>VYXF01007027.1:34225-55826 GCA_013397295.1 Polioptila caerulea
TGTATTTATTTATTTAACACAAACCTCTCTTTCCCCATGAGATAGTCCAGGACTCCTGGCCACCTCTCACACTACCTGAAGGGCAGCCATGAGAAAGAAGAGAAGTTAAATCAAACACTTGTGATCATTTTCACTTAGACTAAAACACAGACCAGGCACAGTAACTGGAGGACATTTACCAATATTTAAAGATTTATCACTTACATAAGGTTTTTGACTGCTGCACATAAATGACAGTAACCACGAGCACATAGTTCAGTGCTTTCATTTTAAAGACAAAATTGTTTCATATCCAGAATAACATTAGCATAATTTCCTGGAGGAATAAACCCACTAACACTAATCAAAGGAAAAAAGGCCAAACCCTAAACAAATCATAAGATATGCATAGTTCTTCAGAAGCAACTCTTTGTGCAATAAAAAAACCCTTGAGCACAAACATGGACACATGACTTTACACCTAAAGGCTTCGTGTTCCTGATTAATTATTTAATCAGAGAGAAAATACAGATCTGAACAGAGTTCAGCAGATCTCCTTGTCTTCTTTAGGGGTCCTGCAGTTCTTCTCCTCCTTAGTGACATTGGTATTTTCCTCTCTGCCAGCTGCCATTGCCCTTTCTGGCTCACTCCCATTAGAGGAAACATGTCTCAAACATGATTGAGAACAAAAGTTTCTCTGTACTTGTTGGAATGAGAACTTCAGTAGTGGTTTAGGAAGGCACAGTCATGTCCATTCTCATCACACTGATAAGTATCCCACTCCTAAGTGCAGTTTTATGATACAATTTTCATCCTTGATTTCAGAAGAAAATGCAGAGCAAATTCAGTCATAGCACTCAGGAAACATTTACCACCATCAAAATACCAAAAACCTCTTTTGATGACGGAGTTGTGTCCAGTTGCACCAATAGTTCTCCATACAGACCATTCCCCTGAATAAATATTAACTTTTCTGCTCAAGCATCAACCAGTTATTCACATAAGCCTCATTTCTAATGTAATGACACTGGCAAGAAATAGATAACACACAAACCGAGTATTTTCAAATCTACCCTGGCAAACACTTTGTGTCCTTTATGGGATGATTTGCTGTGGTGTGTTGCATTATTGTAGCACCATTACTTGTTATATTACTACGTTTGGAACAGGCTGTCAGCAGCAGATGGACTATTACTGATATGCAAGTAGGTGAGATACAGTGGCTGCACAAATTAAATCATTGTTTGCAGATCTCTGTGCTGGTTTCTCTTCAGTAGAGGGCCATAACAAAGTGGTAGGAATTCCTCAATGTTAAATCACTGCTGATTTTTTATAATGCAATATAAAAAGTAATGCAAACAAAAATTACTGGTGAATCAAGGTTGTGAAAGCCATTTCTATGCATCGTTAGTGTACGTATTTACAACAAGATAAAAGATGCACATGGATTTACCCGTGAGACTCCCATAGGGGAGGCATATGTGGAATAAATCTGTGCACATCTTACTGCAAATTTACTTAAGTTTTTAAGTGTTTGAGTAACTATATGGCTTAAATTTACATGTAGAGTTTTAATGGCTAGATTTGGCAGATTTTAATGCTTTAAATTAGACAGGAATATATTCTTTGTCTCAAACGTGTGGCCTAAATAGCATCTCCCAGTGCAGCTGGCTTATTAACGAAATGATGCAAAACAAAGCCAATTATGAGCCTTTTTCTTGCCTAACATCAGTTGCAATGGGGTCCTCTGGTCATATCCAGTCTGTAATGAGGAGGAGGTGGGATCAGGCTGTGGACAAAGAGCATCCTCACAGATGGTGAGCGAGGCAGCAGCACATGAACAGGCTGTGCCTCCTGTGTTTGCTAAGATGGGGATCCCTCCAGAATGCACAAGCAGCCCCTGCAGAATTCAGTCACCTACAGGGAAGGGAAGGGGGCTCAGTGGTCCAGCTCATGATTAATTATTGGTGTTTATAAATTGCCATCATGAGTTCTCACACACACACACACACAGTGTGGAAGGATGCCGGCTCATAGAGGTGTCAGAAAGCTCCTGCTGTCTCTTCCTCCCTGCTGTCTCTTCACCTTTCTCTTTGTGACTTCAAGGCTAATTCCTGAATAAGTTTCATGGAGGCTATACCTTCATTGCAACTTAGCTTGGATTGCCATCTGCCCATCTCTCTGCATGACTTGTGAATCCTAAGGTGAACACTGAGAAAACTGGCTGGAGATCACCAGTGGATCATGGATTGCAGGGATGGACACCTTTGCAGCAGCACAAGCACAGACACAGCTGTGAGCACCCCTGAGCATCCCTGGCCATGTCAGAAAGCTGTGGAGGTGGCTCATCCCCAATACTGCCTGCACTCCTGGGTGTCTGGGTGTGAGCACCACGTTGTGCTGATGCAGATGGCAGGTGTAGCTGGGAGAAGACCATCTCCCTCTCTTTTGTCTCAGTCAAGAAACAGCCCAGCCATGAAATGAAGCCCTGCATGCCTCATTGCCCAGGAGAAGGATGCAGCCCTGGGAGCCCAGCACAGCCGGCAGCAGTGGCTTTGAATCTTGGCTGGATTCAATCTGAGGTGAAGAACCCAGAAAAGTGCATAGGCACATGTGGAGCAGTGACTCACAAATAACTTGCTTTGTCTCCTCTAACGGGCAGAGATGATCTGTAGGTCTTCTGCCTCCCACTCTGGTCTCTGACTGAGTCAGAAAGCTGAGTATCTCGGCCTCCTGCAAGCTGCATCACGGGGGAGTGATGACAGCCGTCTTCATGGCAGTTGAATTCTTCTCAGAGCCATGGTAACAACGCTCCTAATTAAGGGACACAAGAAATGAGCAGTGTCTCCCTCCCACTCTTTCCCATGCATACACACACACAGAGAAAGCCCAGAAATGGATGATGCAGCACTTCTCCTGACCTGAAGCATACACCAGCTCCAGGGAGGGAGAATGTGCCTGTGGGCAGCCTCACATGTGGCTCTCCCTGCTGCAGTGTCTCTAGGGTTTCCCAGAGCCACATGGCAGCAGGACTGCCCCAGCAGGACTGCATTTCCACAGGACACATCCGAGCGAGTTTTGGCAACAAGGGTGCACCAAACTGTAAAATTCAGCATCCTTGCCCTTAAAATTCCCCATTGCTTCACCTGCAAGGTGCTCAATGTGTGTCTGGAAGTGACTATAGGTCATCACTGAAGGGGCTGAGTTTTTTTCTTTAACTTCCAGACAAGGAGAATCACTTCTTTCCCAATGAAAGTGAGCCAGGTTCACTTTTTTTCTTATGCCTCCAGAACAGAAAGTTCAGGCTAATCAGATCCCACAGAGGATTTAAAGTGTTTTCTCTCTCCTTCATAGTTAACATTTTTTAATGTTGTTCCTACCATGATGCAGCTGGGCTCTGTCCTTGCTGGAAAATGCTGCACTTGATGACACCACACACAAACTTTTTCCTCCAGTGCAGACTCTATGAACTGAGACCTTCTCAGGTGCTGAAACCTCTGTACCTCCACACAGAAATTCAATGAAGACTTCACAAGCCTTCTTCACTTCAGTCCCACGTAACAATCACACAAATATAAACCTCTGACTTTACACACTGAACTAGGGTTATGCCTTTCTTTTACACTTTTCCCACACAGCAAATTCCCCTTTCCCATTTTGAGCATCCTCATATGTACCTTGTCCCTTCCTAGGGTGAATAATTAATTTCACCAGCAGGCTTCTGCCTGTTTATGCCATACATCCCATTTGAAGTTAATTAGCTGTATTAAAGTTTTCAAGCTAAAAATAAAACTTCCCCAAAGATGTTATCTATGCCCTTAAAAACACTATTTGTGCTGGCATGCACAAATTCTCCCCTTTTATCAAGAGTAGCCACTGGGCTCATTTCCTCTCTCACAGCTCTTGTCTCCCCCTGGATTTGCATCCCTGCAGGAGCCCAGGGGCTGTTTAACACACCGTGGCTCCCCTCAGCCAGGACCTTGCTGCAGGAGAGCACTGAACACCCACTCAACTCCTCAAATTCTTCTTCCAATGAATCCATGTAAGAAAGTGTTTTCCTAGGGAAGGATGTTACTTAATGCTGTAAAGCCAGTTTTGCATTAAAAGCAATCACTGATGATAGTTGAGGGGTTTTTTTTTTCTCCTATTAAAAAATAAGGGCACCAAAACTGCTATTTAGAACTGCTGTGAAAATAAAATTATCCTCCTAAGTTCTCACATTTAAAAAGAACACTGTATGTTAATTTTCTAGGAAGGTGCAGCATGTTCTTACTATTATTAAAGAAAATATTATAAATAACATATGCTACCATTCAAAACCTAAAGTATCCAGCATTTCAACATTGACTACTGTGATACATGGAAATCCTAAGATGTGCTCAGTCCTGAATGTTAGGGAAAAACACCCCCAGCTTTTTCAGATAATATCCTCAAACTAGCTTGTGGGTGAAACATAAATAATTTCAGATTGTTGCTGTTCATTAGCCATATGAATTTGGGTAGGATTTTTCAAAATGTAAAAGATGTCTGCTGTACAAAAGGCCATTCTGCATCAGACCAGAAGTCCATTTAGTTCTGTCTCCAATAGCTGCTTTTCCCAAGGGAAGTGGAAGAGCAGGACAAGGACATGTGATATTCTCCTCTCATATTCTTCCAGTCTCCAACTGTTTTCAAGTAGAGACAGTTGCTGTGTTGGAAGTGGTTTCTGTTTAATTAGTTACACACAGTGAATTTATTTCATATGTATTTGTCCAGTCTTGTCTGGAACCTGTGTCAGCTTTTGAAATATCAAATTATCCTCAACAAATAGGAAGGCTTTCTATTTCTTTTTTCTTCTTTTCTCTCCTTTTTATTTTGTTTATGTGCTCGATTGTTTTAAGGAAAGTTGAGATCTAATAAGAGAAGTGAATATCAAGGACTCCATGAACTGTGAGGACTGGAAACACCAGAGAAACAAGGAACAAACCTTTTACATCAAGGCATAAGGCAACTTCTGACCAGTGAAGTTTAAAAGCAAACTGGACTTGCACTTCATTCCATAACCCAGTACTGACCTGCTTCTTGCAGATTTATTTGAGGTGTTTGGTGCTGGTCACCATCTGGGTCGGGTATCCAGATTGCCTAGACCTTAAATAGGAAAGTTTTTGTGTTCCCATTTAAACAGTTTGGTTTATTTATTATTTTATTAATTTATTATGTGTTTTAAATATGTGGATTTCACAAGTGATTGGTTTCCTTCCAGAGCTAAACTTCTGCCATTCAGACAAGGAAGTGCTTTATAGTAACATACTTAAAGTATGTTACATCTCTTACCAACCTCTGGCAAGGAAGTGCACATCTCTTCCCATGCTTGCTCCTTTTTCTGTGTTTTTATGCTTTCTCCAACTCTGCTGGCTGTTTTGTAGAATAGAATAGAAAGAATAGAAGCCCTGATAAAGCATTTTTAAACATTAGTATTCTCTTTGCCTCTTTGGCTGCTTTGTGTCTCTCCTCACCCTCTTTTTCTCCCTCTTTGGAACCAGGAACTGTCCTGGCTTCAATCACTGCCTGACAATCCTGGGATTAATCAGAACTTGCCACTGGAAACTCTTGGACAATTCTGGGTGGAAAGCTGGGATAAATGCCTGTACCCTGCCTCTCCTCAGTGCTCTGACCCTGTGTGGAGCAGCACAAGGGGTTTGGGGAGCAGGTTATCCCTGGAATGCCTGTGCATGCAGGCTCCCACAGTGGGGCCCCAGGGGTAAAATGTTTTCAGGTGCCACAGCTCAAACAGAGACCAACAGAAGGTGCAGAAGCTCCTCAGCCCCTGGATGTCTCGAAGTGGACATTAAAAGAGTAGAAGTCATCAAAAATGAAGACATTTTAACAGATCTGCTACTTAATTATCTCTCAATCGGCAGTACTAAAACTCATCTGCTTCACCAGGTTGCTGTAAAGGTTAAATAGTGTCATTATTAAAGTGCTTTAGAAAGGTAATTAATCAGTATTTTTATTTTTAGAGCCAAAGTTAACCATTTAAAAGATATATCTCACTTTCCTGGCACTTGCCTACCATTTAGTCTTGGAGAATATCTATTTCTCAGGACTCCTGCTTTTTTTACCTACATCAAAAATTCTCAGTTACTGCATGCCATATTTTAATAATTACATTTTTGAGTGATTTAACACACTACATATCTGCCAAACTCTGTCCCAGGCTTACTCACTCTCAAATGCAGTTGAATTCAGATTGAAGCAGTGACCACACTACAGCACTTTTGTTTGGAGCAATTTCTCTTCTCTTTTCACAAGAGTGAGTAAGCAATGGCCAGAGAGGCTGCTCAGCTAAGCCAAAAAAATTTTAAAAATCACAATTTCTGTTCTTGTGGCACATTCCAAGATTTTGGGGTTTTCTAATTTCCAATCAAAGGACATGGTAAGTAACAGAACTTTCTGTGGGATAAAAAATGCTTCTAAATGCTACCATAATTTCAGAGAGTGCAGCTGAATTATTCAGTTTTGGGGAAATGTCATGTGGTGTAATATTAGGAGGGAGCCAGGGGTCTCAGGGAAGTTGTAGTACACCCATAAGGAAAGCTGGGAAGATGAATTACACCTCCTTTGAGGCACCTGAACTTCAGCACCGAGCACAAAACAAAACAGTTCCCTTTCTTTAAAAGAAAAGTGAAACACATTGATTTGGTATGAACAGCAGTGCAATATTTCACTTTGATGGCTTAAAGAAAGAGCAAATGTTTTGGTCTGAGTGAAAATTCCCTTTGGATACCTTCACATTTCTGTAAAATCTTTTTTTTTACAGTAAAAGAACAAACATTTAATGGAAAATCCCCATCAATCAATCTAACAAAAAGTTTTAGTGACTGTCAGCACAGAATGACACAAGAGGCTCTCCCTGCAGCAGTCAAGATTTTTAGCCCTTAACCCTTAATTTTATTCTTTACAGTGTTTTTAGCTGAAAGTTGTTGTTTAGGAAAAACCTCTGTTTTCATAGGCAGCTGTTATTTTTCAACTGGGTGCTGAACAGTGAAGTTGTGCAGAATCTCTGCCATACAGGAAACAGTCAAAGCTACAGACTCGAAGTTGCCTTTTCTTAAAAAGGGCCCTGGGCTGATCTATACACGTCCTGTGGGACTCACTCAGCAACAGGAGGATTTTGGCTACAGCAAAAAACATTGATTTTCATAAGTAATCAACAAGTAATCAAAGATTGTAAAATCCTACTGACTTTTTATAGATATTTTAGGGATGTTTCAAAGCAAATCAAGCAGAAATCCAAATCTTTCGCTTTTCAAGCACTCCAAACCTGGGATGAGAAGGGTTTCCACGATGTAGGAAATTTGTAACTCTTGTAGGAGCTGTGCAGTCAGGACTTCGACCTCATTCAGCTCTGTGGGCTGGACTCTTGGGCCAGGCTGGGTTTCCAGCAGTGTGCCAGATCCCAGCTTTCTGCAGAGGAGGCAAAGTGAGTTGACAGCTAATGATTCTAGAATGACAAGATGGGTGATAAAGTGGCATCACAGTTCTGAGGGTATGAGGAGCACTCTATGATTCCCAAAGCTGTTACAGAAATCCATTTTCTGGTTTTGGGTAGAAAATTACAATTTTGAAATATGAATTTTCAAACGTACTTTTCTCTTAATTCTTCACAATTCATGAATAGTTTTTTTGCAAGATCAGCTGTTCATACATATGTTTAAAAAAAATCTATTTACCATAGGCAAGTTTTAAAAAAAGAAAGATGTTCAGCCAGCCCTGCTTTTGATATGACAATAATTTCATGGTGCTCAAACAGTCTTCAGACTGGTGCCTTCACTGTGCCAGCCTGAGTTTTTCCCCATAAATAGGCAACATTCAAGAGTGAAAATGAAGGAACAAGTGATGACATCCTTTCTTGGAGAAGAGTGTGGGTGTTTATTAGCAGTGTGTGTGTGAATCCAGCAATTCTCCGTGTGTTTGCTATTAGCAAAACTCACATGGGAGCTGCTCAGGCTGCTCCAGCTCCCAGCACGAGCAATCCCACACCAAGCTGTGATGGAGGCAAAGGTCCACATGGGTCAGGGACAGGCAGTGAGGGCATCTCTCTCTGGGAGAAGACACAGAGAAAGAGTTTGGCAGGGATGTGGGATATCAGAGCAGGGGAAAGGCAGCAGAGCATGAAATAAGAGCACAAAAGAGACTCTGATGCTCAGAATCCCAGACTTGCCAGATCTATGCTGTAACCAGTCACTCACATACTCCCATTTGTTTTCTTCAGAGGTGACTGAGAACGTAAGCAGAGGTGAAGGTCAGCACTTAAGGTATAAACAATCTCTGCCCTCCAGGTACCAGAAGGTAAGAGGCCAGACACATCAGTTGTGTGCAGAGAAGCTGCTCCATTAGAAACCACAAAGATGCAATGATTTATGCTACTTCATCTCCTGAACTTGAATTTCTTGTTGGAGAATTTGAAAAGTCTTATTCCCCACAGGCTGAGGGAAGGGGAAGAGCACCTTGTTCACATGGCAGTAAGGGCAGCCCAATTAACTTTCATTCATTCAGCCTTGATCGGAAGTGCTGTTAAATGTCTTTCCAAACAGGCAGATGGAACATGGTCTCTACTACTTCCATCTCCTAAGCTGGCTAAAACCAGCTGTTTTGCACAGCGAAAGGAGCAATATTCAGGCAGATCTGAAATTTCTCTACTTAAATTCTGCTGCAAAGGCCAGATCTCCCTCCATCTGCCTGTCTGGGTCCAGTCACACCTTTTGCCTTCATATTGCTTTATGTTTATTTTTCAGCTTTCACTTTCCCAATCCAAACTGAAATCACTGTAACAACATCAGGTGACAGTCTCTAAACCTCTATTCCCAAGTGCATCAGCTTAACAACTCCTCATTTCACTCACACCCCCTTTTGAGGTTTCTTCAGGTTTTTTTCCTGTTGAAGTATTGCAAGGCAGTCTTAAGATATGAATCCTGCCCAACAAGGACAGGGAGGAGGGGAGATTTAGCACAACTCTGCCTGCAAGACACTAATATGATCAAAATACAGCTGCATTATCTCAATCAAGTGTCCTACAACTGGTGTCTGTTTAAAATGGTTCCTAGTGGGAAACCATCCCACTGTTGGACACATTTTGGCAGACCAGAGTTTTGGAAGTTTGGGAGGGTTAAGCAGGGTTGGTGTTTTGGGAGGCTTGGGTCCAGGCCAGGGGCAGGCTGACCTCATTGCTGCCCATCTTTGTGGCCAGACCAGTGGGTCCAACCACTCTTTTACTCTTTTTGGGTTTGGTTTTTTTAAATAATGAGAAGTATTTCAGAAAAATTATATTACCTCCTGTAAGAGGAACAAGAAGAGCTGAGACCCATGTTGTCACCATCCTTTTCCAGACCCTCACCCTTGGTGATCCCCCTGGGGAGAGGGTGGCAGCAATGCCAGCCTTTGCCTCCATCTCCAGCCTCCAGCTCTGCCATCATGCCAGGCCAGAGCAGATGTGGCACATGTGTTTTATTCACTGCCTTCTTTTTAGCATACTGCACATTTTCTAAGGATTTTACTCCTCTGGACAAATATCAAATTTCTCCACTTTGTGACTCCACTCTTGGACTTATCAAAGATGTCTTTTTATACTGAGGAGGGACAGCTGCCTTCTGCTAACACCAGCCACGTGCAGACCATGCCCAGCACTCATTCCTCCTCACTACCAACCTTTCTCAAGTGTTTTGGAGAAGCTGAATGTCTCACAACCCTCTCCTCTGTCCTGCTCCCCACTTCATAACCAGGCTACCTCAGGGCAGTAGATCCATAAGGTACTAAAGTGGGAAGCAACTGGTGCATCTGCCCTGCATGTAGCTGGCAGAATGCAAGAGCAGGTGTTTATCACAGCTCTTGTAATCTCATGGTTCCCTCCCCAACAACCTGCCCACGGCCTGCAGACAGTCTCTGAACAGCTCTCCCTGATACTTGTATAATGATCCTGCTGCACACTGGATTTTACCAAGTCCCCAGAATATAATTTTCTGAATAAAAACTCAGTCTTCAAAAAAAACCCCGAAAAACTCAAACCAAACTTAGGTATCTACTGCCAAAATCTAATTATCGTGTTTTCATGAGATTTTCTCCACCACTGACAACTGAACTGCCCTGATTATCACACCTGGAAGCAGAGTGAATGCCAGACTCAGCCAACCGCATCACCTTGAAGCATTTTCTTTCTCTTTTGGATATTTTCCTTATAACATCAAAATCCCACTTCCAGCATCACCATCCCTGTTGTTGCAGTTGCTCCCAGAGCCTCCTTTTCCAGCTGGAGAGCTGATGTTTCCTGAAGCACAGCACTGTGCACACTCCAGCTTGCTTGTTACAATTTACAGTTTCCTCTTCCGCTGCCCTGGGCCACTGCACATTATAAACAATAGCTGTGTCTTGAAAACCATCCAAAACAAATGGGTCTCACTGCCTGTGCTGCTCTCAGATCTGTAAAGAGAGCTTACTGTGTGCACAGTTGGTTTAATCCTGTGAATAGTCTGGAAAGTATGATATAATGCTCATTTCAGTCCTTTGCTGGAGTCTTGCTAAAGAAAATTTACCCCCAGATTACTCTCTATAGCCTACAGAACTGTAGGCTGAGCTGTATTCCTAGAACTTGCTGCTTTTTTTTTATTATTATTTTCCCACGGTAAAATTAACTATCTATAACAAGGAAAGATGAAAAAAGGAAAAAAAGAAAAAAAGAAAAGAAAATCAAATTATCCCACTCCATCATTATGAGCTGGCAATGCAGTGGTAATAAGCAGCTGGAGCTGGAGTCAATATTTGCCAATACTCTGAACATTCAGCAGCATGGTGTGCACCTGGGATTTTCACTAATATTTCCTGGATACTCAGATTTTTCTTTTCGCCTCCAGCACAGTTTCCTGCTGTCTGAGTAAACTCCTCAGAGATGCTGTTTTTGCAATCTCCTGTGTTTCATAATTCAATGGCAGTTTATCACTCCTTTGAGTAATCCACAGTGGAATATACTGAGATCTTCTGCTGTGGGGTTGTCAGGTGTGGGACCTTCCCCTCAGAGCAGCTGGGTCTGCTGACCTTGTCATGACAGCACCTCAGGTCAGAGTGGAGGGATCTCAGCAAGAGATTAATGCCCCCACAAAAGGCAGATTGTAATTCAAAGGAGTTGACCTAAGAGGATAATCTGAAAAAACAAGTCAACTCGGGTTAAAGACTTACATTTTTTTCCTCAAATCACTGCAGGTCGTATACAGTCAACAAGATTTATTTTGAGGTTGTCACCTTGGGATTTCTCCTTCTCATCTGTTTTTTCTGGATGAGATTCCTTTGTACAGGAAGCAGACTACATATGAAACCCTAAAGGCAAGGCTTTTTAATGTGTACTATCACATTTTTCTGTATTTCCATCACTCTAGTCTATCAGATTCAGTGGTACCAAGGTAAACTACACAAGACATTGGACTTTGTTTCCCAAAAGAGTCCTTGAGGACTGATTTCCCCCAGTCCAAAAATTTCCAAGAATTTATTTGTTCAGATAAAGGAAATCCCCACTGGGACTACTATACAGCATAAAAATGCAAGGAATATGGGATTAATTATTCTGGCTATTTTAACGGAGAAAGATGAGTACTCGTCACAAGAGCAGCCTTTGAACTATGGAATAATAATCCCAGTCAATCTGGATGATTCTCCTTCAATTACAAGGCAGTTATACACCTTCCAGTATCTGCCTTATTCCCTTGCAAGTGTTGCACATAACTGTCAGCACAAATAATAACTTCTTATGTGGTAAAATATGAAGAAAAATAGCAACAAAAAAAACAAATTTTTTAGTTGTCTAAAAGTTCAAGTATTTGATCAAAGCAAAAAGTGGGGCAAGTCAGATGTGAACTATTTTTAATGAAAGTAAATTGAATTTTATATTTTCATCTTTGTTTATTGAAGTTTTGGCCAAGAAGGTCAATGGCACCTGGCCAGTATCTACAATGGTGTGGCCAGCAGGACCAGGCAGTGATAGTCCCCCTGTATTGGGCACTGGTGAGGCCACACCTCAAATCCTGTGTCCAGTTCTGGCCCCCTCAGTTCAGGAGGGACATTGAGGGGCTGGAGCAGGACCAGAGAAGGGAACAGAGCTGGGGAAGGGTCTGGAGCACAGATCTGGTGAGGAGCAGTTGAAGGAACTCGGAGTATTCAGCCTGGAGAAAAAGAGGCTCAGGGGTGACCTTATTGCTCTCTCCAGCTCCCTGACAGGAGGGTGTAGTCAGGTGGGGTTGGTCTCTTCTCCCAGGTAAAAATGGCCTCAGGTTGTGCCAGAGGAGGTTTAGACTGGATATTTGAAAACTTTCTTCACCCAAAGGGCTGTCAAGCACTGAAGCAGGTCCCCCAGGGAAGTGGTGGAGTCACCATCCCTGGAGGTATTTAAGATTTGCAGATGTGGCTCTTAGAGACAGTTCAGAGATGGAATTGGCTGTACTGTTACCTGTTGGAATAGATGATATTAAAGGTCTTTCTAACCTAAATGATTCTATAATTCTAGTCCTTTAAAATTTGTTCTCTAATATTTTATGCCACTGGGTTCAGACTAATGGGCCTGTAGTTGCTTAAGTCACTTTTTCTCTTTATGGCAGTGCAGACATTTTGGTAGTACATTTACTATTTAATGCTCATATACCACAAGCTTTCTGATTTCTGCTGGTTTCTTTTAAAAAGTTCTTCCATTTCCTAGATGAATAATGGTCAGGCCATAGATCCAGATTCATCAACCTCCATGAGTTTTAATTTCACTTTGAGAAGAGCAAGTTTCATTTCCCTACACTCATTCCACCAATCTCTGGTTCCACCAACAGCATCTGTGCCCAGACCTCCTGAAAGGGAAGGAATTTTCTTTCTGAAAGATGAAGTATTCATTTAGGTGTAGGACCATAACATCCTCCTGGGAAAATGGCCCCATTTGTTTTTCCCTTAATTGGTTTTCATAATCCCAGATACTATTTGGCTATTCTGACACTTTGTGATCATTGAGATGTAGTTTCCTTTGGAGTTCACTACCTTCTTCTATTCCTGCAGGATTTTCTTTTTCTACAGATTTTTCTTCTGTGATTATCCCACCATGGGCTTGCAAGAACCACTTTTTTCTCCCTTCCTTTGCATGCAAGTTGCAAATTTTTTTCATTTCTGTAAACAGGAGAATACAGTGGAGGTGTTTCTAAAGAGTTACTGCAAGGACTGGTCCCAGGACTCAGGGTTTTGTGCAGGTTTTTTCAGTCTAGAATGAAAGAACACCTTGATCTTCAAAACCTGCAGCTCAAGGGAAAGTGAAATCATAGTAAAAAAAGGAGAGGAAATAACCTGATAGAATTACTGTAGTCTTTAGATGTATAAGCAAAATAAATGTAGGAATTTTATATTAAATTTTTATTTGGCACTGATGAAATTGCTACTGAATCTAGTTGTATTAGACCACATAATGGAAGTAGATGAATGCAGGAAAATCTGATAATTTCAAGAATTATGCAGGTCTGTGAGTTTTTTTCTTTTTTGTGACTGATTTAGGGTAGGTAAGCTGTGGGACATGTAGCTTCAGTATTTGAGAGGAATGCAGAGCCATAGCTCTGAGATTTTGGCATATCATGTCTGCTGGTGACACCAGGCTATGACACAGGAGGGGTTTGGGCATGGAGTAACATTTGGTCTTTCTTCTTTCTGTCTTGCCCAGCTTTCTCAGTCCTCATGCACGTTGCCTCTGTCCCAGTCTGCAAAGCAAGAATTCTGTTTGGAATCTTGTTGAGCTCATCTATTTGTGAGATCCTGTCTCCTGTGTGCCCACTTCCCCCTCTACAATGGTCTCCCTTTCCAGAGGAGAATAATTTCCTGTGTGATCTCCAAAGGATCTCAGCCCATTTTGGTAGATGCCTCTGCTGATCATAACGTGTCTCAGTTGATGCTACTGCAGCTTGCTGCATAGCGGGATAATTCACCACCCTGAACTCTTTACAAGTTTTAGGATTTCAGATTTTTACCCTTAACAAAAAAAAAACCAAAAAAAAAAACCCAACCAAACCAAAAACTAGGAAGTGTCAGCTGCTAGTAACAATCTTTTGAAAGGCAGAGGTCCTCCAAGGATTCTGTGTGCACCAGGAGTTTTAGCGTTCAGAGATGCAACAAGGCATCTCCATTGATCATCACATAACCCATTAAATCATTTATTGTTGAAGTCTTTCTACAAAATCCCTTTTAAAAAACAGAGAATATTTTGTATTATTTATTACAAAATCCTCTTCTGCCAACAGCAAAACTTGCTTCATACAGAACTTCAATAATGGTAAACTAACTGATTTACTGCAAAGTAACTGATTTACTGGAATACCTCTTGCATTTTTAATAGCTCTGTCTGTGTGCCTGCTGTTATTTGCACCCTGCAAAAGTGGTAAATGAAATACATGACAGATGTTCTGAAAGTTGAAAAAGAACACTGTAGTTTTAATGAACAGCTACCTGTCTGGGACATCTGATGTAAAAAAAAAAAAAAAAAAAATTCATTTAGAGGTGGCTTCTGAAGAATAAGATTCAAATATGTCAGAACGTATTTTAAGCCCCAGTGATGTCACAGCCCTTTTGAAAGGCAGGTCCCTGACTGGGGATAAACATTGAATTATCAAGACTCAGAGATGAATTTTCTTCTTGCAAAGATCAACTCTGAGAATCCATTTTGGACAATGAATTTTGGGTTTGTGCTCTAATGCACAAAAAAAGCAGGCAATTTTCTCTCATAAAGTGGACACTTATTCCAGTGGGCTGGAATAAGAACTTACTCTGTTCACAGCAGAAAACTGCTGACCATCTTCATTTGCAGAATCACAGAATAAATTAAGTTGGAAAAGACCTCTGAGATCATCGAGTCCAACCTAATTTAAAGTAACTACTAGACAGCTGAAGTTTAAATTTAAATAGGTCTATAGAAGAAAGTAGAGTGTCAATATGGTACAAAGGTTCAGCAGGTCAAATTCAACCTAAGTGCCTCTCTTCTGACCCTCCTAGCTCAGTACAAATTTGGCTTGGTGTACTGAAATTGATGGGAATCAGTGCACACTGGTTGCAGGGATTACTGTTTATTCATGGCTCACACAATCTGCACAGAGAAATGGAAGCAGTTAAGGCTACCTGGTTCCTTGAAATTCAAACCATTACAATTCCAAATGTGGCAGATTTCGAATGTGTCCAGCAAGAATAAACAACAGATTGTTTCTACCTAGAGCTGGAAGTAGCAAGCAACACATGAAGGACAGGCACCTCCCAGGCTGAGGGCAGGATTTAAAGGGTCACACAATTTAATTGAGTGGAGGTTTCCCCTCTCTTAATCCCCTGTAAAGCTTACAGACAATGGTGCTTTAGGTACCTAAGCTTTTTGGACATAAAGCCCCATGAAAACAGTATCTCCTTAAACTGTTTTGTCTCAGCTGCATTAAGACCCTCTTTCTAACCCCATTCAGTTCCACGCATGACACATGGATTTCAATTCAAGGAGCTTAAGCTCATTTTAGAAAGTAAGTCCAGGCAAGCATGGCAGAGAGCTGCCAAAAGTGAGGCTACTTCTCTTGGCATTTTGATATAAGCCTGTTCTAGTGACACGCAATTCCACATGAAGATTTTTCTTCTCAGGGATATGCTGTGAATACCATGCTGCTGATGCTAAGGTTTGCTGAAGCAGGTTTCATGTTACCCAGTAATCTACAAGAGGAATTACATCCCATTCTTGTAGCTGCCCAGGCTGTTAAACTAATGAGTAGGGAAGGAAAATGAAGGGAAAGACAGGAGGGCACTGGTTTTTTCACAATGTGACTTAGAGCTCAGAGCTAAAGTCTTGTTAATGACATTAAATAGGATTCTTTCCTGCAAGAGGCAAGACCAGAATTTTAGACAAGAGGGAAGACACATGTGGTTATAGACAGACAGGGAGAAGTTTTTTGTGATGAAAGTGGTGAACTGGTGGAGTGGATTGCCCAAAAAGGTGGCAAATGCCCCATCCCTGGAAACATTCAGGGCCAGGTTGGACAGGGCTCTAAATAACCTGATTTACTTGAATAGGCCCGTGCTCATTGCAAGGGGGCTGGACTGTATGGCCTCTAAAGGTGCCTCCCAACCATTCCATGAATTTATGATTCTATGGAAGCAAAAGGAAAAAGACAGTAAATACCAGTCAGTCTGCTAGCAGACCATACACAGATGAGCCATCTCAGCTTTTTATCTAGCACATAAAATGAAAGCAAAATCCTTTCCCTACCAGTACTCTGCAGGAGTACCACAATCACATACAAAAATGGGAATCAGGACTCCATGCTCCCCACCAGCCTTCAAAGGAAATCAGCTTAATATGGCTAACAAGTCACACTTAAGTATGAATGAATTGTAGCCAAATGCAAGCCTGACAGTTTAATTATAAAATATGTCAAGGCATTCCAGGAGTGATTACCCCCATAGCATAGAATAAGGTTACCAGAGGTGTGACTGACTAATTGGCAATGCAGCATTAATTTTTAAATGACAAACAGCATCTTACTGATGTGGGTTGCTAAAAGGACAAAGTATAACACTTGGTTACAGGTGGTATCTAAAGGGCTCATCTCTATCTTGAGACACAAACAACATCCAAATGGTTGGATAGCTGCCTGGTAAAAATCACAACCTACAAAGTTATTAGGGCTAAAGTCTCCTTTTTGTCCCTAGATGAAGAACTGCTAGCTGGCAACATGATTGATAATGTTAAGACACTTTTAATTAGCAAAATATAGATACATTGATTTTTATGGAAAATAGTATTTCTGGATGCTGTAGAGACATTTTATTGGTCCTAACCCAAAGGAAGCTGACTCAGGGAGATTGGTGACTGACATGGCTGCTGTGGACATGTGGTAACTTGTTTCCAAACATCACGAAAAATAAAGTGATCAGAAGTACTCAGCAAGGATTTCCTTGAAGAGAAAATCATGACTGAGCAACTTGATGAGCCTTGAATGACTCAGTGCATACAGGGAGAGCACTGGATATTTGGTATCTTGAGTTGGGTAAGGCTTTCAACATTGATCCCTGGAGCATCCCCTTTTCCAAACTGATTATGTGTGGACCAGGGAAGTGGACAAAGAGGTGGACTGAAAACTGGCCACATTGCCAGGCTCCAAGGGTTATAATCAGCAGCAGGAATTCAGCTGGCGTTGAGTTACTAATGGTGAGCCCCACAAATCTACAGTAGGTCCAGAGTTATTTATCAACTGCATTAATGATCCAGACAATGAGAGTGTTCCCTCAGCAAGTCTGCAAACACATCAGCAGATGGTGAACAGAAAGTGCCTTTCTTGCTTGTTTTTTTTCTTAAATTTTATTTCTCTTTTAATTACGTCCCTTTTTATTGCAATTACTATTAGTGATATCATATTTTACTGTATTTCAATTATTGACCTGTTTGTATCTCAAGCCAAAGGTTTTCTCTTTTTCCAATTCCCCTCCCCACCCCACTGTGGGAGATGTTCATGACACAGAAAGAGCTTGGTGTTATAGTGAACCCAAAACCAGAAAAGTTTATGTATTTTGCAATGATAAAACAAGTTTCGATACACGTTATTCATCAGTGTACATATATTTCTGTGTGAGAGAGGTGGTAAATTAATTTTTCCATTCAGCTGGACAGACGCACATCAATTCATGCTCCTGTAGCATCACAGGAATTATTCTCATATTTTGTATTTTTAAACAATATAAATGTGTGCTCATTAGCTCATTTAAAGGACATGTTTTACGCAGACATAACTGCAAATAGTCATTTGTTTCAAACTAAATTTCAGAAAATGTATCCCTTTAATACTTTGATATAAGTGCACTGTAAACTAGAACTGAGCTTTCAGTAACTGCTGGAACAAAGTTCTTTGCAAAATCTTGTTTGCTTTGTTGCTGTTCATTGGCATGCAGCAGATGGATTAAGTTAATTTATTATAAGTAGCGCATTGTAATTTTTCCAGTCTGCTCTCTGAATTGCCTTCTTTTAAGTATATAGTGCTTCAGTTGTGTGATGTACTCACAACTAGTGTTTGTAGTTAAAAATTGGAGTAAATACATACTTAAAGCCAAAGCTGGTTTCATTGCAAAATTGCAGGGTAGAGTTAAGGCTATTTATATGGCACACGGGCCAGACACATTAGGATATGTGTAATTTTTCTTAAGAATTTTCTAAATTCCTAAATTACAAATCAGAATATTTCTTCTGGGAAAGCTCACAACAGTAATTTTGTCTTTCATTAAGGTATTGAATTGTATTTTTAAATTAAAACCCCGTTGATACAATTTGTTATCACAAGACATATATATAGATATAGATGATATCTATAGATAGGTATATAGATATAGATAGATAGGTATATAGATATAGATATAGATATAGATATAGATATAGATATAGATATAGATATAGATATAGATATAGATATAGATATAGATACAGATATAGATGATATAGAGAACAGTTTTTGCAAACTACTTTATAGGTTTGGCTCCTAATTCTCTGGAGAAAAGGAAGTTTCTAAACATCTTTTGAAAGTGGAACTTAAATATTAAACACTTTCAGAAGCTACAGCCAGACTCAGAACAGGATTTGGTCAAGAGATGAAGATTGTATTCAAACCAAAGACTGACTTGAATACATGCAAACTTTTTTTTCCTGTTTCTCAGCATGTTTTGTTCCATGATCTGGCATTTCTAATGTAAATTATTTTGACTAACATATGCCAGAAGAAGTTAACATGTGTACAGTGGAACCTGCAATAAGACTTCAGGATGTAAGGTGTGATCCCAAGCTCCCAAGTCACTTCAACAGGACTTTAGGCATTGTAGGGAATTTATGATATTATTGCATATGCTGAGACTTTTGAGTATTGCATAAACCAAAACAAAACAAAACAAAAAAAGAAGTTTAAATATTAATAAGAAGCCCATTACTACAGTGTCAAAGACATATGAGAAATAAAAAATTGAAATACCTGGAAAAAACATGTTAAAGCACTGTGACTGAAAAGAACAAAATAAAACATAGCAAAGCAAAAAAGGAAATAAATAATGGATGAATTAGTGGTTCCTCTTGCATTGTTAAAAACACAACAGAGGATCAAATGACATCTAAGGAGAACCAAACATAAAAGCTTCTTTTTGGAAGAAGTGTCAACATTCTCAGAATATGCCTTTAATTCAGCAAAAACATAAAAAGGAAAAAAAACCAACAAAAATTGCTTTGGAAGTCTGCTTTTTTCCTTTTAGGTTGTTTTTTTAACAGGTTAATAAGCTTGTGGACTTAAATAAAATATCCTTGTTCACCCAGGGGTTGAAATAGGTGTGTAGACACTGTATAAAGAGAAAGTTAAGCAAATACATAGAAAATCTATTTTTAAAAAGTTGGTATTATATAAAAGCTATTCACTCTGCATGCAGTCCCACAGTAATGTTAATATTTTTCAGTAGGTCTGTTGATTTCCAGAGTGACATCTGCTCAGACACAGGCTGATGTCCTTTGCCCCTCGGCTTTCACTTTATTTTATTCTTGTAGCAGTTGAGGGGTGTGTTACTGCTTTTATTAAGGTCTCCGGGAGTTTTGCCATCTCCTCGGGCCTCACTTTGATAAGAAAAAATTGGGCTGAAACCCAAACCATAAGAAATTTCCAATGTGATCTTCTCCACAGTCATTTCTTTACCTGGGCACAAGAACAAATGTAGGAACACATAATCCAGTCTCTGTTCTCACTGGTGAATACTTGTGAGACAAATCCTATTAAAAACGATTGCTATACCTAAACCAGCACTTTTTCTCATGGCCATTATTTCTGTGACAGGAAGGCTTATTGGTCAGACTGACAATTGGAGTGAACATTAGACTTTATTGTCCTTCTGGAAATGAGCAAGGTCTGGGAAGGTGCAGCACTTGAGCCTTTTCTCCTGCTAGCCTGTCCGATGCAGCCACCCTCTGCTATGCTCTGGAATTATTTGCTGCTGCTACTTAGCACATCAGAGCTGAGGCTTTTCTCCTACTCTGGATCCTCTTTGCTTCTGAGGGAAGGAGTGAGCTGCATAAGCGTGTCTGAGATTGTATTTGCTGTTTGGATACCCCATCTGTCCATGTATCTCCAGAAGGGGTGACTTGGAAGAATCCCTGTAGCATGTCTCTCAGCCCTCTGCAAACATCTGCAGACATAAGGGTGTCTGAAGTGACCTTACATGTTCATATTTAGGCAAACAAATTATGCTGTGATTGACAAAATTATTTTTCACTTTACACTTGGCTCTTCCCAATCTCCAAGAATGACCTTGCACATAGAAATTCCCCTGTCTTTGGTTTTCAGCTGGCTCAGGTGGAGCTGTCTGGAAGATTATGGTCTCAGGCAGTCTGTGGTTTAAAGAGTAGGGATTAGGACCCAGAACAGGAATAGGAAGCTGTTAAGAGGAGCCTGTGCAGAATACAGGCTGGGGCACAGTGATCCCCAGTCCCTTTCCTTCCTGGGGAGGGATAACTGCTGGATGGTGAATATTTGAAACCTGAGGGTGTAACAGAATCTAGAGGTTACCTAGAAGCAAGAGATTGCTTCTCATTTGTTGTGAGATCAAGTGGTTGGATATGGCTAGATCCCCATCAAATGTAAAATATTTAAATAAAGAAAAATAAATAATGAACTCCTTGCAATCAGCAGCTATGATATCAGACTGGACGCTCTTTGGCTGTTTTCATTCTCTCAGGTTTGATCTGCTGTTGAGTTCTGCATCTAAATAGAAAGGTAGAAGGACATACCAAACCAGATCCCTGTAAACAGACATATTTGAAGGGACAAAGGGGTTCCTGTGGTGAGCAGTTTTGGGTATAAAACCCTCAGTGTCACCAACAGATAAGGCTATATGTCCTTATAAAGCATCAACATCTACGTTTTCATGAGGTGTAGGTTAAAATTTATGTCTCCTCCATGAACTTGGGAGGTTCTTGCAGACTGATTTCAACTCAGCTGCTGAAAACTGTCAGAAGAGCAACACAGGCAGGGAATGGGGAAACAGCAGAAATAAGAGCATTATCCAGGAGGAATGGAGGACAGGTGGTCTGCTAGGAAGGTGTGTAGACAAAAAAACTGCTCTTGCTTTCATGGGAGAAAGCACAGTCACCTTTAAGCATCTCAAACCCTGGACTGGGGTTGTGCAGAACAACACTGGAAGAAGTATTTTTGTGACAAATAAACGAAATCTGTTGAACTGCTACAATGAGGAGTTCATAATTACTAGTATCAAATACAAATACAAAACATATTTCTGCTAAAAAGAAGAAAATAATCTCTTTGCAATGTTAACTAAAATATATTTTAAAAATATTAAGCAGTTTTCATACGTCATTGTGAAGGCCAAAAATGGAGAAAAAGGTCTCAGCTTACATAACAAGCAATGGCCATTAATGGCTCAGAGAAAGACAGTGATGGACAGAGTTATGTGCCCTGAGGTGGGCCTTTATATAGGCTTACCCTTCATAGCTGCTCAGGGTATTCTTTCCTCTGCTTTCCCAGGAGTCAGCTCAATCCAAAACCTTACTGTATCCCTTTAATCCTATTTTGAAACAAAGGTCTAT
>VYXF01007033.1:4210-15966 GCA_013397295.1 Polioptila caerulea
TTTTTCCTGTTTGTTTGTTTGAAGGGGGCGTGGTGGTGATTTGGTTTGGTTTTTTTCTTTTTAATTTTATTTTCTAAATTATGTTTATCTCAACCCCACAAGTTACTGCACTTTTACCCTTCCAGTTCTCTCCCCTGTGCCATTTGGAGGAGGATGAACATGTGCCTGTGTGGGGCTGAGCTGCCTGCCGGGGTTAAATACCAGATAAAAATACTGGAGCCACCCAGGTATTTGTATCCTTCAGCCAGTACAAGGTGATGTTCCATCATAATCTGGCTTACCTCATCACCCATAAATCGTAGAGAGGGTTGTTACCTGTGTGTGTTTGCTCGTTTGAGGAACTTTTTGGCCTTTTTCCATGCTTGGGTAAGAAGCAGAGGGCACACACTGTGCTGGAACCCTGCTGCCATCCTCCTGCTATCAGCCCTCAGGTCCTCTGCTGACAAGTCATCTTACCATGGCCTTATCAGAGCTCAGGCCTCCTGGTCTTGATGTAAACTGCACATTCCTCAACATTTACTAATTGCTGTTAGTCATGTCCTCAGTTATCAATTCATGCTATTCCTTGAAACTGTGCTGCTACTCATGCTTTCACATAAATAATTCTCACTCATATTTCATTCAAACCATTCTTAATGTCTCTGTTTCAGCTCTGGAGCAGTGTGACCTGGGCAGGCCTTTATAACAGATGTTATAGTTAAAGTGCAGCCTTGCAAATGTTTTTAGAGACCATTGATGGAGTCTTTCTACAAGACTTCCCAAACATACTGGTGTCATAGTGGTACTCTTCCACATTTTCTGATATTCCAGAAACAAAGGTGACAAAACCCTGCCTATTTGAATTGCATGGAAACAAAGGTCAGTTTCTTCTCTTTTAATTGCACAATACCTTTGAACAGAGTATGCTAGTGTCTATTGCTAGTGTTATCACCTACACTGTTGTGCTTCTAGGAACGGGAAAAGAACTTAAATGTACACATTATGTCTTGGTAAATAGCACCAGTGAAATGGATTTAAGGAATCTTCTGACAAACTCCTAATGTAATTCTGTGGCAAAGAGAACTACCGCAGCAAGTGGATATAAACAAGCAAGTGGTACTTTTATCCCCTGTCCTACAGAACCTGTGAAACCACTGTTAAACCACTATGTTGCTGGGTCAGCACTGGGGCTGAGGTTTTAAAAATGTTTTACTGAAAACTTTATATGAATCACAAAAAATCCATGCTCAAGGAGTATGTGCTAGGACATCTGGGGGACAGCGCTTCAACTTGAGGAACGTACAACCCAAAACCAGTTTTTTCTAAGTGACTAGAGAATGCTGCGAGGCTTTTTTAGTTTGGTTAAGGAAGACATAATAGAGATTGGGTACTGAAGCAAGGCAAATTCAGATTAGAAATTAAAATCAGATTCTTAAGCCCTGTCAACAGCTACATTAAGCACTATCAACGATGCTGAATTCCAAAGGTATTGATGCAATGTTGTTTAATTACAATTTTATTTCAGGTATGTGTCTCAGAGCTAATGGTCTCTCTTAGATCTAAGTGCTAAAACCTATATTTGAAATCCTGGAATCATTAGCTGTCTTAAGCTAATGTTAGCTACTGTTAACCTGTTTTGTTTCCTGGCTATTTTATAACAATATTCTGGAAAAACAGAGGAATGTAGTCTGTAACATGATAATTTTAGAAAGTGGTTTTCTTGTTGTCTGGGTTTTAACTCAGGACAGTACATTGGTGCTTACCACAAGACTTGTGTTCAACAGCCAGATTTCAGCCTGGCATTAATCACAGCAGAAACTTGTGCCACAAGCACTACTGAAGCAGTTTCCAGGCAACTACATCCTAGTATTTCTAGTGTTTGAAGTGATGTGAAATTTATAAATTATTAAGTTCCTGGGATGCTTCTTTGAGAGAACAGTGTCTTGCATAAATGTTCTAGAACTTCAGTCTTATTCCTTTTCTCTGCCTCCACTTTTCAGGTAACAATGAGAAACTTTATCTTGGTTTTGGGTGGTATATATCAGCTTCTACAGGACAGGTATGTCATTTGGTCCATGCAGCATGAAAGCTGTATTTTGTCTCATCCTGTCAGAAGCAACAAAGTCCTGGTCTGAAGTTCTTAGAAGCTGGAATTCCTTAACTGAATTTCACCCATGATGTGTCTTGTGTCCTGATTTGTCATTTTTAAACTGTTTAAACTTCATGTAGCCCTTTTAGGATGTCCTGGGAGTTGTTGCTGTAAGTTCTTGTAGCTGTTCTTGTTCTGGCTCAAGTTCCACATGTCTGGCTGGGGCTGTAGTGCAGAATGAGTTCATTTAAATTAATAAGAATGTGACAAAATTTGCAGTATACTTTGTTGTCTTTAATTGTAAAGCTGTTTGTTGAGGTGTGGTCCTCCTGGAGCTTGTAAGTCTTTCATTTTGGCTTTTTCTTTTCCCCTCCTACCAAACTGCAAGTCAAGTACACATGATGTTACATCAGAGTTATTTGCCAAACCGTTATATATTTGATAGAAACCATTTCAATACAACCTATTCCAACACCATTTGCTTAATCAATTTATTTTGTATATATTAATTGTTTTTTTCTCTTTCAATTAAGACTAATATGTATCATCTTGACTCTATCCCTAGCTAATGATATCACTGTATGTAAATTAAGACAGGAACAGATCTCCCTCCTTTCCTAGCAGGATGTGTTACATTACCATTGAAGTTTACAAATTCCTGCCCAAAACCTGCACTAAAATGTTCTTTCCCTTTTTTATATATTGTGTGCAATTTATATATGCAGTTGTAATCAGAACCATTTTTCAGGTCCTATATTTAAGAATAATTGATATTTATTTTATTTATTTATTGTCAATATTGGCATCTTATTATCACAGAATATTCTGATTTGGAAGAGACCCACAAGGATCATAAGAAGGATCATCCAGCTTCCTGACCCTGCCTCAGGCCTGGTTTCTCCCTTACTGAAACCTTAATTTTTTAAAGCCTCTTTGCTAGGAGAATTTAACCACTACATAAAAGATTGGCTTTGTTTTGTCATCTCTGTTCCTTCTGGCTTTTCTGGTTACCAGATGTGTCAAATTGCTGTTAAAAAAACCCTAAAATAGTGAGGTACTACAGTGAAAGTTAAATGGCACCTCTCTATCCCAAATAATTTAAAACACAATTAATATGAGCTTCACCCCGATACAAAATGTGGCAGCACCTGTTAGGAGGATGTGGCAATGGTTTCATACAGTACAGCTACATTGCATAACAGCAGGTGTGAAAAATACATGTTTAATCATGAGAAGGGGAAAGATAAGTCAGGTGCAGTGTGTTCCTTCTGCCTGGACTGACCTTTCCACCTGACTTTTGAGCCAGCTCACTTTCAGCAGCCTGGCTGCTGAAATATTTTTGATTCTGTCTGTATCATTGCTTCCTTTAAATAAAGCCCACTGGTTTTTCTCCTCACCAGTCCATCTGCAAGGCCCAGTCTCTGAACACTCCTTTTTGGCCATTTTTCATTCTTTTCAGATCCAGAGACATTCCAGGGGGAAAAAGAAGGGTCTTTTTCTTCCCTGTGGATAAGCCATTTAGCCAAAGTCCTTTGCTATGTTCAGCTGCTCTTTCAAAGCACGTGTCAGCAGCAGAGATGTTCAAACAATAGTCATGGTCAGCACCAGACAGACTGTCTTGATATGTCATGGTTCAGCTCATGGAGTTTGTTGAACTGTGCACTTGTACTACAATGGTGTCCTAAAACTGACCTCAATCCATTCTGAACATGGGCATTGCTCCAGAGATGTGTCTTCCTGCTTATTAATAACCTTGAGCAGCAAATGGGGGGTGTTAGTGAGGATCCTTGGTGGGACAGCATCCATCTCTGCACAAGATTTCTGAGCATACTGGGGTTTTTTTTTCTGTAGTAGGCAATATTTGCCCTATGAAAAACATCTGGGGTCTCAGCTGAGTGCAATTGAACACTTAGTGTTTTTTCTGGAAAGGTTTGTTTGCCTTCAGAGGAACTCATGAAGGGTTATTGGATGGAGTATTTCAAGCCCTAGGCAGATATCCAGCATCAGCTGTTACCAAGTGAATCATAAAGGAAAAGGTCAGTGTGAATATTAACAAAACCAACTATGGCTGAGAGGCAGTGTTAGAAGTTCAAGTTATCTGATAACAGAAAGGAGAATGCAGGAACTGCTGCTTATCTCCAGGAACTGTAAGTGAATGGATATGGGAGCAAGAGGATGATACTTTGTTCTTTAACCATATTTTCTCATCCCCTTTGAAGAATTTTCTCAAAACCCAGATAAAATCTATGAGGCTTAATCTATCTGTGCATACTTCTTTTTGGGACACACCAATAAGTAATAGAGAGTTGGTAATGAAAGGAAATTGCAAAGTACTAAACAATTCAATATGTAGACTGTAATGAAAATGCATTTCCCACTGCATTTCTGTTTCTTATAGAGAGAATGCAGATCAACCATTTCTGCTTGGACATACTTGATTTTTTACCATGAGCAAAAGAGAGGTATTGCTGCATCAGTAGCAGGACTTGGTAAAGAAAGCACTTCTGATCAATACTATATTAGTTTAAAATAATTTCTTAATGTCCTAGACACTGCTATTAATAAAGCACTGGTTTCTTGTAACAATGTACAAGGTTAAATATGTAACTTAAAAGTTTTTAACCGCAGTATTGAAACAGATAAATGTGGGTCCTATTCTAGTACTTGCTTCATCCGAAGCTTTGGCAGTTTTGGATGGATAAGCTTGGATTAACTTCTGCTACATGAAGTGTCAGTTTAAGCAATTTCAGAAGCTGATGCTACGTTTGTTCTCTGGAAGATAATTTTACATCCTATTACTAAAATATCCAAGGGTCTTGAGGTCTTTCCATAATTAGAAGCCCAGCCATTTAAGGCTACTTTTTTCTGAGCTTTTATCTATAACTAGCTAGGAGTATTTTAAACAGCTTTACTTTTCATCAAATGTAATTGCTTATTTATGGAAGAAAGCACTACATTGCAGGCTAATCTGTTCTGCATCAGTTTCCAAACAAACAAAAAATAGAGCTATTAATTCTGCTTGCATGCCCTTCACTTCTTTTTTTTTTTTTTGTCTTTTGCTTTTCAGTATAGATTATAGGGAAAGGTTGCTCTGCTTTTGCATCGTGAAGGGACTGCTTCTGTTGTAGAAAACATTTCCTGCATATATAGTGTATCTGTTGGCAAGGTTGAGTAATTTGAAATCTTTCTTTTACAAGGTTTTCATGTAGCACGTGTGTGGGATCACTAGATTTACGTTGTGCCAACTGATGATCTCATTAGAGGCAGACTTGATATTTTAGAATGCCAGGTAACATCATATTAAATAGCTTTTTTAGGGAAAAATAAACATTTTAAGTGTGAAAATCTGATTAATATCTGCAAAGATTCGTAGCTGTTCTGTTTTTACAGGTGGAAAAGTTTAGACGATTCACTGAAGTGTCAGTGTGTCAATAGCAAAGAAAGAAACAGCAAAGCTGTGAGCTCTGAACCCCTGTTTTCAACCCATTTGGCCCGTTACTGTCTGATTAATAACAGCTCTTTCTGTAAAACTTGTTCATTTATAAAAATGCACAGTCAAAAGATAAATACACACTCTGCAAACTTTGACAGCTGAGAAAGCAGTGAAAATTAAGTCTTACTCAATATATGGAACAAGATATAACCTCTGATTAGGCAGCGTATTATCTTTAAACATTTAAACTTCTATAAAAATAGTGGCAGGTTTTGTGATCATTACCCTCTCTATACCTAGCAGCCATGCTTACCAAAAGAACCCTGAGCTCAATTTTGTGTCTCTTGGTACAGTAAAGATATTGAGTTGCTAGAGTGCCTTCAGAGAAGGGCTACCAAGTTGGTGAAGGGCTACATCCCATGAGGAGTGGAGGAGGGTTGTGGTATTGTGTATCCCGGAGAAAAGGAGGCTCAGGGGAAACCTTCTTACTTCGTACAACTACCTGAGAGGAGGCTGTAGCAAGGTGGGGGCAGTCTCTTCTCCCAGGTGACGAGAGGAAACATCTCAAGTTGCAAAAGAGACAGTTTAGACTGGATATTAGGAAAGATTTCTTCACTGAAAGGGCTGTAACACATTTGAATAGGCTCCCCAGGCAAGTGGTTGAGTCACCATCCCTGGAGGTATTTAAAAGTCGTGTAGTTTCTATGATTCTAAGAAGTGGAAACTGGAAGACCTCTATCATGTAATACCCTTTATTCTCCTTCCCATTACAACCTTCCCTCAGCAAAAGGATTTTAGTCAGAAAGTGAGAGATGGCAATTTGATTTTCAATCTTATGAGAGAAGGAGGGATAAACAAAGATAAAAAGACCTTCTGGTGGAAATGAACCCATCTGTCAGGATTAGAATTCTTTAAAACATCTGAAAATAGTTGTTTCCAGCCTTAACTGCCAAAAAGTGAGTCTCTTCTCACTCTTTTCAGGATAGCTTTCAGTGCCAGAATTGCAGTCATTTTTATTACAGAACTAAAATTTCTGTGTTCCTGATGCTACTTTTTTTGATGAGCAATGTGCTACAAGGCCACAGACAATCATTCATTTGTTAGTATCTCCAGGAGATGTTTCTGACAAAGGGAATATATGTTTCAACACATATGAAATAAACATGCTTGAAAGAGAGAAATGGCTGGGTGTGTCCCAACAATGAATGTAGCCTGAGCAGGAAGAAGCCCAACCATTTTGAGGAACAGTCAATAAGCTCCCAGGCTTTGCTTTTGTCCTGACATGAAAATATTCTTATGGGATGTGTTCAAGTACCTGTGGGGTTTCCTCTGAAATTCACACTCCAACGTTTTCAGCCTAAGAAGTAGATTAATCTGACTGAATGTATAAAGTTATTTGTTGGTAGAGGCTGAAAAAAAACTGTTGGTATTCTCTGGCCCTTACAACTGGGCCCAAAGAAAAAACACAATTGCTGAAATACCTAAAATGAATGCAATTCACTTCAAGTATTAACCTTCATGGCAGAATTCTTAATGATTTCCTTAAAAAATATTTCTATGTCATTAGGTATGTTACCTGTAATTCTGCATAACAGCATTGCAAAATGAGAATATGCTGCTTCTCTTCTCTCTCTGGTTCCTCTTGGTAGACAGTTTCCTGTTCATTGGAAAAGTTTTTTATGGTGAGGGAAGCAGCAAGTGACCCAGCAACATGTTATGCTGACAAGTAGATTCTTTATGTGCTGTCGTTTCAGTTTATGAAATATATTATGTAATTTGAGGTGGTTTATGTACTGTCATATTGTAACCTTTGTATTGAATGCATTTTACCCGGGTGCCTTTGCAAGAAGGAAAAGGCTGTTGTTGATTGGATTTCTGTTGTGGTTTGAGGTTTCTCTTTTTTTTTTTATTTCTTTTCAAAATCTCCCACTCTTCTAAGAGAAAAAGGGGTTGACCTCTTGGATTTTTTTACATTTCCTGCAAACTAATAGCAGGTCCTGGGCTCAGTGTGAGAAAATAAGAGGCCCTCCCTGTTCTAAAAGCTGACAGAGCAAAGTAATTGGATTGTGTTGTGGATCTCCTGAGCTCCTGTTGTTCAGGAGTGTCAAGAACAAAGAAAGTGAGAATATAACTACATAGATTAGGCACGTCTTTTTGCTAATTTGGACAAATATCACAAAAATAAGGAGACTACCTAGAGAGGGTTAGAGGTGCTACGGGAAAGGACCAAAGAGAAGTAGAGAGGCAGGGAAGCACTCAGGGGTACTGCAGTGCACAGATGAATTAATCCAATTGAGCCCTGCATGCTGTGATATTTCAATAGCAATAGAACTGACCAAGATTTCTAAGACGAAATAAAAAAATTGGCTTTATAAAGACTTTCATGAGAGAACTGTGAGAAAAATGAATCTGTTAAAATCCAATTGCACATTAAAATCTGTCAGATACTGCTGTTAAAATTTTCATTTAAATCTGAACAACACAGAAGACAGCTCTGGGTAGTGAAAAAGAGGAAGCTTTGTAACCTGTGGTGAAAATATGAATGTGTAAATAACATGAAAATGTATTTCAGGAGGAATGAGTCCATCTGCAAACTTGTAACAGGGCTTCAACAGGTAGACAGTGTGAGCTCTTGGTCTCCAGCTGCAGAATTTCCACACTGGAAAATGTGTCTCTAGAAAATTATATGCTCTTGTCCTGTTACCTGAACTCAAAATATGTTATTTCCACTGTGGATATTGATATATACTGAAGTCAGTACTTTGTACATCAGTGCTGCCTCACCCACTCCAAAAATTATGTATCCTAACATCAAAGGATGTAAGGATGCTTTCCCTTGAAAATGTGAGCATCCAGTCTTGTGAGATGGTTTATTTGGGGGTGATGTGTGGAGGAGGGTGTGTGTGTTGGGTGCATCACTTAAAAATAATCCCTTAAGTATCTTCACAAGTTGAATGCAAATCTCACATCAGTTCCTAAATATTGTGTCAGTTTAACTCCAGTCTTTTAACATCTGCTGGAGTCAAAACACGGATTGGTCAAGAGATGACACTTGTACTTGCATGGTCCAGTCAACAACATGATTCATGTTGTAGGGCTGGTTGCATAAATTGACAAGATAATCCAGCCAGCTCTACCTAGCAGCTGCTGTGTTGCTGACACTCTCATGTGCTCTCCTTATGAAAAACAAAAAATAGCTGAACACAACTTGGCTAAAAACACGCTAGAACTGAAACTTCAGCAGACACAATACAATGAGAAGATAAAAAGTTCACTCAAAATTGTCAAGTCTCACAACACAGATCTGAAGTTTCAGAAGAATAGTGATGTGGCAGTACAAAGAAAAAAAAATATTGAAGAGAGGTTTAGATGGTTTCAAGATGCTTTGGACAACATTCAGCATCCTTGCACTGCCTTAGGTGTGAGAGGGTGATGCTGTGTGTCAGGCAAATTCAAATTTACATGAAGAAAAACAGAGGTACATAATTCAGAATAAAAAAAAAGCTTTCACCACCTGGTGAAATGCTTGAATCCTAGCTTTGGGTGAGAGATACACTTTTTTTTTTCTTGAAAAGAGTCACATACTTCAGGGGTAGAAACAGGTGTTTATCTGTAGTAAAAAGGAGTATGTAAAGGCTTTGAATCAGGAGCTCTTTTGTTCTGCCCTAGTTCCCTTGCCAGCTGCCCTTAATACTTATGCTAACACTCCTATTTGTCTACCCCACATACCTGCTGGGAGTGCCCTTCTTTGGCAGGAGAATCTCCCAGCCTCAGAGATGGGTTGCACAACACGACCGTAAATCAGCATCAAATCTTGGATTACTGTGTATGTTTCTGTTCTCCTCATGCCCTCATGCATTGCAAAGGCACAACACAATGAGTGCTCTGCATTTGGCTGGGCCTGTGGTACAAAGACTCAGGCTGAAGGCTGAGTCCACAAAGGCCTTTCTGGGCTGGAAGGGATGGTCACATTTTAAGTCCAAAGCTGAGATTTTGAATGCCTCCTTGCAACCAGCTGGTTTCTGTACAGACCTGCATTTCCAGCCAAGGTTCCCTATTAAATCCAGGCTTTGCACAAAAGATCCCCTTCAGATTTCCCAAGGGGGAAACCCGTGGAAGGAAACAGCAGCAAAGGTGTTGTCAGGATGGAGATGGATATAAAGAGAAATGGACAAGGGGTAAAGCTGGCTCTACCCAGGAAACAATGTTATCAGAGAAAATGAAGGGGGAACAAAACAATCAGTGTTATCAACCTCAAGTTATGTTTTCAGCAAAAATAAAAGGAACAAACCCACATCTTGGCAGGAGTGACTTCACAATGTATTGTTTACCATTAACTCATTAGGTCTACATCTGCCATATTAGTTAACTTTGCATGTTGTCACAGGCCCTGGTAATGGGCCAAAGACTTTTGCCATCAGTCTGGGGCAGCTCCAGGTAAATAGAGTTCACTTATTTACTTTATTCAGGTACAAGTCTACGCTCTAGTTCCCGCTCCCCTGCTTTACCCTCCACCCATGTTCAGTGTGTGTGCATAAAGAGGTGCCAGAAAAGCCAGGTCCCTTGTGGGCCACAGCACATGAAATGTTTTCCTTTTTCTGGAGACAATTACTTTGAGTGCTGCTGAGCTGGGCTGGCAGGCTGGGTTGGTAGAAACCTCTTTCTCTGCATCTGGTCTGGTTTAGCAAACTCCTGAAGAAGCAAGTCCATATGTTTTGGGGACAGAGTTGCTCCTTGCACACAAATTGGGTGAGCATCTCAAATACCATCCTATGTCACGACGTGTGCACAGCACCCAGTAGCTGGACTGCTGCTGCTTGAAAGCACCTCAACTGCTGCAGACCCCCTCTCAGAGACCCCTGGTGCCCTCCTTCCCAGCAGTCCCCCTTCTCCTCCAGATTGTCCCGCCTATTATTTGCTCTGCTAACAAAACATGACACAGTGCATGAGAAAAGTCAGAGCAAACAAATCACTTTTCCCCTGAGGTTCCCTATCTGGAAAGCAGGAATAAACTTCCCTTTAAAAGATATATGATCTTGGGAGGAGTAGTTACTGGTAAGTGACAAGTGTTAGTGTTTGGCTACTACCGTCATGAAGGCCAAATGGATTGTGGTTGTAGAGCAAGATCCATTAACTTTTGTTTAGAATGAATGAATGTACAACCTCACTCAGTTTGCAGCATCCCATGCAATACTGGGTGTCCCATGATGAGCTGCACACCCCTGCAAATTCTTTATCCTTATTACAATTCTTTCAATCTAAAAAAAAAAAAAAAAAAGTTAAAATATGGATAAATATTTATAAATCACACATAATCTGAACAGATAGTAATTTACCCTTATTTTCTTTAAAATACTTCAATCATAATTCAGGTTATTAGTCCTTAAATAATTAATAATTAATAATGTTATCAACTGTTCCATGTAATGGACTTATCTCACAAGCTCCTCTGAAATAATTGTGTTCTTCCTTCCTAGGAGATGCAAGGAAACAATCTTTCAGACTAAGCTATAACCTTTAACTGAACAATATGTGGAAGCATCATCACAGCCGGGAACACAGCCTGGGAGGTTCCTGCCAAGCACAGATGATAACTTTTTGACATGGACAGTGGAAGAGACATTAAGGAGACCTGTGCTGCTGGACCTCCAACTATCTAAGGCAGAGGGACTGGTTTGGAATTGAGAGCTGGGAGTAGCTTTGGTTGTGATGACCATGAGATGGTTGAGGTCAGGGTCCTGCATGGAAGAAGCAGGACAGTATTCTAGTACACCTTGAAAATATGTTTCTGTGAGTTCAGAGCCTTGTAGAAAAAAAACAGAAATGCATTTCTGCATTTTTGTTTGCTGAGTATTTAACAGCCCTGCTGTGCTCTGAGTTCTCCTAGAAAGAGAGACTCACTGGGAAACTTAAATCCTCTGAGAACAAATTATGTCCCTTCAACAAGTACAACCATAAAATAGCCCCACAGAAATCAACCCTGTGGCATCTGCTTACTAAAGGATAGCAGAAGCCAATCAACCTCAGAAATAGCTGTGAAGCATTTGTGCTTTTATCTCTCTCTGTGGGACATATTAAAATGTGTACTCATCAGAGTGAATTCTTTGTGGATTATTAGAGACCTTAAATATTGAAAGATAACATGAGTGAAAGCCAGGGTGATCAAAATAGCTCATTTGTCCCAAATTTTTGAGAAAACCAGGTGCTTTTAAATTTCTGCATCCCACTTGTATGTTGCTTTCTAGGAAGAAACAT
>VYXF01007038.1:0-10020 GCA_013397295.1 Polioptila caerulea
GGTGGGACCGGAACCCCGCGACCCCCGCCCCGGCACCGGCACCGACCCCCAATCCCGGCACCGGTCCCCGCTCCGGCTCCAGCGCCCGGCCCGGTGCCCGCCGCCGCTGTCCGTGGTGCTGAGCGCGGGCCCGCCACCCGACACCGTAGGGGCAACAAGTGCCGGTAGCCGGGGCTCCGCGCCGGTCCGGGGAGGCAGCTGCCGACCGCCGGAGCCCGGGGCCGCGCTGCCTCAGCCCTTTCCCGTCTGAGGTTATCCCGCCCGCACGGACAACTCTGTCCTGCCCCAGCACCTCCGGGCTCTCGGGGCTCCCGGTGCCCGGGGGCAGCCTGGCTCTGCCGAGCCGCGGAGCTCCGCTGACCCGGCCCCGGGGGTGCGGAGGCAGAGGCAGGGGTTGCTGGGCTTTGCCTGCCCTTACAGCTCCCCCCGCCTTTCTCGATTCTGTTTTTAATTTGATAAGGAGCCTTCATCGCCCTGGGATGCAGCTCCCAGCGGCTGGAGCAGGGCTGGTCACCCAGCGAGGAGCTGGGCCTGGCTCTCGGTGTCACCGGGATCACAGTGGGAGCTCGGGGATGGATGATGTGGGAGGAACTGGGTGTCACGGGGATGTTGAGTCATATAGGGTAGGCTTTCTCCACGGGGAATGAAGCTGCCAGGCAGTCATCTCCCGCAGCAGGCTGTGACATGGATGATGTCCCCAGCCTGGGAAGCACCCCAGAATGGGGCCAGCAACCGGTGTGGGTGCCTGGCACCTGTAGCCATCTCCCCTCACCACTGGGCCCCAACCACTCACTCAGTCCCTTGCACCACCCCAGCATGGCACCCAGGGCTGCCAGCCCCGAGACCCCTCTTCCCAGGGAAACCATCCCAAAGTTTGTGAGCCTTGAGCTTGGCAGGAGCAGCTTCGGCAACCAGCACCATGAAGGGAGCTGGCAGGTAGACAGACAGGGGGATTACGCTGGTGTTTATCACATTAGGGAGATACATAAAGGCCATGGAGATCAGGGCCCTGAGTGCTCAGTCTGACACGTAGAAAGGACAAGGCCTGTCCTAAAGAGCTTAAGCCTAAATCTGAAGCAGGAGCTCTGGGCAGGCTTGGGCAGTTACAGGGACAGGCAGCTTCCCTGCTCAGTTTCTCAGGGCACAGCCTAGAGGTGCAGGAGGCTATTCCTCAGCCAGGTCAGGCCTCTTCTGCCTCAGCTGCATTTCCTTGACTGGACCAGCAAATCCTGGCCACTGGCAGGAAAGTATTAATTTGGGAGAGACTCGTGACCCTGGGGTGGTTCCTGGCTCTAGGGTGGTTTCTGGACCTGGCATCACTCCCAGCCTTGGGCTTCTTGAGGAGAGAATGCCTCCCCCTACCCCCCTCAGGCTATGGTGTTCTCTCTCTCTGAAGAAGCCTTTCATGGCACCACGATTTCCCCTTCCCTTCCCTTCCCTTCCCTTCCCTTCCCTTAGCTGCAGAGAGCCCAGTGCCTGTGTCCCACCGTGGGTGTGGGGTGGGAAATCCTCACAGGCTCCTGTCACCTGTAAAGCCTGGTTTGGATCCACTGGACACTAAGAGCTGCCCTGAAATCACCTTTTGAGATTTGAGTCTACACCCACGACCAGGGCTGGGACTAACAGGGGATGCCTGGAACACCTGAAGGTGGGAGCTGGACTTGCCTTCCCAAGGGCTCATGAAGGCTCTGACGGGGGATCCCAGGAGTCACAAGCCTGGTGGAGAAAAGTCGGGATGTGTCTGTGTGAAGAATGAAAACATCCCAGTGGCATTTGCATGTGAACAGGGCTGCTGAGTGTCCTGACATAACCAGCTGCTCCCGGCATCTCTTGGCTTTCCCTCTAAAGCCTCCGAGCTTGTCCACTCAGCAAAAGGAGGTGGATGAGGAGTGCTGCAGGCCCAGGGCCATGCAGCTCCTGCCCTGTGCATGCTGGCAGCTCCTTAAAGGTTGGACATTGCTCCCACCTTCCCCTGGTACCGGCATTGTCTATCCTTGCTTGGCTGCTGCCTGGCTCACCACAACAGCCTCCTCAATCTTCCTCAGCTGCCCCAGGAGCTCGGCACTCAGTTTGCATAACCAGCAAGGCTTATCCCAAATCCTGCTAAGCCAGCTCGGGTGGTGGCGGGGAGACAGGAGATGACAGGGAGCCTCAAGGGAGCAAAGCCCACATCCTCTCTGAGCTCTCCATGGGGCGTGTGTCAACTTTGGGGTGGGGGCATAGGTGAGCATGCACTTCCCTGCAGAAGAGAGACAGCCAAGCTCCTACAGCCCCCCATTCCCACAGAGAGTGACTTTTGCAGCCCCGTGTCCCTGGCCCAGTGCTGAATTGCTCCTCTCCACACGTCTGCTCACATCTGTCCCAGCCAAGCAGCAGGGTGTTAGTCATGTGTGTGGGCAGGCACGTGTGTGTCTCCTCACCACCTGTCTCTCTGCACCCTGTCAGAGCCTAACTTTGATCCTGGGTTTGCTGTCTGACTGCCTGTGTCCTGCCTCTCCTCACTCCTCGTCCCGTTCTGTCCCCTGCATTCTCACCCTGCAGGTTTTACTGGGACCTTATCATGCTGCTCCTGATGGTGGGGAATTTGATTATCCTGCCTGTGGGCATCACCTTCTTCAAGGATGAGAACACCCCTCCCTGGATCGTTTTCAACGTGCTTTCGGACACTTTCTTCTTGGCTGACCTGGTGCTGAACTTCCGGACAGGCATCGTGGTGGAGGACAACACTGAGATCATCCTTGACCCTCACACCATCAAAATGAAGTACTTGAAGAGCTGGTTCCTGGTCGACTTCATTTCCTCCATCCCTGTTGACTACATTTTCCTCATTGTTGACCTGGAGACCCAGGTGGATTCTGATGTCTACAAGACAGCCCGGGCCTTGCGCATCGTGCGCTTCACCAAGATCCTGAGCCTGCTGCGCCTGCTGCGGCTCTCGCGCCTCATCCGCTACATCCACCAGTGGGAGGAGGTGAGAACCCCTTGGGGGTCGCCTGGTCAGGGTCCCAGGCCAGGTTGGGGGTCCTTAAATACAGGGTACAGCTGTCTGGAGGGCAGAGGGCTCCAAGGGCTGTTCTAGGAGAGGAGATTCTCTGCATCTCCACTTTTGCCGGTTCCCCAGATCTTCCACATGACGTACGACCTGGCCAGTGCTGTGGTGAGGATCTTCAACCTCATTGGGATGATGCTGCTGCTCTGCCACTGGGACGGCTGCCTCCAGTTCCTGGTGCCCATGCTGCAGGACTTCCCTGAGGACTGCTGGGTCTCCAAGAACCACATGGTGGTGAGTGCCCAGACAGGGGTGATTCCAGCTGGGATCTGCTGTGGCAGGGAGAGGATTTGGTTCCCTGTCTCCTACTCCAAGTCTGGAGCTGCTGGGAGACATGCTGGTGAGCAGTGTCTCTGTGGTCACAGCAGTGAGATAGGGCAGAGGGAATCTCTGCATCACCTTCCCATCTCAGCCCACCTTGCTGGAGTCAGGGAATCCCTCGAGGAGGGAACAGGACACTGAGACTCCTGACTCTTCCCCAGAGCAGGGGCTGGTGCCTGCTTAGGGCTTCACACAGTCCCAGTGCCTCCTCCTGGAGGACAGCTCATCCTTTTGGCTTTGGAGGAACCTTGTTCTCGCTGGGTTCCTGGACTTCCCATCTTAGGGGGGTGGGACTGAGGGGTTCAGCCCCACGGCAGCTTCCAACAAACCCCCCAGCACCACTGTCCCTTGTCTGCAGAACGACTCGTGGGGCAAGCAGTACTCACACGCCCTGTTCAAGGCCATGAGCCACATGCTCTGCATCGGCTACGGGCAGCAGGCACCCGAGGGCATGACCGACGTCTGGCTCACCATGCTCAGCATGATCGTGGGGGCCACCTGCTACGCCATGTTCATCGGCCACGCCACCGCCCTCATCCAGTCTCTGGACTCCTCCCGGCGCCAGTACCAGGAGAAGGTCAGCAGGGTGGGGGAAGGAGGGCCTGGGTACTGGGGGAAGAGTCCTGGCACGAGCAGGTCCAGCTGCCATGCCCTACTGATTCCAGAGGTTGGGGTCTTTGTCCTTGCCACTCTCTCTCGGGTTGTTGCAGGTGGAGCTCGGGCTGCCCATTGAGAGAGAGATCATATTGGTGTCCATACTGAGGGTCACTTTTGCACAATGTGGCCCCATCCTGCCCTCTGCCCTGGGACCACCTGCAGCCTGAGTGCATGTGGGTCCTGTCCTTTGCCCCAGAGGTGGCCTTTGGGACAGGGCACTGGAGCAGGGGTGTCTGTATCTGTATCACTGAGGAGAAGGGATGCACTGTCCAGCCATGCAGGTGGCTCCAGCTCAGCCCTGTGTGACTGCCCTTGTCCCTACAGTACAAGCAAGTGGAGCAGTACATGTCATTCCACAAGCTGCCTGGGGACACCCGCCAGCGGATCCACGAGTACTACGAGCACCGCTACCAGGGCAAGATGTTTGACGAGGAGAACATTCTGGGGGAGCTCAGCGAGCCACTCAAAGAGGTGTGGGCAGCACTCCAGTGGTGTGACCTGGGGAACAGAGGCTGGTGCTCGCAGGGGCCAGGCTCGGTGACGTCCCCACTGATGTCCTCACCCCACAGGAAATCATCAACTTCAACTGCCGCAACCTGGTGGCCAACATGCCCCTGTTTGCCAACGCGGACCCCAACTTTGTGACAGCCATGCTGACCAAGCTGCGCTTCGAGGTCTTCCAGCCTGGAGACTTCATCATCCGTGAGGGCACCGTGGGCAAAAAGATGTACTTCATCCAGCACGGGGTGGTCAGCATCCTCACCAAGGGCAACAAGGAGACAAAGCTGTCTGATGGCTCCTACTTTGGGGGTGAGGCTGGGCTGGGGGACCTGGTGAACAGAGTAGAGGCCAAAAGCTGCTTGAGAGCAGAAGCTGGGGCATCCCTATTGTTTCTGCCTGCCCATCGCCTCTTGCCCGGTGCCAAAGTCTTGGCATCCACTTCACCCCAGTTCTGGCTGGCTGGGGCAGAGGGAGCATCCACCACCCCACTGCTGGTCAGGGAGGAGGGGAGTGTGGAGCAGAACATCTGAGCCAGTTTATAGGATGCCAGCACAGCTCTGGGAGGGAAACAGGCCAGGCCATCACAGCAGCCATACCTGGGGGCATCTCCATGGTCTGGAGAGGGAGGAAAATGCTGTGCCTGGCCAAGGAGACAGCCATGGCTGTGCAGGCTCCAGGGTCTGTCCCTGCCTCTGAGCATGTTTCGCCTCTGTGCAGGGTGTTGGGGTGCTGGGCAGTCCTGTTCCTGCTGCGATGGCTGGGAGGGGATGGATGGCTGTGTCACCCTGACCCCAGGCCTGTGTCCCTGCAGAGATCTGCCTGCTGACGCGGGGCAGGCGCACGGCCAGCGTGAGAGCCGACACCTACTGCCGCCTCTACTCCCTGTCCGTGGATAACTTCAATGAGGTGCTGGAGGAGTACCCCATGATGCGCAGGGCCTTCGAGACAGTGGCCATGGACCGGCTGGACCGCATAGGTGAGGAGTGAACCCCTGGGCTCAGCACAACGATCTCTACAGCCACTCCCAGGGCCCACAGGCCCCCAGACCCACAGGTGATGGGGTCACAGAGCTGGGATGAGGTGATCACAGTGCCCCAACCCCATGGGTGCCCAGCAGTGAGGATGATGGGGAGCATGGGGAAGGAGCCTGCCTTCTCTCTCCCTCCCAGCAAGATCAGGCAGTGCCATAGGACAGGCTTCCCTGGGAAAATGTCGCTGCACTGCGCTGTACTTGCAGTGTCTGGCAGTGACCAGCTGCTTGTCCTCACCCTTACTTGCCTGTGGAGGACAAGCAGGACCCTAGCCCCCAGCCCCTTTGGAGTCAGGACTCCCCTGTTTTGTCCCTGTTGCTTCCACTGTTCCAGTCTGGACCCTTCCCCGGTCTTGCTTCCCCTGGAATGCTGGTGAGGTTTTATCGTCCCTTCCCCACTGCCACCCTGCCCTCCACGCTGTCCTCAAGAGCCCACACTCCCAGGGTCGGTGACACTCCTGCCTCCCCTCCAGGGAAGAAGAATTCCATCTTGCTCCGCAAGCGAGCCGAGCACAGCTCGGGGCCCCTGAACAACGAGATGATCCAGCAGATCGTGAAGCACGACCAGGACATGGCCCACAACATCCAGGACCTGCAGCAGATGGCGATGGGCCGGGAGCTGAGCGGGAAGCCGGTGATCTGGGAGCCGCTGGTGCACGCTCCCCTGCAGACGGCCGCCGCCACCACCAACGTGGCCATCGCGCTGACCCACCAGCACAGCCTGCAGGCCCACATCTTCCTGCCGCCCTCCTCCATCTCCAGCCCGCTCTCGCCCGAGGCCACCCTTCTCACCAAGCCGGTGCGCCGGTCCCAGCCCAGCCTGGGGGGCTCCCGGCCCTCCTCCGTGAGCTCCCCCTCCGGGGCGCCGTCCCACCTCCAGACGCCGGCCGCCGGCTCGCCTTCCTCCCCCATGGTCCAGTCCCAGGCGCCGCTGGAGAGCGGGGGCCAGAGACCGAGCCCCGGGGCGCAGCCCGTGCCCCGAGCGACGCAGAGGGGGGAGATGCCAGCGGGGGCCAAGCAGCCCCCGGCCGGCTCCCAGCCCCAGCTCTCCAGGTCCCGCGGCGCCTCGGTCTCCACCTCGCTGCTGCAGCAAGCGGCGGGCGCTGCGTCCCCCAGCTCCGAGCAGGCGCTGCCGCCGGGTAGAACGCTCCACTACAGCCTGTCCCGAGCCACCGGCTCCCACATCTCCCTCCTGATGCAGCCCCAGCAGCTAGTGAAGCACAGGAGCATCCAGGGCCTGCCGGTGGGGCGGCTCACCCAGGATGTCCGGCTCCTCTCTGCCTCCCAGCCCTCCCTTCCCAATAAAGTGGCCCAGCAAGCCGACGGGAGCACCTTGAAGCAGGGCAGGAAATCTGCCGGGAACCTGGCCCGCAGGTCCTCGCCCTCGGTAGCCGGACTCCTCGCCAAGACGTGTGCGGGGATCCCAGGCCAGCCCACACCCTCGCAGCAGATGCCTTCAGGATCGCTGGCTCAGCCCGGCCGCCCCACGGCGGGAGCGTCCACTCCCCAGTCCCCGGGCTCCGCGTCCAGGCAGGCAGCAGGTCCCTCCCGCAAGGGCTCCGTGGCCTTCAGCCCCGAGGTGGAAACGGCGAAGCCCAAACTCCCATCCAACATGTGAGTCCTGACGGCACCCACACAGGCAGGAGGGACCCGGGCATCCCGGCGGCAGAGGAGGCAGGAGAAGCAGAGCACCAGCCCCGCCGTGTCGGAGGGAAAATGAGGTGAGAGGCAGCACCTGGGGCCATGGAGGGGCTGTTCCAGGCACGGGGGCACGGCAGGGATGAGCATAGGGCCAGCCCCAGAGCTGGCCCAGCTGGATGAGGAGAGGGCTCTGCTGACTCCCCCAAGGGGATCACCCTGCCCGGGCTTTCCCCTCCTTGCTCATCACCATCGGTGAGTTCTGCCCCCCTCCCGGAGGCATAGGACAGGTCAGAGCCTTTGCTCAAACTCTGGCCTCTCTGGGGAGCTCAGCTCCCCATAACTGCCCCTTGGGGGCCGGGCCCCCCACACTCTGTGCTGCGTGTCCCACAGCCTGTCCTCAGGGCCAGGCTGGCGCTGGCAGCTCCTCCAGCTTGTCCTCTGTGACAGCCTGGGCTGACTCACGCCCACCTCGATCCCCAGATTGCTCTGCCCAGCCTTTGCCTTTACGGTGAGCAGGGTGAGGCACCCCCTTGGGTCCGCTGCCCGGGTGGAGGGAGGAGGCTGGAGCTCATGGCAGGGGCTCCCCGGGCAGGCAGCACATGGGGGTCCAGGGTCAGCACTCCCCCTTCCCGGAGTGCCAGGACCTGGGGGTCCCGAGCAGGGCTCCCCTGGTGTGACGAGTGCCAAGGGGCAACGCTGTGGGTAGAGGGGTCTCCACTGAGCAGCCCCACAGTCCCTCTCCCCAGCTTGTGGGACCATTTTGCCTCAGAGGTGCTGAGTCCCAGTGAGGTTGGGATGTGCTGCTGGGCAGGGCTTTGCCCCACACCCGGGCACTGTGGCTGCCCCCCACCCCCCCCACATGCCCCCATGGGGGCAGCCTGGGGGGATTCTGCTGCCTGAAGCTCCAGGAAGATGCTCAAAGGGTCAGTCCAAGGGCACTCCTCTGTGGCTCCAGGATGATGTCCAGAATGTCATCTGGGAGGACCCTTCTGTGGCTCCAGGAGGATGCTCAGAGGGTCGTCTATGGGGACCCCACTGCCTGTGGCTCCAGGAGGATGCTCAGCCCGGGCTCTGCTCCCCTGCCCTCCGCTGCAGTCCCGTTTCCAGGTTGCCTGGAGTCACAGTGCCACAGGAGCTAAAGGCTGTCGCAAAGAGATGCCAATCCCGGGCAGCGCCTGGGTGACATGTGGGGCTGTGGGGTCACCCCCCGTCGAACAGGGGCTCGGGGTCCCCACAGATGCCCCACGTCGCCCCCTCCAGAGACAATAGTGTGCAATGTGTGTGTGAGTCGTGGCTCTGCTGAGCAGCCGAGCTCTGCTTACAGTGTCGCTTTGGGCCAACCGTGTTCAGTCCTGGTTAGAGTAGTGTCCCCTCCGACCCCGCTGCGCTGTGCGAGCTGCTTCCCGCTCCCGGAGTCAGGAACCATGGCTTGGGGCTCGGGGCTCTGGGGCTCGGCTGCCGCGGAGCGGGGCCCGCCGGACCCCCAGCTCAGCGGGCGAGGTGTTGTTCCCCGCCGTACTTACTGAAGTGAGGTGTCCACTTCTCCACCCTCGTGTTTTGGGGCGTCGGGAGCAGCCTGGAACGCAGGGCTGCCCTGGGAGCCCAGCCTGCGGGGTGCAGCAGCCCACCAGGAATCCCGGCAGTTCCTGCCAAGAGGGGATGTCCTGCACTGCCTTTTTTCCATGGATTTCAACTGCCCTTCCCTGCCCAACGCCATGTCCTGCTCCATCCCCGTGGTCGGTGTGTCCCCAGCAGCCCCTCGGGCAGGGGCCTGCAGTGGAGCCGCGTGTCCCACGCCCCCGGGTTGTGTTCACACTGCGTGATGTAGATGTCTTAGCGCCCATCCCAGCGCCCCGCAGAGCGCGCAGGCCGGCTCGGACAGCGCCGAGCTCCCGCTGGCTGCGCCTCTGGTGCACCCTCCCCACGCCACAGCCCCGCGTCGGGAGTCAGAGCCACCCTGTGCTCCTGCCACCGCCGCCCCTGCCCTGTGCCGTGGCACCTTGCGGCCCGGTGCTCACCTCGGTGGAGGCTGGAGGGGCTGGGGGTGCCGGCTGTGCGCGGGCGCAAGTTTAGCCACCAAAGACCATGATCCTCCACTCTTGCACTCACGGCAGTCGATGTACAGAGCTTGTAGTTTTCATATCGCAGAGAAATTTAAGAGCGTTTTTTTATTTTTTGTCGTTGTACATAATGGATTTAAATAATAAAGAGAGATTCTGAGCTGGTCTGGGGGAGACTTCTGCACCTCCTGCGACCCCACAGCACCCTGCCCGGGGATGGGACAGGACAGGGGGATGCTGCAGCACCCCAGCTCCAATCCTGGCTCTCTGCAGAGCCGGGAGCAGCCAGGACACCCTTGAGTGCCACAGACCTGAGTGGCACAGCAGGAGCCCAAAGGCAACAGGTCCCCTCCCACCCACCACAGTCCCTCTGGGCCCTGGGCAGATTAATGTTTAATCTTTGGTTATTTCCCCCTTCCATCTCCGTTCCCTTTATTGCCGGGGGGAGGGGCAGGTTTGATACCGCCTGATTGCAGAGCAGACTCGAGGCATTAACGCGATTAAATGAAGGTCACACAGCGCAAGGTGGGCTGGGGCACCCAAGCCATGGCACTGCGGCATTTGCAGCACCCGGTGCAGGTCTCGGGGCAGAGCTGCACTCCGGCTGCACCCTCAGCACCTGCCACAGCACCCTCAGCACGGGCAGGACACGGGTGAAGGTCGGACATGGCCACAGGCTGGACACTGGGCACGGTGGCAGTGGGCAGTGGGATGAAGACACGGGCAGGGTGTGGGCAAGGACATGGGTACAGGCAGGGCAC
>VYXF01007066.1:9159-48313 GCA_013397295.1 Polioptila caerulea
CTCCCCCTTCTCCATGCTTTCATACCTTTGCTGGACGACCATTAAACTGTTGGAGATGAGCCAGCAGTTCAGAGCCAAATCAAAGCCAACAGCCCCAGACTGAAGCTTTGCCATCTTCCAGCATAACAGGCTGCCTGCAGGCAAGTTCAAACAAAATGCTGCTACAGTGCCAATCTTTCAGTACAGGTACAAAGCGGACATCATGGTTCAATACAGACCTATCACACTCTGACATACAAATAACGGGTTGGCGACATGAAGGAACAAGCCTAAATAAATCTTCTGCAGAGAAAAATCAAGCTTATTTGGACAAGGAAGCTGCTTCTAACTTTCTGAGAAACTTTGCAGGAATATGTGCTGGGCTCCCTGGGAATGAAGAAGCCATCAGGAGATTAATCTGTGTGGCTGTGAACAATGACAGAAGTACGATTCACTTGTCTACTTCTATTAAACAGTGCAAGGGCTAAGATGTGAAGAGGCCATTTAAATGTGTCCAGTTTGATCAAAATATGTTCAGGTAACGCTAGGCAGGAACACAGGGAGTTAGACACAAGGGCCAAATATCCCTGGCCAGATTTTGCCACTGAGGATGAGCGGGTGCTGCTCTGATGGGGGTGTCACGAACTTCTGTCCCCTTTTCCTCAGCTGGAGCACGTTTAAAACCACTGCTGGAGCTTAGGTTGCTTGGGAGTGATCCTGGAGGAGTCTGCAGGAGAACGTTGAGTGTTTTTTCTCTACGAGCTGCAGGCTCTTGCCCAAGCACTGCCTTTATTGCTCTGCCAGCAGAAGTATCCTAGGGCAGACTACTTCAAGGAGATGGGTTAGAAAGAAGAGTGATCTCAGTGTTACCTCACAATTAAGAGGAATGCAGGGGACTTCACTCTTTTGGCAGATCCCTTCTGGGTGGCTCTTACTGTTTTCTTCCACTGCCTTTTGTTTGTCTCATCTATGTAGCCTGAGAGTCAGGAGAAGTGAGAACTATCAGGCACTGTGTGTACCAGCAGAAGCTGCAACAAAGGTTTGCATTGTAAATGGGTTCTTTTGAGCCTACCAGGATTTTTAAAAATAAGTAAGTAGATAGATAGATAGATAGATAGATAGATAAATAGATATTATTCACCAAACATACAAACAAAGCCAAAAAACAAAACAAAACAAACTCACAACAACAACAAAACTCGAGGAAAAAACCCACCAAAAATAACAAATAAAAAGAAAAGACCCCCCCCCCATAATAGCCAGTTAAGCTCACAGGTACATATCTGAGCACTCCCAGGTGCACTGATCAATCCACATGCCAAGCACAAGTAACTGAGACAGATAAAGAGCAGATGCTGTGAAGCAGAGATTATATAGTGGACAAAGTGCCCAGGAGACCCTTAACCTGCTAGATAATAAGAGACTTCACCTTGGTTTTCACAGACATTGGTACTCAGGATGGGAAACTGATGCTTAGGTGAGAGAAAGCACAGTATCAGGGACAACACCAGAGCCTGCTGTCCTGAAGGTTTTTGCACTGCAACAGCAAACAGCCCAGGAGAGCCATTGACAGCAGCCAGTGTCTGATGGGAAGTTAAATTAACGATTTCTGGGGATGTCACAGATCCTAAAGTTGAAGTGGGAGAACAACTCCCTGTAAGGTTTTGGTACTGGAGCTGATGGGAGCCAATTTCCTAAATCCTCTTGCATGGTTGTCCAGCCGCAGTGGGAGCACAGCTTTCTCTAGGAAGCATTAAAAGTTGCAGGTGGGAGAGAGGAGAGTGCTGCATTTTTCTACTGTGTCCAGCTCAAGTCATGGTTTAGGTGCTTGTTCTGCTCTTCCTGTCACAGTCAAAGTCTGCCAGGTTGCTATTTTCACAGTGAAGCTTATCAAAGAATTGCTCCGTTGAAGTTCAGCACCCAGCTTCCCCAAAGCAGGAGCTACCTCACATCTTTGTGGCCACAGAGAGCACAGACCATCAGGTCAGCAAGGCTTTCTAAGCTGAGCCAGGTATTCTTGGGAGCTTATACCTGTCTCCCCTCCCATGACAGCAGACATGGAGCCAGACTGGTGGCATACATTCTGTTAGCATCCCAGTGCCTCTAAGGGACAATTTGCGTAGTCCTGATCGCATTGCCATGCTCAAGGAGCTGCCTGCTCACCCTATCCTTGCTTCTACATCCTTGATTCCAGCAGTGCCTTAATGAGCTGTAACAGCACCTCTGCTGCAAGGGCTGAGCAGTGACATGCAGCTGCAGGGGCTGCTTCATCCCTGTGTGTGGCATTTATCCTCTCTGGGGACTGTGCTGGATCAGTGGCAGGGGTCTGTGTATGGCTGTGAGGCTGTCAGTGAGGACAGACCGGACTTGGCAGTGATGATTATCTCAGAGACCTTTTCCAGCTTTACTGATTCTATGACTGAAGAAGTGTTTCAGCAAAGTGTTTCAGCATCTTGGGGTGTCTGTTAAGCTCCAGCAATGTTGTCTTTGCCTAAGGCTGACAGAGTGAAACAAGCCTCCACACACAATGCAGGTTGCACAGTATCACACAAATGAAGCTGCAGAGCAGTGATAGTATCAGGAGATGATAAAGCTGTGCCATCCCAGATGATAAACGCCATTGGTGGCTGCTTAATAGGTAATGCGGGATTGGCACAGTCCCAGGGCAGATGTAACACGCCTGCAGTGTATGTATGTGTGTGACTTCCCATAAATCCACGTCTGACATGAGGACCTTTGTGAACTGCATTATAAATAATTAGCTGGACATGTCTGTATTTCTTTTTGCAGTACCACCGTCGCTAGGACAAAAGTTGAGGTCTCCTGCTTCTGTGGTGCCATGGATTCCGTGTCCAGAAGGGGCAGGTGATGGTTCAGGCAGCATGACCCCTCACTGCAACCTGTCCAGACATCCTGTAATGAGTCTGGCAGTTTGTGCTCAACTAAGAAACCTAGCCCATCATATCTGAAGAAATCCCTAGAAGGTTAATGCAATATAACCCTTGGCAGCTTGTTCCTGGTATAAATGAGGTCTTATTTTGAGGAATTTATGATTAAAGTGAATAAAGAACAGTCATCTTTCCAAATATAAACTGAAGGTAGTCTCTGATTTATTTCTCATGATGCATTTGGTCATGTTCTGTTGTCTTTGCAAATCTGTAATTTTATTGCATTGAGATGTTTCTCAGGTTTGGGTTACATTTCTAATAAATATCCGGTGCCATTTTGATTTCCTGTATCATATTTCATTAGTCGTAGGGAGGAAAGGAGCACCATTTTTATAAAAAACAGCAGTCTTAAAAGGAGTTTTTAACACGGGGCTTGTCTGCCTTTAGCAAGTGATAGCTGGCTCTCTAACAGTGCTGGTATTGTTAAAAGCATTAGAACCTGCCTTCGCATGGACTTGGTTATCTCAGGATAAAGGTGCCTCATGCCGGTATAAGCATTTCCATGTGTGAAGAGGAATAATTCAAAAACTGTAAATCAAGGCTTTTAGTGGCATAACTTTAACGGGTAAAAATCACACTGCTAATAGAGACGTGGTTGAAATAAGGAAAGAAACCTCAGCATGGAGAGAGAAATGCCTATTGTGGATGGTAGGTGTGTAGAAAAAGATTTTTAGGATCTTTTTTACCATCCTGCATCGTTATCATACTGGACTACATTGGTCTGCTTTGGTCATCACAGTGGAAAAGAGATACTTTGCCTCAGAACTGGGTCATGGGGCAGCAAAACAAAATGTATTCATTCACTCTGAGTACTGGGGTGCCAATGTGGGCTCAGGTCCAGGTGCCCCATGTTTGTCTCAGGCACATCTTCCCAAAGAAGTACCCCAATGCATTTCCCACCCCATCTCTGCACAGAAAATCCTGCAAAGTATAAAAACCATCTCTTGTGGCAAAACACTCATGCAGCAGAAGAATCTTCCAGGACTTCTCAAAAAGACCACTGACATTGAAGGGACAGGAAAATGTGTGATGGGAAAGACATGAAGGGAAAAGTTGGTGGCAGCCCCACAGTGGGACAATTCCCTGGAGGCTATGCTCAGCTCAAGGTCTGAGCTTCTGTTTCTCTCACGGCTATGTATCTCCCGCATTGCACTACAAGAAGAAACTGAAACCTTTGTTATTCAAATATCCTCCCCATGATGAACTACATTATACTTCATATTTTCAAGGATTTCTCCCTTAGACCTATCTCTTATTTCATTAATGCAGTTGCTGGAGATGAAATCCCTTCTTCCTTAATTGCTCTGCTCCAACCATCCTTGTTACTCTTCGTGAAAGAAACAGACAATAATCCTAATATCCTCCCTTTTTTTTTGTCACCATTGCTTTACAAGAAGAGCCTTGAAATTGTTGCCCCTTATTTCCCAGACCTATCCAGCCGATAGGAAATAATTAACTCCTATCTGTGCTGACGGAGTGGTGGCTGGTGTGTAGCCAGTTCCAGGTAGTTTGTTATTCCTGCTTTATCGCCTTCTGCAGAAGGAAGGCTGCAAGATTATTGAGCAAAGCTTTGCCCGTGTGTTTATCACTACAAGTTTGAAGAAATAATGTTAAGTAATGATTTAGTTTTATTTTATAATTTTCTTAAATAAAGGGTATTGTTTAGCCTCAGTGATGCAAATGACAAATCTTCTTGGACTTGTTTCATTTTACAAACAAGATCGTCTTTGCTGCAGCCTGTGCTACAGCAGATGATCACACAGAGATCATCCCAGGAGATGCAGAAAGCTGGGAGCTGCTCAGCAGCAGCAGCAGAGCTGGAATTGTGTGAGCTGCCCAAAGAGCTCGGGTTGGAGATGAGGCAACAGGACACTTAGAATTTAACCAAGCTTGCAATGAGCTGCTGCATGAAAACAGCTTTGTTTGATTATCCCAAAGGTCCCCTTAGCTCAGCATCCAAGAGTAGCCAACAGCAGATGACAAGAGCGGAGTGGGAGCAGGAGCCAGCATATAATCAATATTTATCCCTGCCCTGTGTTTTGCATCTTGAGACTTTCTGCTGTAAATGTGGTTTCCATTGTTGCCTCCAGCAGCCTTTATGAACTCATTAAAACCTTTATCACCTACAACAAGGACTTCCCAACTGTATTAGGTGCTTGTTTTGAACCTGCCACCTGCTAATTTCACTCACTGCACCCTGTACTCATGTTGGAAAGGACAATGAACAACTTCTCCCAGCGCTCACTCCCCCTGACAACTCAGGATTTATTATTTTCCTTCCCTCCAGCTGTGTCTGAGAAATAATGTTGTAAAATCTCTGCTAAGGCAAGAATGCATTAATCACTAACTTGATTGATTACTGAAGGATCATTTCCTCCCTATGATACATGTAAGTCCCCAAACTTCTTGAATCAGAAGTACGCTCAAGGTGTTCAGTGTCACATCCATCATCTCCATGAGCATCACTGTTGACAGAGGCAGATGTGGCTGCTCAGACAACCTCCTTACAGTGCTGAGAGACCCATGGTCAAACCTCTGCCTGGCTGGGCAGGGTGTGTGAGCAATCCAGCAGCAGTAAAACATCTCAGTTTTGGGAAGATATCCCATGGTGACCCTCTGCTTCCCAGTTCCATCCCTGCCTCTATAGAGCATTTGCACCCCTGACACTTCAGCTGTCATGCAAAACTGTTTGCAAACTCGAAACCGTCCTCAGTCCTGTAGAAAAGCTCAGTTAGGGTTAGGATTGCTCCCACAGGAGAAAAAAATTGCTTTGCTAAAACACCTCAGTCTTCAATGGGGCCTACACATAGAATCACAGAACAGCTTGGGTTGGAGGATTCTTAATGATCATATTATTCCAAATCCCTTGTCATGGGCAGGGACCCCTTCCACTAAACCAGATTGCTCAGAGCTCCATCCAGCCTTGCCTTGAACACTTCCAGGGATGGGGGACTCAGAACTTCCCTGGGTAACCTGTTCCAGTGCCTCATCACCTTTCCACATCTTCCCACCATTAAACACGGCCTGAACTTGGATCCACAGCACTTATATGATCATTGCCCCTTTCTTTGACATGGCTGAAGAATCTCCATATTGGAAGCTGTTGTCCATCCCCTATAGGCCATGATAAAGGATTTTACTCTCCATGACTGTCAAAATGAGACCATCCAGTGGCAAAAAATTCACTTTGATAGGGGAAAGGAGTGTGATGATGCTAAAGCAGTTGTCAGTCTATTGCTTGAAGCCAGAGAGAAAGATCTGTGTCATGTCATGGAGACAATTCACCTTTTCTCTCTGCTATGACTTCTTCACACAGCTTGTCTCTCCATCCTCTGCCATTTTCCAGCTTAGCAGCTCCTCTGCCTGGTGAGCTCATGAGAAGTCTTTAAGGCAGGAGATAAGGGTAAAGGAGGTGGTACAACAGTCAAGCAGAGATCAGAAAGACACCCTAGGCTGGGAGCAGCTGCTTGCAGTAATTTCCCTTTAGGACTCATCTTGGAAATGGATCTCCTCTGCTGAGGTTGTAGAGGGACCTAGGGTCCTCCTTTGCTTTTCTGTCTGGCTACCAGAGAAACATAAACACTGACCCTCAGGGTCTGTGAAGTACCAAAGACAAGCCCTGGTGCAGGATTCAGGCTCCTTGGAGGGTGAGAAGGAGCATTTGGAAAGTACAAAGCCATGGGGTGCTCTGCAGTTTGTAAAAGTGACTCAGGAGCTGCGTGGACCTTTTTCTCTTTCTTTTTTTGGGTGCTGAATGTACCTCTGGGCAGTGGTGCCTGTGTGATCCCCATGCACAGCAACAGGAACTGGTATCAGTCATGCTGGCGAGAGGGGTGGAGTGGCTGAAATGGTTTGGAAGGACTACATGGAAAGGAAACACCTGGCAAAGTCCTCATTCACCAAAAAAACAGAGAAGAGCTCCAGGCTGTCCTGTGGCAATCAGTGCACACCAAGAGGCATAACCAGCCAAAGTGAGCACAGCAGAGAGATGAAATGAGTGAAGCCTTCAGAGATGGAACATGGACATAGCTGGTTTGATCTCCAGAGGACATGAGAATCCCCCTCAACTCAATCCCTAAAATCCAAGCCACAACACTTCCCTATTAAGGTAGCAGCATCTTTCCTACCAATTTCCAAGCTCAGAAATTTTCTGAGGCTTGTGGCTGCTGGTGACCCACTGAGAACTGCTCAGGCAATATAACCCAGAGATGACGCCTGATCCTGCCAGATCCCACAGCTTGGAATCAGTGAGCACTCCACTGTCCCCGGGGCTATTTGGAGATGCTCTGCCTCTCCAGCAGGAAGGAGGGAGGAACCAAGCATTTCCAACTGCAGCCAAGAAAGCTAATGGATACATTTTTTGTCCCAAGGCAGGCAAATTATTTCTGCTCCCAGCTGACCCCTCGACCACAAAAAACACCATAAAACAGCAAGAGTGTGTAAAAAATAAACACAGGCACGCATCAGCCTTCTGGATTCCCGTCCCCTGAGCCAGAGGAGCTTGGGCCGCGGACAGAAGGAATGTGGTATTGCATCGGGAGCCATAGGAATGGGATCAGGGACAGGAATGTTTTATAACTGGCCTCTGGACCCCATCGAGGGGCTGAGGGAAGGAAGAAGCATGTGACTGATGACTACTCATATTGCAAAGGGGGGCAAATTTGAATCTCACCTGCATGTTTTGCAAGGATTGGAATTTACAGCGTAAACTGCTTGCTCTGCTACTTTGACTCTTGCAGTATTGGCTTCTCTGGCCAAGTTTACATCAGGGATGTCCTGATCAGCCAGAAGCCCTGCAAAGGAGTAATAAAACACGGGGTTAGATTCATGCTGCAGGTTCTCAAGAATCTGTAGGGAAGCATCCTATGAATGGAAGCATCTTTTTGCCTCTCCCTGTCACCTTGCAGGCTGCCAAGCTGGAGAGAAAGAAAGATAGAGAGAAGGCAGTCTTCCACACTGTGAGAGGAGCCTGAAGAGATGCCAGGGTCTGACTGTAGAAGTCTAATATAAGCTTAGACATTTCTATTCACACCAGACAAGACATCCTGCACTAAGACTGAAGAACAGCGAAATTTTTATCAAGACATAGGGATATAGTAGGCTTAGCTCACTACCAACTGAGTTTGGAACTGCCATCTCAGCAATGGACTATGACTGCCATTCTTGCTTCACCCAAAAGTTTTTCTTCATCAGACTGGGAGGAGGGAATGCCATATCCCAGTGCCCACAAGGCTTAGACCTCAACTGGTACAAAAAAATAAGAATGTCAAACTAACCAGCTTCAGTATAGGAAGGGGCTGTCTCCTCACCTCTGCTCCTGGACACCAAGAGAAATTCCCCCCAGAAATTTCACAGGGATTGAGATAACACAGAAAATACTTGCCTTGCAGGTCCCCTCAGTTAGTCCCATTGGCATCTACCTCTTCCCTGCTTTCTGAGGATGCATTTTACATCTGAGAACTGGAATTGTTCACAGAAAGTAATTCCACAAGGAGACAGCATTGCTGGCCTCTGAGAGGATGAGCAGGGCAAGCTGATTTTGCCAGGATCTCAACCAGCAGCACCAAGACACCTCCATGGCCCCCACACAGCAGTAGGTGGCACTGAGTCCTTCCCATCTGCTGCAAGACACCTGGGCTCCTGCTATTGCAGAGAACTGACAGGCAAAGCTACTGGCTGTCTTCTGGTTGTCTGAGCTCTCTTACAGTTCAAGGAGTAAAGCAATCCTTCAGTGCCCAGATCTCATACCCTGACAATAAGAGTTTTTCTTAAAAAGCCCCAGAAACCTTGCTATGGAAAATAATATTGCTTGTGGCTGGTGGTCATGATGGACAGCAGCAGCAACATGAGGGGAAAAAAAAAAATCTGAGAAATTCCCTGAAATAAATAACCCACGTTTTTCCTCAACACTGCATCACTAATTGAACCTCTTTAATGCATCGATTTTTTTTTCAAAAGAACCAGAAGAGATCAACAAAAGCAACAAGCTCCTTTCAAAATCCAGCCCAGCTAGCAGGAAAAAGGAATTAAAGTCAAAACATAATGCTAATAGCTTGGTGGTTTATTTGCTGCTCCTTTTGTGAAACACAGCTGCCTCCAGCAGCAGCAACAGCCCCAGAGCCATCCAGCACCACATCCCTCCTCCAGCTCCTGCCCCTCCTCGGTACCAGCAGATCCTCTGGACAAGGGCAGCAGTAGCCGTGGCACTGGGTGGTGTGTTGGCTGCCTGCTCTGTCAGGCTGTCACTGTGCCCTGTGCTCTCTTTCCCTTCCTTTCTGTTTCCAAGTCCTGGGTGCCCATGTGATGGCTCAGACCAGAAATGTCAGAATGTAAATGCTGCTATAAAAGAAGCTATTTCCAACACAAGTGGTCAGTTTGCAACAAATAGTTCTGTGTACCTTGCTATCGTTCAATACCACTTTCCTCTTCTCAAGTGCTTAACTCCAAAACTAGCATTGATTTAGACTGGGGTTTTAAAATCAGCTAAGGGTTTTTAAGTCAGTTAAGGGTTTTTTAATTAGTTAAGGGTTTTTAAATCAGCTAGTCAGAACTCCCATGAAACAGAAGGTGTTGAGTCCCATGTCACCTACATTTGTTATGTACAGCATCTTCTAAGGATATTTTGAAATATTTAAATATTTCTTTGTTCAAAAAGCAAAGTGCCAGAGGGCAGGGAGCTGGCTGCAGAATCCAGACTGGCCTGCAGAAAATGCTCACAGAGCAAGAAGCTAAACCCAGGTTTATGAAACATACTTGGAAAGGAGCTTAGCAGTGTAAATCCCAGTGCTAACAGAGCAGCTCTGAGTCGATTGCAAATAACGCACTCTTACTGTCCAGCCACAGCGCAATTCCACCGAGCTTTGGCAGAGGGTAATTCCGGTGTCAGATATTTTCATGAGACCCTACTTGACATTTTGGCCGGAAATCCTGTGGCATATTTTGATATTCCGTGACACGCTGTGTTAAGTGCATGGATTTCCTTCACTGCTTCGATGGACACCGCTACCCACTCAGGCAGAAAGGAGACTCTCGGGATGAGCCCTTCCCTCTGACTCCCTCCCCCACCCCAAACCAGCACACAAAGCATCAGGCTATTGAAATCATGTTGCTAGATCCAAAATCCCCTGGGAGAAATAACCACTGCTCTGGAGCCTGCACGGCTGCATCCTCCCAGACAGATGCATTTGCAGTTTCCCAAGGCAAGGCAGACACTGAATACAATGCTTCTGATGAGGCTTTTCCAGAGTGGGGGAGAGAGTTTTGTGTTGTTTTTGCCAACACCTCATTTGCCACTACCTGGCTTAAGGTGCTGGTGTTGCTGCAAATTAAGAATGTATGGCCAGCCCAGGAGGCCTCTGGTGACAGGTGAGACCTCTGGTCCCCACATGTGGGATGCAGCAGGTAGCCTGACTTCCTCTCAGCTGGACAGACGTGCCTGGAGAGAGCATCCACGTGGTGGGGGAGACCTCCCTGGAGGGAAGCCTGCATCCCAGATGCAGCTGCTGTGCTGGGGTCTGCCATGCCTTGTCACCTGCCAAGACATGGGGACTCAGCATGTGAACCAGGAGGACAGGGCTCTGGTTAAGGCAAGGAGGCTGCTGCAGCGGGGCTTGCAGGGAAGGATGAGCACTTAGCATAGATCAGGAGAGATCCAGATGATGGTCGGGGCCCAGGTGCCAGGTCCTGTCTCCGTGCCATCCTTCCATCTACCCTGCACACCTTGTGCTGGCCACCAGCTGGCACCCCTTGCATGTGCAGCACCATGCCCACCCACTCCTGCCCTATAGCAAGACCAGTGCCAAGTGAAGCTAAGACCACAGCAAGGGTCTCAGACCCAGGTCCCTCAGCAGCAGTTGTTACCCTGCTCTCCATGCTGGGTAGGGTGAAGCAATAAACTTCCAGGCAGGTTGCATCTGACTGTCACCTTCTGAGTCAGTCACAGACAAGGGACATGGCTGTGTGAGCCAGGGCAGCATTGGAGAGGTTTTGGATTTTGACAGCATCAGGGCTGCAGTAGTCCAGACAGCTGGAGAGCCATTTCCCAGTGGAGATGACAGCTAATCTCTGGGATTTATCAGATGGGCATCATTTCCAGTATGCTGAAAGCGTTTGGGGAAAGATACCCAAGACACACACAAGGCACTGTTATTGTGTGTGTAACTATGGATGAGACTTTAAATCTAAAAATACACACATTACCTACCCACTCCCGCATCCCTTTCACAATTCTTTGTGCTCTCTTGTCACAGGCAGCTTCTTTGCCCTCTGGGCATGAGGCTGTTCCTCATGTGGTCCAAAAACTCCTCAATATCCTGATGACGGATTCAGAACCATTTGCTGCTGCACTGGGAGCCTGAGCCTCTTCGGAGACAGAGAGTGTACAGTGACGGGAGGGAAGGCACTCCACATTCTTCATGCCAGCAAAATAAATCTTGGCAAATCAGCGAGAAAGGTGGACCAGGCATCACCAGAGGCAGCAGAGGGAGAGGCAGAGGGCAGAATCCAAGAGGAAAGAAGCAGAGAATTTGTTGCCAGCTATTGAGTAGGGTAGCAGAGAGCAGACAGCCGCAAGGAGGCATGGAAAGACCAGACTGGGAGGCTGCCAGAGAGGAGAGAGTCGCATTAAATCTTATTTGTCTTTAAACAAAGTGTTCTAATTGCTAACAAAGGGATTTCAAGCAAATTGTAATAAAACTGAGTTATTCTGATCAATTACACAGTCAAGCAAATTACAGAAGGAGTCTGAAATATTGCCAGATACAAAGGAGAGATGAAGAAAGAGGAGGAGGAGTTGCAGAGAGAGTGGGGGAGGCAGTAATTTGAGGGAGGAAAATTACTTGATGGCTTGATAAGGAGAATTATTAAGCATAAATTTGAGATGCAGGTTGCTAAATCTGAATACAAAATCAAGAGTAGAAATGGAAATTATGTTTTAAGGCTGGTAAAATTGGAGCAGGGGCAAAGAGAAAAAAAATATGCAGACAAACATTAGAGACAGATGCTGTTGAGGTGTCTGCAAAGATGGTTGCTAACTGCAGCAAGCTGAAAGCAAGGCATGACCCAGGAAAGCAGAGCTTTTTGGTGAGGGCACCAGATCAGTGCTGAGTGGGCATCAAGCCACATTCCTGCCACAGACCTTCTACTTGACCCACAAAGCACTTAGCAATGACCTGGTTTGTCACTGGAAGAGTTACAAGGACCAGGATCCTAATGCAATCTGAGGGGAGGCACACCAAGGCTGACTCATTTACCTTATCAGCCTTACCTGAAAGCTGTGGCTGACATTCCTTCTACTTTCTGGTTTGTGGATTTAAGCCAATATCATTCCATGAGTATCCATACAGCATCCAGAGCATAGGCAGGGCTGTTGTAGGGAATGGAAGACAATCCCAACCCCTGTCTTAAAGGAACAAGGCTGAAATGCCACCATGACACACAATTCCACATTTGGCTCTGACTCAGGGACCGTGTACCTTAGGATGAATGAAATAATTGTCCCTTGTCCTGCTCAATCCCTGGGACTTTCCAGCCATGCTGCTGGGGTCTCCAGGGTGCTTATGAAATAGGTGCTGAACTGCTTCAGCTTGCAGCCTGGCATGTTTGGGTAAATCACCTCCCATTTTATTTTTCCACGATATACAATGTGGTCAATTTGTGTTGGATCACCCCTCCTCACTGAGCCACTGCCTGCTCCACAGGGCACACACAGAGCAGGCAGAAGGGTTAGGGAGCACATCCTCACAGTTTTGTGTCAGGTGCACAAGGTCAAGTCTCACCACTGAGGGCTGGCAAAGAAGAGCTTGCTGGGTCTTGTGATACAGCTCTGGTTAGAGCTGGATTTAGCTCCAAGGGTGGAAAATCCAGTGCCTACACTGAGCCTCAGATTCACAAGGATGTGGTCCCAGAGTGTAGTCCTTCTACGAAGCTGCTGCAAATGTAATCCAGAGAGTTTTAGCCCAGAAATGCAGTACTCTTCAAGCCAATTACCATACACGGTTCGTAACCCTGCAATGGACTGGATTAATGGATTATTGGCATGAAGGGATGTAGAAAGGTACTTTTAAAGGAGGAAGTAGAAAACATCCAGAGATTATTTTTAATGGTGTTTATTTGTCAGAGAACTCCAGAGCTTCTGGGCTTTTGCTGGGCTGGAAGTTCTGAGCCCTAAGAGGAGATAAGAGAAAGGATTAGGGTATTACTGTGGCAGTGGAGTTCATGTGTTTTGTATTATTAATGTTTGTAAAGCACTTTGGAAATGAAAAACATCATAAAAGCTCTAAGTGCTGTATTTAGTAGGAGCTGCAGAAGAGGATCTTAAGTCTGAAAAGACACTTCTCAGTTATCAGTGCACAGAGAGCTTGTGTTTTTGAGAGGATCCCCCAGTCAGATGCAGTCTGAAGTGGCAGATGAGTTGTTCAAAAACCAGTGTGAGGAGGGCATAAGAACCCTGCAGGGTGCAAGGAAGGCTCCTGTGTCATGCATCCAAAAAAGAATCCACTTAACACTTTTAGGATGAGAAAAAGCCATCAGATTTGCTGGCTCATTTCTCTGAAGCCGACAGAGGAGTGTTCTCTGCAAGGCACCTACTTTAGTTAAACTTTCTTTAAAAGCCTGTTGGACAAGTGATGTGTTGTTTAGGAAACTCCTGTAACAGAGGGAAAATCCTGACCCAGTGTGGGGAAGGAAAGCAATATTGGAGATTTTCTGGTTGACCTATCACTCCTGACCAGCACTAGACAAGTTTATGGGGTCTCAGGCTGGCAGTGAGATAATTTCACGGCTCAGAGACAGGATTTCGGTTCTAGACACTTCATTTTCAGTACCATTGTTTCACTAAGACAGTGACTCCCAAAGAGACCCAAGATGAAGCTTCTCTTTACATTGCTGTAATCCCAGCTCCAGAATTGCTCTTCCTCTAGCAATTCTGGCTGAAAAACTACAGAAAAGAGCATTTTTTTTTTGGGGTGAATCCATAAATAGATCTGTAGCATTCCCACTGACAGCCCTGAGGAGCTTTCTGAGATACCTCTGTCGAAGCAGAGAGGCCTAAGGCCAGCTGAGGCTGTGGACAGGTATTGATAACATATATTCCCCTTTCCCAGTGACAGGCATATTCTTGTATCCTCACTGCTTGAAACTCTCTTTGACAAAACGGAGTCTTTGCAGTTTTGCACTGATCTTCCTTCACACCTCAGTCCCTATGTCAGATCTTTCCTTCATGCCCAGAAGGGGCAATGAATGTCCTACATTTTTAACCCCAGTTTTAAAGCCTGTATTTGACAGGGAGGGAGGTTCCAGACAGGTCTGTGTAACTGTGTTACAGCCATAGTTTGCAGTCATGCATTGACTTCCATAATGTCATTTCCCTGTGACATCAGAATAACATTAAATCTTAGCTGTACCAGGGGGTCCCAGTGTGCCAAATCATCCAGGGCACCTTTTTCCCAGCTCCCTTCCTATCTCCCAGCTGCTAAAAGAGACTTAGAAACTTTCCCCCTCCCCATTACTGTGCAAGCAGATAGTTCAGTCTTGATAAGGAGCAGGCTGGAGCGTCCCTGCTCACAGTTCTTGCTGGAGCTGGCTGTGCTGCTGCCCAGGAGTGTTAAGTCACAGTGATAAACACAGATATTTCACCTTCCACCCTTCCGTTCCGTATCTCAAATCTCAGTGCTGAGGAGCAGCCACACAGGCACTGCTTCTTCCCCAGCCTGCACCATGACAGATGTTAGGTATATTCAAAATGACACCTGCACCCCACAAGAGCTCCTATCCTGTATTTATAGCCCACTGTCACTGCTCAGATTTATGCCACTCAAATATTTGTCAGCTGTTATCCCACCTTCCCTGAACATCATTTAACTGAGCTTGACGTATGCAAGCACTTTTAATCTTTCCTCATGAAGCAATTTTGCCCTTCCCAGGGCCTCTGATCATATTTGTAACTCTTCCTTGAGACAGCATCCGTTAGTCATTGCTGCTCTGAAAATACAGCAAGGAGCGTGGCAGCCTGAGAGGGGAGGAGGGGGAGGATCTTTTCCCGCACTCACACTCAGTTCTGTCCTGTGCCACACCTCTTAAGTGTACCTTAAACACATTTGCCTGCTCTAAAATCCCTCTCTTCTTTGCTGGTCACTGGTCTTTTCCCAACCTGAATCACTTCTCCTGCTCAAAACCCCAGTCCTGGATTATTTTTTGACTTCCCTGAGCCAAGAGGGAGTTCATTTTCTTTCTTGCATGTCTTCCTAATGTCTCTGATGTCTCTATTATTACCCAATCTGCACTGGCATTCGCAATGCCTCCCAACTGAGGCAGGAGAATGTAATTAACAAGCTGTTTACCTCTACTTCCAGATCATTAATAAATACGTTAAACAAGACCGCTACCTTGCTGAGCAATGCAAAAACTTGATGAGGCACATAGTTTGCTTTATAGTTTTCCAACCATGCTGGTGACAGCGAGGCTGTTTGAGAGCAAGCTCCTTCCAAACCTGCATCTGAACTGGGATTCACCTCCCCTTAACCTGTTGCATGTGCACCCTTTCACCCCAGGTCTCGAGGGCTGGGGGATGAGACACCACCTGAAGGAGGGACAGTCAGCTGAGCCACCTTAGCATGACACTGGCCCTGTGTCTCACTGCAGAACTCATTTCCCTTTCACAAACTGTGATGCCCCAGCCACAGGACCTCGGAACACCACCAATCCCTAGCACTGTTCTTGAGCAATTCATGTCCCAGACTTTATTGTCGCTAATTCTAACCTGTGTTTCCTTGCTCCTTGTGCATGTTCAGCACCAAAGAGGTGCTACAGCAAACAGAAGAAGCTCAGAGCAGACCAGTCTTTTGGTAAACTTTGTATTTTAGCTTAATTTGAAAATTTTCCCTAATGCTTGCCTACACCAGCAAGGGAGATTATGGAGAGACATTAAAAAAAACAAAAAAAAAGAGCTTTGTGCAGAGTTAAGGCTCTGTCGCTCAAGGTCTGTAACGATGGTGAGTGAAGCACGTGCTTGGTTTCACTAGAGCTGCTTCTGCCCCAAGACAGGGAACAGCCTAAAAAGAGTCCTATGGGGCCTTCCAGTTCCCTGGTTACTTATGCCCTGTCTGTCTTTCCAGAATCAGCCAAGAAACCTGCAGGCAGTGTTTTCTGCTTTTATCACAGCTGCACAGCTTTGTCTTTGCCTTTACTGCTGGAGGGAGACTGGAGGGATTGCTCTCTGGGACCTCAAGGAAAAATGCCTTCTGGTCCAACAGAGCCCTCAGGTTTCTTGGGGACTGCCATCATAAGTTCCAGAGATAGAACTAAGATTAATTTAGACACTGGTTTCCACTAAACATAATGCTTGCCTGGTGGAGGAGGGCAAGGCTCAGTGGCAGACTTTTTTGGTCTTTCAGAAAGGGGAAAAGAAGATATTTGACGATGCTCCAAGGGAGGAGACACGTCCTGGGAAAACCCATTTGGTGGTGTGCCAAGTCCCAGACAGGTCCAAGGGCCTGAGGTGATGTTCTCTGCCCAGGCTGCACATCCTTGGTGAAGCCTGCCCAGCGAGAGGTGAGGGGCAGAAGTGACAAAACCGTGGAGGTCCCAGCAGACACAGCCTGCCTCGCGCTGCTCCCTGTCACTGTGGAGGGATCTCTGCAAAACGCTGCGACATCCACAAGGTGGCAAATTCAGCTGAAGGATGTTTCCTCAGCATCCTGTTTTCCTGACAGTTTCCAATGAGGATGAGGAAGAAGATGAAGAGGGCAAAAAGAGAAATAGAAGGATCCAGAAAGCCTGAAAAGCCTCAGATAGTATCATCTTAAACTATCTCCAGAAACTCCAGAAAGTTGATCCCTAGGATGATTTTTCCTTGTTGTCCAGTTCCTGTCAGCAGTGGTATGGGTGTGTGTCAGGCATCTGTCTTCTTCCCTCTGCTAACAGAGCAGGTGTGAAGTGCTCTTCCTGCATTTTCTACCCTCTGGAGTCACCTTCGGCAGGGAGATGGGTTTGCTTGCTTGTTTTTCCTAATGGATAATTAACATTGCAGGCAGCAAGTGACCTGGGAGAAAAGAGAAAGTGTGCACACAGCTCAGCCTCTTGGATTGTCCCCCCGGGCCATCTGCTGACCTTGGCATCCAGAGGGTCTTTCCAGTGACTTTGGTGTTCCTGATGCTCAGTTTTCTGTTGAATGGTGCCCGATGGATGCCAGAGACCCGCCTCAGCCCTTCCCCACCACCCTTGTTTACAGGCCAATTAGTGGGTGCCGTGTTTGTTTTGCAGCCAGCGAGTTAGCCACCCCGGCGATTTAACAGCTGCAATTTTCATTTACAGTTGACTTTGAACAGCCAGTTTTATACATGCAGGGTGAAATAATGGTATAATTAACCTAGGAAAATCCATTAAAAGGGTGCGGATGTTCAAAACATGGAGTACACAATTACGAAACCCCATGACTGAGATTACTGCTGAGATCTAATTCCTCCTAACACAGCTCATCCCTACATAGATTTCAGACGAGTAATTTTCTTTGCTCAGGTTTGTCATCACAAGTTTCATCAATTTTCTAAATTTCACTCTTCTAAGGAAAAAAAAAAATCAAAATTGGAAATGAAAAAGAAATTAGAATTGTTTGAATTAATGGAATTCTTGAGAAATACCTTATGGTAATAATTTTGGATGTGTTGTACTTTAACCATTTCAAAATGGTTTGTGGCTTTTCCTTTATGGTTCTTCTTAACCTCCAATCAGGTAATTTTTTAAAATTAGGAAACCCATACATTTCTCCATCTCTTAGAAAAGATCAAAAATTTTTCTCCCATCTTCCAAACTTTTCATGTTTCTCAAGTTAGTTTTTCAAGCTGGTTGTGTCCACAAAAACAAAACAGAGGAGACTGTTCACACAAGTCTGCATTCCCCCACATAAAAGTAATTAAAAAGACATTCTCCACTAGTTATCACAAACACTGTTTAATCAGGTGTCCACATGCTGTTTGTTCCACCAGGCTGTTTGCTCCACTGGGGTGTTTGCACAGGACGGATAATATTCACCAAGTCAATACCCAGTATTGCTTTTCATGCTCCTCAGGTAGTTTTTCCAGACTGCTCCTTTGGACCCTGCTCATCACTTAGATTAGTATTTAAATTCACTAACTTGGCCATTGCATGTCACTTGAGTCCAGAGGGCTGTGGTCCTGCCTTGCTGGGGAGAAGGAGATGTTGTTCTTGTTTCTGATGTGAAAAGTGACAAATTCTGCCTGTTCTGGGGAATATCATTGGGTCTTAGAAACTGGGCCTTCGGGGCAGCTCCTCAGCAGGTTTTAATCTGTCCCATTGGTGTTAAGGGAATCCTGTTAGTTCCATTTTGGGTTTGTTCCCCACTGAATCTGGCCATTCTGCCTCTGAGTTCGATGTGAGCTGGCTCCTCTGGTAGAGCCCAGAGCAGTGTCTTTCACAATCCCCCTGTGCACCCCACCAGCAGCTACAGCCCTCTGGGCTGCCCCAGCTCCCAACAGCACAGCTCCAGATGCAGTATCAACCACGACTGGTCCATCCCATCCCATCCCATCCCATCCCACCACACCCCACCCCACCACAGGGCTCCTGCCGCGTTCTCACCCCATCTGCAGCAGCCCCCAGCAAGCTCCACTGCCACACTGCTCCCTTCCCCTGTGTGCATGTGTTAATAAATATATTCAGCCACTCAGGGCCTGGGGTGACCTCAGGCTCTCTACTATTAACCTTTCTGTCCACTGAGAATTGGCCATTTGTTCCTTCTCTTCCCTCCCTGTCTTATCTTGGTTTTAATCCATGCCTTGGCTTTTCTTCTCATCCTGTGGTTACCAGGTTTCCTTAATAGTCTCCTATGAGGGACTTTATCAAAAGCCTTTTGAAAGCCTTAATAAATTATAGGCACGACTCTGCCAGTCCCTGTTATCTTGTTAACCCTTCTGGAGCATTCCCAGCTGGGGTGAGAGAGCAGAGCCCCTGCCTGCCTACACGGGATCATGGCCAGCTCTGCAGAAAGCCTCCAGGGCTCTCTCATGTCTCCTGCCTGGTTCAAAAGGACGTGGCATTTATGATGCTGAAACATTTTCCAGTTTCACTTCAGGAGAAAGAGCTACTCTGGGGAATTGAAAAGTCACCCATCAATCCCCCTCACTTAAAAATATGTTGTGCTGTTTGGCGGATTTGGGAGTACTTCATATGATTTCTGTTTTATTTCGACTTTAACTCATGACTGTACATGGATAAGTATTGGACAGTGAAGGTATTTCTAAGCAAAGATACTGCACCATGCAGGTGTTGAAGGAGGTTGTTTCAACAATTTTTAAGAGGACTTTTATTTTTTTATATTTTAATATTTTTAAATATTATTATTTTCTATTTTAATTTTTTCATTAATAATTTTGAAGCAGAAGGAATCCACTTGTGTTGAATCCAAGTTTCTGGTGGAAAAGCCATTTCAGAGACTGGGAACCTTATGGTCTTCCCCAGCTCCATGGGCCACTCTCCCCTTCAAATTTTAGCTTAGCATAAGTCACAGATGAAGAAGGCACCTCTGCTACTGGATGAGAACAGCTCCCAAGCTGGAGGTGCATTCAAGTGAGCTGCAGCCCCCTGTGTGTGGGGTAGGACAGTGGCAGGTCATTGTCACACGAAACTGGGAGGAGAACATCCCCAGCCTTACCACCTTCCCCAGGATGAGACACTGCGGGAAATGGCCCCTCTCTCCAGCACGTGTCCCTGCCCTCTGCTCTTTCTGGCATTTAGTACCTGGATTCAAAATGCTTTTTGCAGTTCAACAAGAAGGCACCTCTTGCAAGTCCCAGGCTCCGCTCGGATGTGTGTCCCTGTTGCTGCAAGCAGCATCTGTGCCCACTCCACATCACTCCATCTTTTCAAGCCTTTTGTGGAGGTCACTGATGGCATATTTAATTTCCCTGTGGAGCACGCTGTTCAGTCTCAGCTGTCTCCTCACCTCCTTTTACCTCTCACCAGCTTTAGGAGTCAAGCTCCATCCTCCTGGAATTTTTCCCTTCCACTTGTACATCAAGCTGCATCTAAGTCAGAGCAGCTCAATTTCTCTTTTGCTGAAATCTCCTGGGTAATTTGAGTGAGATTGGCTCAGCAGGAAGCAGTGCGCTGGCTCTGTCTGTGCCAAGGCAGCTTCAACACTGTGTGCCAACTCCAAGGCCATGGCAGAGCCCTGCAGCTGCCCCTGGAGAGACCAGGAGAGCAGGAAAAGGCAGGATGTGATCGCCTGCGGGAGTGTGTGGGGCTGCAAAGTCCACGCAGTGCACCAGGACCTGCCCTGACCCCCATCCTCCTTCAAACTCCTTCTCTACGTCCACTGTGTTGCAAATGAGGACAGGGCTTCCAGGATTGGCCCTGTGGGAAATGTGAGTGGCACAGATGGACAAGGGAAGGGCTGTGCTCACAGGGAACTTCCCCCCACCCCCTTGGCTCTCCATCATCAATCAGTGTTTCCACGAGCAAGGCTGCAGTGGTACCTGCACCTGAATTAGCAGTGCATTGCTGGGCACCAGGCTAATGCCTCTCTCCATCTGCACAGGACTCTGTGTGCCTTGCTAATAACAAAAAATAAAAGGAGCTCTGCCGTGTATATGGACTTTCATATCCCAGGTAGCCTGCGTGTGAATGCCTAATGCCTGCCTGATTATTGTTCGCCTGGTATTCAATAGTTTGAAAAAATAAAAAGTCCTACAGTTAGAGAATGAGATAGGACTGTTTAATTTCAGGCCATTATCTCCTGGTAATTGCTGGAGGAATTTCATTCTATGCCAGTGCAATGGGAAAAAAAAAAAAATCTGTTTTTTCCCCTTTTATGGAAAAAAAAAAAAAGACAGCCTGCTTTTCTCCAAGGGGTTCAGGGCTTTCAGGCCACGGTTGGAAGCAAGAGCTGTGGCTGCTTTATCAAATTCGCATTTCATTTCCAGCATGCACCCAAGCCGCATGTAAATTATAATGAGAAAAGGGGAAAAAACAAAGAGATAGAGCTCAAGAGATGGGAAATGATAATGAAATCAAATGAACTCAGGGCCTTTGAAGACTAACAGAGCCACAGACAGACAGATATGTACACAGTGACAAAGATAGAGACAAGCAAGAGGCATGCATGAGGAGACAGCAAGAGTAGAAGGCTGATAGAGAGAGACAAAATTGGAGATTTTCACCCATGGTGTGCACAAGGACACAACATGTGAGTGATCCTGGAAGGATCTCTGCTCCACAAAGACCCTTGAAGCCTTGGTTCTGGGATGTGCAACTCCTGCTGCCAGTTTTTCCTGCTCCAGAAGTCCCAAGGGTGTGTGATGAAACCAAGCAGCATTTTCCCCATGGGAAAGGACCCTTTGCAATCTTCAGCTTCACAGCTCTATCCTTCCCACTGCTGCCAAGCACAGAGCTCAGCACTCTTGGAGGATGGGTCCACTGCATGGTCTGACCTGGGGATGAGTCATTCTGGGGGAGAGGAAGGGGAAAATTTCCAGTAAACTCAGGTGCTTCCTAGTCACCTGTTTGAAGCAAAACAGGTTCAGCCCTCCACTGAGGTCAGGAGTGAGCCTGGGACATAGAAGAGAACCAGCCTCACCTGCCCAGCTGAGGACATGGACCTGATCTCTGGGGAATGAGATCTGTCCTACTGCCAGGTGTAAGATGAACCTGGACACAACCTTTCACCTCTGCTGGATATTGAGATTTGGGTCACATCTCATAAATGAGAGCTCTGGAATGGATTTCAGAAGGCCCCTGTGGTATTTGGGCAGGAGAAGGTCTGCTGTACTGGCTGTGACTTTTCAGCTTTGCCTCCAAACTCTGTAGTGTCTGGGGTGACCAAGTTGCAAGCAGAGGACTGAGACCTTGTAAATATCACTTTTCCAAGCCCAGCAGGCCAGTGGCACATTAAAGAGCAGCCAGGATCCCACCATCATGAGCAAAATTTGGAGACCCTGTCCCAGTAACTCCCAAATCAGGGCAGAGAGAGAGATTGACCCTTGCTCCGTGCGCGTCACATCAGCACCACAAAGGAACAGCCTCTGCCTCCCAGGGAGGTAAAGGCTGACTGCCCTGGGTGCCACGATCCACCAGGGTCTGAGAGAGGCCATGAGGTTCATTATCCTGAGTTTTAGGGAGCTTCAGTTGAGGGCTCCCTCCTGGGTCAGCTGCTCTGGCAGCTTACTCCCCTCATTGCTGAAAACCCCTGCTGTGTTTTTAGGCTCAAAGGGGAAAAGAAGGAAGGAAAGACAAGGTGCCACTACCTACCATAAGAATAGCCAGGCAAATACCAACACAGCAACCAAACCCCAGTGCTGCAAGCAAGGTAATTTCCCATGAAAAGCACTTGTGCTTGCTTGAGTAACTTCTGAACCACCCATGATGAATCACAGACAACTCATGAGTTATTAGGGATTAATGTAGTCAGGCATATTTATTGTCATTGTGATTATGGGAGTAGCCAGCAACCAGTGTCATTGGGCTGTCTGTTCCTGGGCATGCTGGGGGGTGGTATGGGAGTCCATGGAGGTCAGGATGCTGCTGCCAAGGACTGGAGATTAGAGCAGTTTTGTGTAGTGTGTTCCCAAAATCCCAGGACAGGGCAGATTGTGCCTTTCATCAGGCCTCGTGGTGTTCTGCAGATCCTGTGAGCAGCAGACTGGCACCAACAGAATCTAAATTTGCACAAGAGTAATTTGAAAATCCTTCAGAGCTTGCTAAGTTCTCTTGGCTCTAACAAAACCAATGCAGGAAAAGCAGGATTAAAAAAGAAAAAAAAAAAAAAAAAGAAAAAAGGAAAAAGAAGCCAGAGATTGATTCTTACCTCATATCATTAAAAAATAAATTGCTGTAGCGCTATAACATAAAGTAAGAATCAATCTTATTTTTTAACACCAGAAATAACCTAATGAAATACAAGATTGATTCTGAATATGGGCTTCTTGGTGGAGCCCCTGTGGGAATTGATTACAAAATTGAATGTCTCAGAGCTGATAAGATGAATTTGGAATAAATCTTACTTTTAACTACTCCCTTTTTATGCTCATAAAAAAAAGAAAGATTGATTCCAATCAAAACTTCTTCTAAAAAGTGAGACAGTTTCGATTTGTCGAGGCAGTTTTTCAACAGAACAGCACTGAACTTCAGAGCCAATCTCACCCCTAGTTATGCGTTCCCCAGGGAGGAAAAATACGAGGCACAATATTTCTGATTTACAGCTTGAAATGAGACAGTAATGATCATAATAATCAGGACAAGAAGAAGGAGAGAGCCTCAAGTGGATGGCAGCTCTCTCGACTGATGATGCCAAGGGAGGCAGTGATTTGGAAAGTGAAGGTGGAGAAGCAGCTCCCCCTCCACCGTGCTGCAGGGGACTGCTGAGGACACCTCACTCTGCAGATTCCAGGGTATAACATTGGATCTGTTTATTCTGCAAAAAAAAAAGACCTGCTGGAAGTCCCTCCACCTTCCCAGGACTGCACCTCGAGCCCTACCAGCATCTCCTGTTCAGCTCACAGCAGCAGTAGCTCCTTGAAGCCTTCTGCATTCATGGGTAGGAAATAGCTTTGAGTTTCCAGTCTCAGCTCAGTCATAGCCAGTGCAGTCCCATCACATCACACTATGCCCTAGGAGATGCTTAAATTCCCTCTGGCCAACCTGCTAGTTCTCTGGGATGGAGGCTACCCATCAGGCTCATCAGGCTTTGCTTCCAGACTGTCTGTGGCAACTCCTATACCCTTATTTCTGGTTACACTTCATGGTTTTGCTCCCGTGGGCAGAAGCCCTGGCCTTATCAAAAAATGAGGCAAAGTGGTTTTTTAGTCTCAGGGCCCACTCTGTGCTTCCTTTAATCTCTCTACTCCCATTGCTGCTTCACAGAGGCAGTTCCAAGACTCTTGTCGCTTGGGTAGTTTCTCCTCATCTCCAAATTCTCTTTATTCATGGACCATTCACACAAGTTCATTCTAGAGTCAATATTTTATTTCAGCTTCAGTCATTCCCTTTCCCACCTGGGCACATCTGCAAGATGGTGGTTTGCTCCCCTCTCTTCCACCAAATGCTTCTACACCACAGATCTCACAAGGGATTTTTTTCCACTTTTCAGAAGAAATGCTATTCTAATACCCAACTTCTCTCTGTTCTTCAGTCATTGACCATCTATCTCTTTCTTTTTCTTCATCTCTTTCTTTCCTCATAGAATCACAGAATCATAGACTGGTTTCAGTTGGAAAGGACCTTAAAGATCATCTCATTCCAATCCCCCTGCCATGGGCAGGGACACTTTTCACTAGACCAGGTTGCTCAAAGCCCCATCCAACCTGGCCTTGAACACTTCCAGGGATGGGGCATTCATAGCTTCTCTGGGCAACCTGTTCCCATGACTCACCACCCTCACAGTAGAAAATTTCTCCCCAATATCTAATCTAAGCCCACTCTCTGTTTTAATCTATTTCCCCTTGTCCTGTTGAACTGTTCAACAGTTCTTGCTGAAGAGTCCTTCTCAAGCTCTCTTGTAGCCTCTTGAGGTCCTGGAAGATGCTATTATATCTCCCCAGATCCTTCCCTTCTCTGGGCTAAACAACCCCCACTCTCTCAGCCTGTCTCCACAGCAGAGGTGTTCCATCCCTCTGATCACCTTGGTGGCCTCTTCTGGACCTTCTCCAGTGAGTCCCTGTCCTTTCTGTACTGGGCCCCAGCTCTGGGTGCAGAGCTCCAGGTGGGTCTCAGCAGAGCAGAGCAGAGGGGCAGAATCCCCTCCCTGCCCTGCTGCCCACGGGGCTCTGGATGCAGCCCCAGGACACGTCCAGACACCATTGGTATATGGTTCAATACAGCTCCTTGCTTTCAATCCTCACAAAAACAACATTTTAAAGGAACAACATCCACAGCACCATCTTCTCTGAATTATTTTTTTGCCACTAAACACGTTTTTGGTGCACTGGGACCATTCAGAGAAGCAGTCTGTGTCTGTTTTTCCCACAATTGCACAGCCAGGACCATTTGGACACAGCCCTATCCCTGCAATATGTGAATCTCAGACAACTCCCTCCCTCCTTTGCCTGGATCTCACACATTCCCAGCAAAAGGCCTCTCCCTTCTCCAGGACCCACACACCAGCCCCAGATGGGTGATGAGAGAGGAGATGTGTTGCTTCTGACCTGTGGGGTCCTGAGGGGACAGCGGCCCCAGCGCGGCGCTCCAGCTGGGGAGGTACCACGCAGCCGGGCCAGGGTTCTGCCTGTGAGCAGACACACAGCCCCAGCTGTGCCGAGCTCGGGGACTCCCTCCCTGTCAGATGCCAGGCACACCAGATGTGCTCCTGACGTCCTCGAGCGCTGTGACGCACGGGGAGGGCGAGGGAGCTGCAGGCGCCTGCCTGTGCTCACCCTGCGCTCAGGAGAGCCTTTGGTGTGGGACCACGGTCCGTGCTGACCATGGAGCTGTGGCACAGGTGGGAAGAGGCATTCATCCTCCTTTCTCTCTCCCTCGATACCTGGCTGTGATTTCAAAAACACTGCAGGCTGAATTCGTCGCTGAGGACCCTCCTGGTTCCTGCAGACTGGGAGGCAGCTCGTAGGTCTAGATGAAGAACAATTTAATTCTCTGATCCCAGCAAAATCTGTTCTGCATTAAAAATAACAAAAAAAACTTCCTCAAACCCATTGTGTTTAAATAACGTTAAAGATCTGACTGAGACCATCGAAAGCAAATTCCAAGCCCTAATGAAGAAGGATTGTCTGGCATGGTAATAATAATAAACTCTGTGAACACATGTATGTATGTATGTATGTATGTATATACAGAAGGCAAATTTCATCTGAGGAGCTGAGAGCCCTTAATTAGCATGATTTCATGGCTGCACCAGGAGAGTAACTTACAGCAGGTAAGTGCCCTTGACCTGCAATTCTCAGCTTGGTGAAGGCAGAGAAGAGAGGTGGTCCGGAGGAGAAGAGGAAAAGCAAGGTTTGCCCCCCACTCTATCCTTGTCCCAGCTGCAGCCCTGGGATGGCTGCTGGGGAAAGGAGTCTGTTTTTAGACCCCGTTTGCAGTGTAATCAAGAGGACTTGTGGCAGCAAATGTCTGCCAGGTCCCAGCCCAGCAGAGACATGATGGCCAGACTGGAGATGCTGTTTTGCCACGAGAGGCAGGTGAGGTACAAGGGGTAGAGGCCTTGGTGTCAGTCAGAAATGAGTAGTGTATGGGAAACATGTCCTTTGATGTCAGAAGAGGGCAGAAGAGGCGGTGGCAGGAGACTGTGTGGAGAGCTAATCCCACAAAGGTCACCAGGGCTGAGCATCCCAGCTCCCAGCCCTTGCTGCAAGGAGCTGTCCTTGTCCTACAGGGCATCCATGAGATTGTCCTTCCATGCTGTGGATTTGTTCAGCAGCTTTTTCACTGACTCAGGTGATAATGCTCCGAGCCCTCCCCGGGGAACTCCGTTCAGCAGTTTCTGTCACACTCCTCCACTTCATTATGCTTAACAGATCCTCCTCTGCCTTCCTGTTCATGTCCTTCAGATGCCTATACTCTGATGAGAGGGGAAGGAAGGAACAAAAAAAGCGTTTTCTAGTTCCTACCCATGCATGCAGCTGCACAGTGAGAGCAGGAAGAGCAGTGCTGATGTACCACAAAACCACAGGAGCATGGAAAGACGAGCAGGTGCCCAGTCACCAGGAAGAAGGGTGTGGGATGGGTGCTGAACTGGCCAGGAACACTGGAAGGTGGGAAAACATCTCCTTCTGTGGTGCTTTTGTGCAGGGCAGTTCCTGAAGGTCAGCAATGAGAAGTCAGGGCCCAGTTTGCACCCACTGCTCTCTTTACAGCCCAGCCCATCCTGGGCCTGTTGGCAGATGTCTGGTCAACTTGAAACCACATATCTCAGTCCTTCCTAACTTCTCTGAGCTGAACTCACTTTATAATTACATGAGGACACTGTCTCCAACAGGATTCTCCTGGAGAAGCTGGCAGCCCATGGCTTAGACGGGTGCACTCTTTGGTGGGTATAAACTAGCCTACCGCAGGCAGTGGTGGTGAATGGACTTAATCCATCTTGGCCATTCCCCAGGGTTCAGTTCTGGGACCAGCCCTGTTTGATGTCCTTACTGATGATCTGGATAAGGGGACTGAGAGCACCCTCAGCCAGTTTGAGAACAACACCAAGCTGGGTGTGAGTGTGGATGTGCTGGAGGGCAGGAAGGCTCTGCACAGGGATCTGCACAGGCTGGATCCATGGGCTGAGGCCAGTGGTGTGAGGGCAGCAAGGCCAAGTGCTGGGTCCTGCCCTTGGGTCACAACACGCCCCTGCAGCTCCAGGCTGGGGCAGAGGGGCTGGAAAGCTGCTGAGTGGGAAAGGAGCCGGGGGTGCTGGTTTTCAGTGGCTGGACATGAGCCAGGGTGTGCCCAGGTGGCCCAGAAGGCCAATGGCACTGGGCTTGTGTCAGCAATAGTGTGGCCAGCAGGACCAGGGCAGTGCCCATCCCCCTGTGCTGGGGGCACTGGAATCCTGTGTTCAGCTTTGTTTCCTCACAGCAAGAAGGACATTGAGGGGCTGGAGTGTGCTCAGAGAAGGAAACAGAGCTGGGGAAGGGTCTGGAGTACATCTGATGAGGAGCAGCTGAGAGAGGTGGGTGAGCTCAGCCTGGAGAAAAAGCAGGTTCAGGGAGGATCATATCCCTCCTGACAACTGTCTGACAGGAGGGTGTAGGCAGGTGGGGTCAGTCCCCTCTGCCATATAAAAAGAGCTAAGACAGGAGGAAACAGCCTCAGGTTTCACCAGGGGAGCTTTAGATCAGATAGTAGAAAAAATTCCATCACTGAAAGGGTCACCAAGCACAGGAACAGGCTGTCCAGGGCAGTGGTGGTGTCACTGTGCCTGAAGGTATTTAAAGGACTTGTAGATGGGGCACTTGGGAATATGGACTTGATAATACTAGAGGTGTTTTCCAGTCTAAACAATTCCATGNCTTTAGATCAGATAGTAGAAAAAATTCCATCACTGAAAGGGTCACCAAGCACAGGAACAGGCTGTCCAGGGCAGTGGTGGTGTCACTGTGCCTGAAGGTATTTAAAGGACTTGTAGATGGGGCACTTGGGAATATGGACTTGATAATACTAGAGGTGTTTTCCAGTCTAAACAATTCCATGTTTCTGTGATCTCCCAAATGAAAATCTGGACAAATAACTAAGCAAGCAGAGAGAGATGTACTTATAGTCACCTCAGTTTCTGTTCCCAAGGCCTCCATGGCCCTTTTAATCACCTGGGCTTGCTTATGCTGTGCAATTTGCATGGTAATTATATTTAACAAGAACAGCAATAAGGGAAATAGAAAGTGTAATGTTGTTATCAAGGCATAATTATTCTTGAATAATTCGGTGATTACAGTTTGCTGTGTTTGGAACTAATTGTCACCAGCCCCTTTCAGTGTGGCATACTCCCCCTCACTCCTGCTGCATTAATCCCAGGATGCCTAAAGCCTCTGGCTTCTGGACTTTTCCAGCCACTCAGATTGTTTAGACTACCAAGTACAATATTCTGTGGCCCCTAGACTTGCACCTAGCTGAGCAAGCCTATGGAAATTAGTATGATGAGCTCGTCCTTCCAGCACCTTTGTTTCTCCACAGGGCGTCTCCCACACATATTGACAGCTCAGGGCAGCACAGTGTGTCAGACAGGCTTGGGCCGAGCAGCAGGGGAACCCCAGGGACAGGATGGCTCCTCCAAGGGCATCCATCCAGGAGGGATGGAGCTGGGCACTGAGGCCTCCCACTCTGACTGTGGGAGGATGGGAACACATCACCCTGGGAGCCCCAGCTGCCAAAATTTCAGCTCACCACCCCAGAGAGGTGTCTTAAGCTTCCTGCTGTGCAAGGCCTGGAGAGTTAAGTTGTGAGGAGCCTGTAGAATTCTTCTTCTCAGAGCTTGGGGTGTACACTGTGATTTCAGCCACTGGAAGGGTCTGTCTGGTCCCACCATTCCCTTGCAACAGCCACCCTGGCTCTCATCCCTGTGCATGTATTTGCCCCACAGCCAGCTCCAGGCTGAGGCTTGGAGGGAGAGCAGGGCTTTAGAGGAAAGGAAAAACCTCTGTCCTTCCTTTCCATTGCAAGGGAGAGGGACCCACCTGGATAAAAGCCCCCTCCTTCATAGCCCACCACACAGACTTCCTGTACTGTGGAGAGCTGTGCCCTTAACTTTTCCCATCCAAACCCCAAGAAATCAGAAAAATGCTGTCATTGTCCTCCTCTGAGCCTGGGAAGATAAGGGATAAGGGTAGCCAAACCTGATGCTGAGCTGCCTTCCAGGCTGCAGCCTCTCTGGCTGCCAGTTCTCCTCTCAGGAAATGAGTGTGCCAGGTCTCAGCCAAGGAGCTGCTGCAGGGTGGGTGTCTGCACACGTACACCCAGCTCCAGGTCACACATGCCACAGGGACGGAGAGAAGGTGCTACACAAGTGCAGCTGGATCCTCACGAGCCGAGAAAGAGCTCACCTGTCCTTAGTGACTCCCAAACCCATGTCCACAGGCTCCCTTGTGGGTTTCTGGGCACACATAGAGGACAGCCTGTTTTGGTCCTGCTCAGGACATTAAACCCTATTGTCTTTCTTTGCTAGCTCACTGACGACAGCCCCAAGAAATATGAGAACGGTCCTTGGAGCCAGGATTTAACTTCTCTGAATACTCAGAGACCTCATGTTCAGGTGTCTGAGTCCAGCTCATCTTCTCAGCTCTGAGCTCTTGTAGCTGCTTCAAGGAATGCTCAGAAATCCCTCAATCCCCTGAAACATAAAAAGGAGAAAAACACAACTGCTCTGTGATGTATAGCTGCTTTGCTACCCAAAAGGGCTCTGAAAACATCAGGCAAGGAATTCACTGGAGGCAATGTGCTTTGTAAATCACAGAGCACACCAATGTTTTAGGGTTTGGCAGTGGCTGAATTGGATCACTCAAGAGGCTGGTAACAAAGGAAGATATAGGATAGGGAGGCAGGAGGGGTTGCAAGGTGCTGCCTGGAAGAGACACAGAAGTGAGAGGAAAGAGTTTTCAGGGAGAAAGTGTAGGAGCATGTCAGCTCAGGAGAGGCTGTGATCCACTGAATAGACTGAAGCCAGTGAAGCCTCAGGCTAGGAAAGCCATGCAGAAAACAGGCAGTTGAGATTGCCTTTCCTCTCCTCTTACCCACACAAATGGCAGATCACAAACACAGTCTGCAGCCTGGCAGTGACAGGCACTCCAGAGCAGATCCAAACAAGACAGACTCCAGTGGGAGCAGATCCTGTTGCAGCCCTGAGCCCACACACGTGCAGGAGCACACGGCAGGGTCTGTCCATGCACAACACACTCTGGGACGCTTCAGATACTCCATGAGTTCCTGCAGGGTCTTGTGTATCCTGGATCCTGCTCACACGGCCTGCAGGGATCAGACATGGGAGGGATCACAGTGCTGGAGCCCAGGATGAGTAGGTAGTCCCACTTGGGCTCCCTAAGTATAGCTCTCACACTCAGCAGTGTGTGCAAAGAGAATCTATGCTTGGTGGCTGTTGGCTGAGCCCCAGTGCTACAAGGGTTCAACACCGTTGTGGTTCCATCGGGCTGCTTCAGTAGAGGGGACACAGCCTTGAAAGGGGAGGGGGGCCATGCTGGGCAAGACCAGACACCCATTTCCCCAGAGTCCCAGGGAAACATTTTCTTTAGTCTCTCCTTAAACTTCTGCAAACTTTTATGTTCCACACCATTATGCAACAACCAGTTCCACAGGTCTATCACATGTTCCTTTGTCTTGTTTTTAACACCTGCTAGCAATCTGTTCTGTCATCTGCTTCTCACACTGCCTCTTATCCCCTCACTGTGCCTTTTACCACAGATCTCTGGCTACCTCTGTCCTGGACCTGCATGAGCAAAGTCACTCATGCACTTATCAGAGGGGAGACTGTTCCACACTATTCATTATCCTTCATGAGTGTTTTGCTGTGCTGCAGCATTCCTCTGAGGTGAGGGGTCAGGTGAACAAAAACAGGTTTTCATAGTGACTGGTCCTGACTTTGGAGAAGAGCTCAGCCGCAGATCAGGGTGAGACCACAATGTGGTCAGAAGGGAAAGGAGCTGAGAAAACTTCCAGGTAGTCTTTCAGCTGAAAACAAGGCTTACTCACATGGTGAGTCTCCTTGGAGATACAAAAGGTTGTTGAGGAGGGTGTTTGGAAGCCAGGGAAGTTCTTTGGCATTGCAACACCTCCGTAACCCCTTCCTTCTCCTTTGATGTGGAACAGAAGACCTTGTGTCACCTCTATCTGTCAGGAATGCTGGATTAACCACCTGCTCCAACCCTGCTTTCTCTCTGAGGTTTGAGTTGGACTGGGGAGATTTGGGAATGGTTCAGATATGAAGACAAGACCTCCCCATCAATGCCCTGCTAGCTCCCTTGGTAAAGCAGAGCTGCTCTGTTAATCATATCCTTGGATTAGCATGGGTTTATGAGCTCCACAAGGAAGCATTCGGAATCATAAATTGCATTTTCACCACTTAGCCCAGGAGGATCTCTGGGGCTTGGTAGACAGATATAAAAGGAAACCTTTAGAGAGAACAAGGGGGATAACAAAGAGATTATCAGAACCAAGCCTGAAAATTAATAGACCAAATCAAAATTAATTAATGGACTAAATCCAATTAATAGACTAAATCAAATCCTCTTTGCTAATGCAGTCACCTCAATCACTGATCATCTTTTTTACACTCCCATGAAGACAGACAGTTCAGCTTCTTCAGCAAAGTTAAAAAAAGACCAGCCTGGAGTAGCAAAGTGGAAATTTAGGTGTTTAAGGGTCAGAGATCCCCCTGCAAGGGAGAAGGCAGCTAGGGACCCCAGGGTGGGCCTGACAAAGCTATGGGGAGTAATCCTGAAGCAATTAAAAATCTGGTATCTTCTCCCTTTAGTGAAAACTATTATGCTGAAAACACAGTGAGTATTAAGAGCAGTTGTCATCCTGCTGTTTGGCTTGTATCTGGATTAGATTTGTACTAAGGATGGAATATGAGTCTGGCTGAGTATTACTTTCCACAAATATTTGGCTTTTAAAAAAAGCCCAAATATGGAGTTTATCACATTCAGACCCAAATAAACTACAGTGGATGTGAAGAGCAATAAAAAGTAACAGGAGAACAAAACAAAGGGGCACCAAAGGTGGGCACTGCCAGCCACAGGAGGGGAAGCACAAGGCATGACTGGGGCTTAGGAGGTTGGGAGCGGTGGAGAAGACAGAGGTGGGACCAGCCCTGACATTGCCTGGGGGTGTCACCAGCTCATCTGAAATAAGTTCCCACCTTCTCCATATCAGTCCTGCCATGCAAGACCTGAGGAGACAATGGCTCTGCCTGGACCATGTGTTTTTGGAGATGGAGCAGGAGAGAAACCCTGCTCTGGGCAAAAAGAGTTGTCTTGGGTTGCAGTGCAAGATGTACCCAGCAGTGTGTATTCTGTCACCAGCTGTTGAAACTGGGGTGATGAGAGGCTGGGGTAACCCTCTGTTAATGGGCCAGCTGTTAAAAAAATGGCTAAGGCAGTTTTCTTTATCTCTTCCATGACCCATCCTCCCTCCAGGGAGAGATCTTCTGCTAATGGGCCAGTGAGTCTCACTGATAAAATTCCATCATCCCATTGGGAAATGCTCCATCCAGGGGGAGGAGCCAAGCATTCCTACCCGGATAAAAATCGGGGGTTTGGAACACCAAGGCAGCCTTTTCCACTGGAATCCCAGAGGAAGACCAGGCCCATCTATCACCACCGGAACTTCAGAGGAAATCTACACCTTTCTACAGGATCACTGCTTCAACAGAGCCACATCTGCCACTCCAGAGGGACTGCAGACACCATTTAATGGGACTGCTACCAACATCCTGACCCACAGGGGGTCAGGCTGTATTTTGACTCTGTCAGTGGGTTTGTTTTTTTCTGTAATACTGCTTTTTTCTGTTATTATTTTAGTTCTTCTAGTAGAGAACTGTTATTCCTATTCCCATATCTTTGCCTGAGAGCCCCTTAATTTCAAAATTATAATAATTCTGGGGTAGGGGGTTTACATTCTCCATTCCAAGGGAAGCTCCTGCCTTCCTTAGCAGACACCTGTCATTCAAACCAAGACAACAGTGCAATAAAAAGAGTCTCACCAGCAATAAAAAAAGTCCATAATCACCAGCTGAACTGGACTTTTTGGAATTTGGACATGCCAATCCCATACTCTAACCACAAGAGGAAAACTGATCCAAACTTGCCTTGTAAGTGAAAATGCTGATGGAGGAAGGCTTTGAGATGCCATTTAGTCATAAGAGGTTTGGCAGAGGGAGCACCAGCCTATCCTGAGTTTGCTGGGCTAGAACTAATTTCATTCTAAGTACCTGGTACAGTGCTGTGATTTGGATTTAATATGAGAATAATGTTGATGACACACTGATGGTTTAGCTGTTCCTCAGTATGGCTTACCCTAAATTAAAGACTTCAGAGCCAGCGAGCAGATGCACAAAATGCAGGTGCACAAGAGGAAACATGGCCAGGAGAGCTGACCCAAACTGGCCAAAGTTTTCCCCACCACAGAACGTCATGCTCAGTGCATAAACTGGGGACAACTGGCTGGAAGACACCAATAGCTGATGGGAAACGGGCTGAGTGTCAGCCAGTGGGTGTGAGCAATTGTGTTGTGCACCAATTGTCTGTCTTTGGTTTATTCCTCTCTACCCCTCTCCTTTTCATAGTTATTATTGTTATTACTATTATTTATTACTTTATTTCCATTATTAACCTTTTCTTACCTCAGCCTGTGGGTTTTACCTAAATCTCAGAATTAAAATTTTCTAATTCTCCCCATCCCTCCAAGGGAAGAGCAGGGAGCGAGTGAGCCACAGCCAAGTACTTCAGTTGCAGGTTGCAATTAAATCACAGCACAGCCAAAACACCTCTTTCCTCTGGAAGAAGGAACTTTCACCCCTTAAATGATTGTTCAGCTACTGCAAATGTGATTGTGATTTTGAAAGTTTGCAGGCTTTTCCAGCTGCCTGGTTGAAAGGAGACTATCCTCTTTTCCATAGCAGAACGGTCCTTTTAGAATGCAAGAATCTCAAAATTGCTCTGAAAACATGTGGGAAAAATAACAGCCTCTCCTTAGCTCCCCCTACCATGTCATCCAGTGTGTGATACCAAAATTGTCCCAGTGAGTGTGAAACCACAGCTGCAGCATCCTACACCCCATTTTGTAGCACTGCTTTAGCATCCAGGTTTCTGTGTCTGCATCCCTCTTTTTGATCTACATGTTTAATGGGGCTGAGGCAAAAGCAAAAACTAAACAAGAACAAAACCAACCAAATAAAAAAGGCCCTCACACAACCCAAATGAAAGTCACATTTGGAGACCTAGGTTTCTATTCAACATGACACTTTGAAACCCATTTGCCTAATGGTATTTATTGCCTTTCTCAAACAACAATCAGAAAAAAAGCCCACAATGAGGAAACAGAAAGTAGTACTTCTTTTAATATAAAATGAATTAATCTGCAAATAATCATTAAAAGAGGCCTATCTTCCTTTGGCTGTGCTCAGACGAAGATAGATGCTTACTCTTTCTGATTTACTCCCGATTTGCCAGCAGCGCACAAGAAAGGATGCTAGAAATGGTTTTAATTCCTCATCGATGTTGCGGTGTGTGTTTTCCTTGATCATTCATGTACTTTTATATCAAGGATTTGTTCTCATGTTCAGTTGGTATGTTCCTAGTTCTCCCTCCATGTCCCCCCCAGTTGTGTATCCCTGAGTTCCTTACCACCTTTGCTGAAAAGTCTTTTCTGTCAGTCCCCCAGTTGCCATCCCCCAGTTCTCTCTTACATGGGTTTTCCCCTCTCTTTATTCCAGCACCTTCCCTGCCTGTCATGTTCCCCCTGTCTGATACAAGCACCCTGCCTCTTTCTTCCAGCACGTTCTTTGTCAATCTTCCCCTGACCCAATCCTAGAAGCGCCCAAACCCCCTGAGCGTGTCAGGGTGTCACCCTAACCTCGATGCCCCATTGGGGCACATGACCTCTTTCCTCCTCCCTCCCACTCTGGTTCTCCTTTACCCTTGACTGATGTTCCCTCACCCCACCCTTGTTATCCCCCCATTGGTCTGTGCATTGTTTCCACCCCTGGTTCGGCTGTTGTATAAAATCCCCTGCACAAGGGTGCTCGGGACCCTTTCGGACCCTGAGCCCTTCAGCTGCAATAAGCCTTGGCTGGAACCTCACGACGAGAGGTCTCCGCCTTCTCCTTTGCCCAACCCTGGTCGTGGTCAGCAACGCAGTGTAGTGGAGCAGCTGCTCTACAGGTTCTGCCACAGGCACCCCCGTTCTCCTGGGCAGTTCCCCACACGTGGCGTGGTGCCGGAAAACCCCCAAACCCAGCCGGGCTCCGGCAGACCGTGTCAATCATCACTTGTGTCGTTAGCACAGGTTGTCTTTGCTTTCATAAAACAGCCCCTGAAAAACAAGGATGTCATGTGGGGCTCCAGAGGAGCCTGTGGGGCAGGGGCAGGCTGTGCATGGTGGGGAGCAGAGCACCCGCTCAGGGAGGTGATGCTCCGACTGGTTTAGCCCTGCTAGGGCACCCTGGCATGTGTTACTCTCCCAAAACTGCACATAGGCTTTCAACCAGCTGGTTTCCCACTGGGAACCAGAGCCCATGGAGACGTCACTGGCCCAGCTGGCACGCACAGGTCCAAGGAAGTTGGACTTCCAGTGCACACCACTAAAGTAATCCCCAAAATCCGGCCCACCTTGCAGGCACACTCTTCCCCCACGGTGGATTCCTGCTGTGCTGCAGGTCAGTCCCAAGCTTGGTTTACCCACAGGAATTCACTCCAGCTCCTGCCCAGCTCCTTGGTAGAAACCACTGCTGCCCTCCTCCAGCAGAGCTGCCCATCTCCCTCAGCAGCTATTGCTGGGAGGAAATTCAGAGATTTCTCCTTAGGAGAGACCAGTGTTTCAAAACAATCCTCATTCCAGCATGGAACAAAACAAAGGCAGAGCTTTCCCTGTTCACTGGAATTTAATGATTTTGAGTCACTCAACTCAGCACAGTTGGATAAAATCAAAATGTTTTGTCCTGATTTTAATTACCCATTACTATTAAATTATTTTATATACATTACAGTGTATTATGCACAAGCATTTTGATGTTTTGACCACTTCCTCCCTTTTTCTCTCTGTGAGAATGAAGTTTCCTCACAATCCACACATTTTCACAAGCTGTTTTGCTTTCAACAGTTTGGCATTTTCAACAGAAAGAACAAAAAAATCTGTCTGAAAACCAGCTGCACTTGCAAATGCTGCGGGAGGAGCTTCATTCATTCAAAACACAATTTCCATTGGATCCCTTTCCTAGGTTTTAGCTGCTATGGAGTCAAAAATCCAGCCATGCTTTGAAGCAGTTCCATGGGACTCCATATTAATTGTTTCCCGGTGACTTCAGATCAATTATAAAGCTCTGTAAAGGAATTGCACTGCTCTTCCAAGCCTCCTGTTCTGGAGGTTTGCCCACAGATCAAAACCAGAGGTGTTTTTCCTTCACAGGTAACGCTGCAAATGCCAGGAGACAAAGCATTCTTCCTGATTTCCAGAGCATGAGTTTCAGAGGTGTTGGGATGGATTTGGACGGTGGAGCCCAAGGAGCTGCCCTCAGTTTACATTTTGAATGGCAGGAGAGGTTTTGTTTTGAGCCCTCGCCCAGCTGACAAAATACATTACAAAACATAATCCCCAGCTAAGCATCTGCTACCTGTGCTGATTTAAAGCAGGTGACATTGCAGGCTCTGATTTGAAAAGAAANNNNAAAACAAAACAAACCAAAAAAAAAAAAAGAGACAGAGAGAGAGAGAGAGAGAGAGAGAGAAAAGCCCATTCCTTAGGATTTATCCTAGCATTTATCTGTCTTGCAGCAGCATTCTCTTCCTTGGGGAAGATGGTCTTACTTCTTGTCCTCCCTCCACATGGTGCTGATGGCAGAGGCTGAGAGCTCTTGCAGCTCCTCAAGATGTTTTTCATCTCAACATTATTTTTAGGAGCAGAAGGGGTAAAATATGCCTTTTTGACATGTGATGAAAAAAAAGAAAGAAAGATTGTTTCCCTGGGAAAATTTTGTTTTGTTTAAAAATTTCCGTCAGAGGGGAGCTAAATGTAAAAAAGCCTAATTTTTTATAGTAAAACAAATAGTTATTTTTACGGAAGGCTTTTTTTTTTTTTTTTTTGTGAAAGTCTGTGCCCCATCTCCTTCTTTCTCATCACGGGAAAAAAAAAAAACAAAAAACAAAAAACAAAAGTAAAGTAAATTCGTACATGATTTTGGGAGAAGCGGGAAATGCCCACAAGAAAACCCAGACATGTTCTAAGCAGCTGAGTTGTAAAAATCTCGTTTTAGCCAATAAAGTCAGCGGGTCTGCTGCGGGGGCAGGCAGCAGAGGCAGTGGGAAAGGTGGATGGGTGTCCAGGGGGTTTTCCAGGCTTCAGCCGAGCGAGTCCCAGCGCCAGCGACGCCTGATGCGCTGCGATGGCCGTGCCTGTTGTATGACTTATTTAGCACTTCATTCCCTGTGAGCACTGCACAAATCACTCCGGTTGTTTATGCGCCAGTGTCACTCTTCCCGTGTTGCAAGAGCTTCACGTGCGGCGATTAATCCGCGTTAACGCTCTCTGGAGCTCGCACGGACCAGAGAGCTCCGCACAGGGAAACTGAGGCACGGGATGGACAAGGCGGCGTGCCGAGACCGCCGCCGCCGCAGCCATCCCAAAAAGGTGCCCCCAGACTCTTTGCTGCCCTGTTTTGGGGGTGGTACCGCGCACCCGTGAGGCTGACGGACTTTTGGAGGTGGGAGGGGGTTGGAGCAGGCAGGGACCACTCCGGCGGGCAGCTCCGATTTCCGCAGCCAGCACAGGGAAAAGATTAAGCTTCCAGATGGGGGGAGTCGGCGGCGGGAGCTGGCAAAACCTTCAGAAACAAAGCTCCTCTTTCTATGCAAATGTCCCTTAGAAATAAAACTCAGGGGGAAAGAGCAAAAGCCGGGAGGTGACGTCAGTGGTTTCGTCTCAGTTTTTTTTTATTCCCCAAATTTCCCGGGAGGCGTGAGCGGGTGGCTTAGGCAGATGTTTGCTGATCAGATATGCTGATGATCGTGCCCAGGGGGAGCGAAACTTGAAGCGATACAGTTTAACCCAAATGAAATAATAACACTTTCCAATTTCTTCCCCAGCTTTGGTTTCTAAAACAGCTAAAGGAATGTAGGAGATAATGATTAGAAACATCAAGAGGGTGAGCAACAGCTTTGGAGGCCGGCTCTGAAGAAAGCTGGGTTAGGCATAGAATTTTTCAACCTATTAAAAATTAATTGCCAGGAAACTCTCTGGTGGGGTTAATGAATAACAAGACTTTGAGATCTTCCAAATAAGGCTAGCATTTCTGAGAAACAGAGGACCTGGTGGGTGCAAGGAAGAAGCCACTCTTCTGCTTTCTGACAGAAAGCTTCCAAAAAGGGGGCAAGATGAAAAGGACCCTGCTAGCACCAGGTACCCTAGAACAAAAGGCTCCCTGAAGCTGATGCCCATGCAGTGATGAGTAAGAGAAGATATTCAGCCTCTGGACCTCTGTTCAGCCTCCCGATCTCTATTCAGCCTCCCGCCCCGGGGGTGACACTGGGAAGGATCCTGCCAGCCCCTCTGGAAAGGGTGACTGTGATTTCAAGTCACACTCCAAGCAATGACGTGCAATGATTTTTCTGGCCATTTTTGAGAGGAAACAAGGGATTCTCCAAGCCCTGCGACAAGACCTCGGAAACAGAGCAGCCCCCAAATCTCCGTGATGGGACTGGGAGAGGCAGGATACCCCGGCACAGAGGCCTCAGAGGATCCCAGCTCCACCCATGACCATGTGAAGCCACGATCCCTGCGCTGTAAGAGCCTCCAGACACTCAGACTGCATGCAGGGACAGAGTCATGCACACACACCTCCCCATTCATGTGTGACTGTGCGTGTGTGCAGTGGGCACGCAGGGCTACCCACAAATCCATTTCCAGATGTGCCCGTGCCAGCTGAGGGTCCTGTGTCTGTCCAGAAAACCAGCAGGGTTTTGCAGGGTGGGCAGCAGGCAGCAACAGGGGCAGGTGGGGCAGGGGGAGGCTGTGGGGCCGGCAGGAAGGGGTGACACTTAAGCTAGTGGCAGGGGAAACGTGAGACA
>VYXF01007119.1:6601-21183 GCA_013397295.1 Polioptila caerulea
CCATCCTCACATCCCCTCCTACCATCCTTCCTTCCCTCCTGCCACCCTCTCATCCCCTCCTGCTGCCCTTCCCTCCCTCCTGCCGGCTTCACATCCCTCCTTCCATCCTTCCATTCCCTCCTGCCGCCTTCTCATCCCCTTCTGCCATCCTCCTACCCTTTCATCTCCTTCTGCCATCCTCACATCCCTCCTGCTGCCTTTCCCTCCCTCCTGCCATCCTCACATCCCTCCTGCTGCCTTTCCCTCCCTCCTGCCATCCTCACATCCCTCCTGCTGCCTTTCCCTCCCTCCTGCCATCCTCACATCCCTCCTGCTGCCTTTCCCTCCCTCCTGCCATCCTCACATCCCTCCTGCTGCCTTTCCCTCCCTCCTGCCATCCTCACATCCCTCCTGCTGCCTTTCCCTCCCTCCTGCCATCCTCACATCCCTCCTGCTGCCTTTCCCTCCCTCCTGCCATCCTCACATCCCTCCTGCTGCCTTTCCCTCCCTCCTGCCATCCTCACATCCCTCCTGCTGCCTTTCCCTCCCTCCTGCCATCCTCACATCCCTCCTGCTGCCTTTCCCTCCCTCCTGCCATCCTCACATCCCTCCTGCCACCCTCCCCTCCCTCCTGCCCCTCCCATCCTGCACCCTCGGGGCTCGCTGTCCCCACCCAAGGCACTCTGCAGCCTCTGCTCGGGGGTCCTGCTGCCACCCCAAAGGTGCCACCACCCCGATCACCAGAGGACACTGAGGTAAAGTGCTAAAGCAGAGCTGGAATTCCACCGAGCCATCGAGCCCAAGTGCTCCCAGCACTGCCAAGGCCACCACTGACCATGTCCCCAGTGCCACCTCTACAGGGCTGTGAATCCACCCAGGGACGTGACTCCAGCTGTGCCAGGGCTGGACAACATTTTCCATTAAGGAATTCTTCCCAGTATCCCACCTGAACGCCCCTGGTGCCATCTGAAGCCGTGCTCCCCGACCACGGGAGGCAGTCTGGGGTGGCTTTAGAGCAGGTGACACAGGTGTGTCTCTTGGGACAAGCTGCCCAGAGAAGCTGTGGAGGCTCCAGCCATGGGGACACCAAAACTCAACGGGACACGGCCCTGGAGCAGCAGCTCTGCCTGGGCAGGGCTGGAGAGGACGATCTCCAGAACTCCCCCGAAACATCATTTCATTCCAGAGCTTTCCTTTCTCACGGGAGATTCTCTCTAACGAGGATTTTGTTTGTTTAATCCCCTTGATTTCCTCCTGCGGGGTCCCATTATCTTCAATAACGCCCCAAGCTCGTTAGCAGCGGCAGCCACGGGGACAGCACCAAACAGCAGCTTAATTATTACAATTGTCATTTACATAACTGGCTTTTATAAACACCGGGAGGGCAGCCAAGGAAAAAAAGCCCTATATTTGGGGAAAAAGATCTGTTTACATATTTCACCCGTGTAAACAAGGGCTCAGCTGAACTTCCGTGCTCAGGGTTCCTCCCCTGGAACTCTGGGTTTCAACTAAAAAATGCCAAGGACAACTTGAGGAATTTTAACGAAAGCATTCATCTGTGAGGGATGTACCCAGAGATTTCCATTCCCTCTGGAGGGGTAAGGAAGAGCAAGGGGAAGCCTGACAGCCTGCAGAGCAGCAGCACAGAGAGCAAGGGCAAAAGGGCACAGTAATAATCCTGGGTTTCCAGCTCTGATTCCCAAACAGCAGAGGAGTATCCAGCCATTCCCACAGTCAGGAGAGCACTCGGAGTGTTTTTATATTCGAGCTGACACTGTACAGCTTGTTTACTACAGAGAGAACTGCCAGACTCCAGGTCTGATGCACCACACTCAGCCACGAGCACACGTGAAATTCACAGATAAATCCTTAAAAAAAACCCAAAACATGGATTTATCAAACACAACTGGGATTTCAGCACATGCTCGTTTTCCTATTCCTTCTGACCTACTTTCCCTGGCAAACTCCTTCCCTGGGAGGTGCAGAGCCAGGGCACCAAGTCTTGCTCCAGGCAGGCAGAAACCCAGAGGGCAGGGCTGGGTGGGATTTGGGCAGGAATTGTTCCTGTGAGGGGGGGCAGGGCTGGCACAGGGTGGGCAGAGCAGCTGTGGCTGCCCCTGGATCCCTGGCAGTGTCCCAGGCCAGGCTGGACATTGGGGCTGGAGCAGCCTGGGGCAGTGGGAGGGGTCCCTGCCATGGCAGGGGGGCACTGGGGGGGCTCTGAGGTCCCTCCCATCCCAAATCAGCCTGAGCCCCAGGTTCCAACAAGGACCTCATCCATGTTCCCACCTCCCTCACACTGGGGAAGCTCCAGCAGGGACTGTCCCAGCAGTTCTGGGATGCTGGACCTGGCAGCTGGAGGAGTTTGCTCAGAGCAAAGGGGAGCACTCAGGTATCCCCCCAACAGGGAATTACTCCTGTGCTCCTGTGTTCCCACCACCTTGGAACAGCAGGGTCTGGGGCAGCTCCACAGGGATTCCCTGCACCCAGCCAGCTCTGCTCTCCATGGAATCCCACCCTGCTCTGGGTTGGGAGGGACCCCGATGCCCACCCAGTGCCACCCCCAGCCAGCCCCAGGTTGCTCCAGCCCTCGGAATGGGGGAATGTCTACGGAAGTAGGCAGTAGAGTTCAAAGAGACTTTTTTTCCTCTAAGGGAGCGCCTTGCACGATGTAAAAAACCAAATCCTTGCACCCAACTCAGATTAAACAGTCTAGAAAAAATGTAAATCCAAGCAGAGGTCGGACTGTTTGATCTCTGAGAGACTTTCAAAGAAGTACCAACGCCCTCGGGTGTCTCTGCTGGAAGGTCCAACCCTAAATGTTCACAAACCATTTAATACCAGTGCCCAGGGAAACAGGCTGTACCCAGTTCCTGGGGCCAAACCTGCCTCCTCCTTCTGGAAGTCCCCCGGTGTCTCAGGATCAGCATGACAAAGCCACTCGGGGTCACTGAGAGCAGGAGAAGCCCTGTGTGATCCACGGCACAGCCCAGCTGAACACAGCCACAGGAAGGAATTAAGCAGCAAAGGGAGGTTATTGTACAGTCATGAACTTACACTCAATTAAAACCTTGAAATTCCTTCCCCAAACGGGCTCCTCTCCTTGGCACACGCTCAGCATTTATTTACTCCCTTCAATTCTCTCATCACTGAGTGCAATCAGCCTTTTTCATCCTCTCCATGCACCAATTTACTGATTTAATGTCAGCCCATTGCTTCCAAACAGCCTCCCCCTTGCCTGCAGCACAGCCCTTTCATCCCTGGCTTCCACCCAGTCCCCCCCAACACAACTTTTCTCCAAGTGCTTTGCTCTTTCCACCCCTCTAAAACAACACACACCCCCAAATCACACACAACCTCCAAGAAACAAGGCTGTTTTCTGTCAGAGTGGGAACACATGCCCTCATCCCATCCCCATCTTATCCCATGGATCCCATCCCATCCCACGGATCCTGTCCCAAGGATCCTGTCCCATCCCACCCCCTAGATCCCGCCCANCCCATCCCCAGGATCCCATCCCATCCCATGGATCCCATCCCCAGGATCCCATCCCATCCCCAGGATCCCATCCCATCCCATGGATCCCATCCCCAGGATCCCATCCCCAGACCTGCCTGTCCTGGCAGTGCCCACCCCTCCTCCTGCCCATGCTGTCCCCACACACGATCCTCTCCATCTGTGACCCAGCACCCCATGTCCAGCAGAGTTTTTGGGGATGGCCCCACCCTCCCCAGAGCAGATCTGGGCAGCCTGGCCGGGTGCTCTGGCCTCCAAGTGCCAGCTTCACCCGTTTCCTCCCGGTTTGCTCTCCCAGGCCCATTTTTGGGATGATCTTTTGTCCCTGTGGGACATTCCTGCTGGGCTGACCAAAGAACACAGCAGAGGCAGTTTTGGTACCACCCTGCCAGGCACAGCAGCTCTGCCCACGGGCAGCTCCACACTCCAAAAACTCCACGTCAGGGCCTTCTCCGGGGGAGCAGCAGGAGCCAAAATATCCCGTGGGCAGGGAAGTTCTGAGGAGCTGAAATAACTGGAGATTGGGTTACTTCGTGGCCATAAACCAAGTACTGTGACTGCTGGCACGTTCCTGCCCCTCTGTGTGGAACAAAACTGAACCATTCCAGCTGCAGCCACAGCCAGGGCCACCCAAAAGTGACAGGAGAGGGACTTTTTACAGGGGCAGGCAGTAACAGGGCACGGGGAAATGGCTTTAAACTAAGAGAGGAGAGTTAGATTGGGGGCTGGGGGAAGGCTCTTCCCTGTGAGGGTGGAGGCCTTGGCCCAGAGCAGCTGTGGCTGCCCCTGGATCGCTGGAAGTGTCCAAGGATGGGATTTGGAACAACCTGGGATAGTGGAAGGTGTCCTGCCCATGGCAGGGGGTGGCACCAGATGAGCTTGGTGGTTCCTCCCAGCTCCAATCCCTGAAGGATTCAGTGATCCCATGTGTTGGGAATGCTCTGCAGAGCCCTGGCAGTGCTGGGGGCACTGACAGAGCTGTGCACCAGAGGAACCCACGGGATGGGACAATCCTGTGGCACCTGCTCCAGGTCTCAGGGACCCAGGATCAACATTCCTGCTCTGCAAAGAGACAGGATCAGAATTATCCCGTGGCCCACACGAGCTTTCCAGTGATTCTCACAGAATCCCAGAATGGTTTGGGTTGGGAAGAACCTCAAAGATCATCCAGTGCCCCCCTGCCATGGCAGGGACCCCTCCCACTGTCCCAGGCTGCTCCAACCCCAATGTCCAGCCTGGCCTGGGACACTGCCAGGGATCCAGGGGCAGCCACAGCTTCTGTCCTGTGTACTCAGGAGGAGTCTCAGCGAGGGGTGGGAAGGAATCCAGGAGGCTCTGAGGGCGGTGCCAGCCGTGAGTCAGCGCCCCCTCAGCCCCAGCCCACGGGCCCAGCGCCGGCTGCCGCACGCCGGGATCCCAACCCACAGCACCGAGGGAAAGAAACTGCTGAAAGCCAGGAGCCACAGAATGGCTCAGTGACTCATCCCTGCCTGAAAAACTGAAGACGCCAAAGAAAGCTTGGGAGAAGTCAAAGCAAAGCCCACGGCACTCGTGCTGCTGCACCCCTGAGCCAGCAGAGCCATTCCTGCGGCACCCCCAGTGTGACACCCCTGGCAAAGCACACCTGGAGCAGGGACAGCCCCACACACACAAGCAAAAATTGTGGTAGCTCTGACAAGGTAACAGAAGTGCAAAATTCCTCTCTTGCTGTTAGAATTGATTGAGAAATCACAGAATGGCACAAAGGCTCCTGTTGGGAGGGACTTCAGAGTCCACCCAGTGCCCCCCTGCCATGGCAGGGACCCCTCCCACTGTCCCAGGCTGCTCCAGCCCCAATGTCCAGCCTGGCCTGGGACACTGCCAGGGATCCAGGGGCAGCCACAGCTGCTCTGCCCACCCTGTGCCAGGGCCTGCCCACCCTCACGGGGAACAATTCCTGCCCAAATCCCACCCAGCCCTGCCCTCTGGCACTGGGAGCCATTCCCTGGCTCCTGTCCCTCCATCCCCTGTCCCCAGCCCCTCTCCAGCTCTCCTGGATCCCTCCAGGCCCTGGCAGGGGCTCTGAGCTCTCCCTGGAGCCCCCCCAGCTCTCCCAGCCTGGCTCCAGCCCTTGGAGCATCTCCTTGGCCTCCTCTGAACTCACTCCTGCAGCTCCATGTCCATCCCAAGCTGGAGGCCCGGGATGGAGAGCTCAGAGCTGACCCAAAATCCAGGCTCTCAGCCTGGCTCCATCTCACCTTCACAGCCTCACAGGATGGCTGAGGGAGCCCAGGGCCCCAGCAGTGACCTTCAGGACCTTCAGCAGGGCTCTTCCCTGCATTTCCTGGCCCCTTCCTCCTCCTCCCCTCAGCCCAGGCTCCGAGGAGCCCCCTGTCCCTTCCCAGACACGCTGCTGCATGGTTAATGCAGGGAAGAGGCCCCATTCCCACGCTGCCGTCCAAGGACAGCTTCTCCCCGTTTTAGCCTTATTTATCCCTCATGTGCCTCACCAATCCTGATGATTCCCATGTTCACAGGAAGCAGGGTGACAACAGCCTGTGCCTTGGCCATGGCACACGCTGCACAAGCTGCCTGTCCCCCAGCCAGAAGGGATGAGCTGCTCCAAACCACCCACGCCACGGGAGCCAGCTCGTGGCTTTCCAGCAAAGCCCTTCCACTGAAGAACAGGACTCCAAGAGGGCAAGGTCCTGCCAGGGCAAGGCACTGCCTGTCCCCAGGCTCCTACAGCTGATCCCACAGGAAATCCCTAACCCTAACCTCAACCATCCAACCTCAACAACAGCCTGCAACCATCACCTTGACTCCCTTGGCAATGAAAATCCCTCCCAGTGACCCTGTGATCCTCTGCTTCCCCAGACTCAAACAAAGCCACTCTCCTGTACAATTCCCTTCCCACAAGGATCAGGACAGCAGCAAAGGGGGACCCAAGGCAGCTGTAGATCCTGGCACACGGAGGAGGAGAAAGCCAAAGGCATGGGAAGAAGGGGGAGGAAAGGAGCAGGAGGAGGAAAAGAGCTTGTGAATAACACAAATCCCCAGAAAAGTCAGGTTTTGTTATCCTCGGTGCCCACGGACCTGCTGGGTTCCAGGCACAAAACGGCCACGGTTGGGAATCCTGGAAGAAGAACAAGCCCCTGGATGTGCCAGGCACTGCCTGTGCCGTGCCCAGCCATGGAATGCAGCCAGACCCCACAGGGGACCAGCTCAGTGACACGGCAGGGCAAGGGGCTGGAGGCAAATGAGGGGAAATCTGACCCCAGTCTGCAGGACAGGCTGCAGGAGAGCGGCCACAGGGCTCCCGAGGGGAACCCCGACCCCCACTCACACGTGGGGAGGAAAAGGACTCTTCCCAGACAGCCCCACACATCTGTTTTCCACTGAGTGTCACCACAAAAATCACCCCAAGCCCCGTCACTGCCAGGGGACAGCGTGCAGCACACGGGCTGGCAGAGTGTGAAAAGCAGCAATTCAGGGGCAGCACCAGTGAGGGGCACAAATGAAAATCAATCCTGTTCTAGCAGTTAAAGATCACTCCCATTAGGAAAACAGCAGTTTGAAAATATTCTCCCTTCCTTGCCAGTCACACGTGAGCACTCTGGGTTACATCAGGGACAGGAGAACGAGAGAATCCCAGAATGAGCTGGGAGGGACCCACAGGATCATTGATCCCTGTCCCTGTGCCCCCAACAACCCCACCCTGGGCATCCCGGCAGCTCTGGCAGCCTCGGGGCCGTGCCCATTCCCTGGGCAGTGCCCAGCACCCTCTGGGGGAACAACCTTGCCCTAAAATCCAGCCTGAGCCTGCCCTGGCCCAGCTCCAGCCGCTCCCTCAGGTAGAAAAAAAATCATCAGTGGATGGGATGGGCAAGCAGCAATGATCCCAAACGTGCTGGTACAAGGCAGGTGCTCCTGAATTCCAAACCTTCTGCCCCAAAGTGAGAGCTGCTGTTTTTTAATCCGACAGGAAAATGAGAAGCCCCCCCAGCTGAGTGGCACCGTGCCAGCAGTGAATGAGCCCTGCCTGCCTGGAGCTGCCTCACTGAAAAGGTTGTTACTAAAAAAACAATTCAAAAAGAAAGTCTTGAAATGAGTCACTGTGGAACCAGGATTAAATTTTATGCTTTGCTACACTGGAAGATGGAAATGCTGCTTTTGGAGGAGATAGTGGGGAGATTCACTCCTCGGATAAAAAACACTTCTCCTATAGTGGCTGTTTTCTGAGGGTAACCAGGGGAAGAGGAACTTTCTAGAACTGATACAGACCAAGAGCAGCACTGGAACCCTGAGGCTCCTCATTCCAGCAGGGTCCTGGCAGTGCTGGGACAGCAAAAGGTGACACAGAACGGGAGGTGTCACCCCTAGGCCATGAAAGCTGGGGGGTGAGAGCAGGAGCTGCCAAAACCAGAAGGGAATCCCCAAATCCCTGAGGTTGGAAAAGCCCTCCCAGCCCACGGAGCCCCAGCTGTGCCCTGTGCCCACCCTGTCACTGAGTGCCACCTCCAGGTGCCACCTGCAGGGATGGGCACTCCAAAGCTCCCTGGGCAGCCCCTGCCAAGGCCTGGCCACCCTTGCCATGGGCAAATTGCTCCTGGGGTCCCCCCTGAGCCTGCCCTGGCCCAGCCTGAGGCCGTTCCCTCTCCTGCTGTCAGGGGGATGATGGATGGATGGATGGATGGATGGATGGATGGATGGATGGATGGATGGATGGATGATGGAGGATGGATGGATGATGGATGATGGATGGAGGGATGGATGGATGGATGATGGATGGATGATGGATGGATGGATGGTGGATGATGGATGGATGGATGGATAGATAGATGGATGGATGGATGATGGATGGATGGATGGATGATGGATGGATGGATGGATGGAGGGATGGATGGATGGAGGGAAGGCTTTCCAGTGACAACAAGTGGTGATTCCATCAGCTCAGCAGCTCCTGAGACCTCACCCTTCTCCTGAAAAATGCACCTGGAGAGGCAGCTCCCACCCCTGGCTTCCCTGGGGACCAGGACACACACAGCCACTTGTGCTTTAGGGACAGCAGGGATTTCAGAGTGATCCCAAACCTCAGATGCTCCTTCCCCAAACACAGACTTTCCAAAATCCTCCAGGCCCTTTGCAGTGATAAAGAGGCTTCAAGGGACAAGCTGGGAACTCCCTGGAGAACACACTCTTCACCCTCAGCACACAGAGAAGAGCTCTGGCACGATGCAACCCCTGTTGCAGTTCAGCACTTTAAACTGATGTTGTGCAAGCAAAAACCCAAGGAAGGAAACCTCCAAACCTTTCCTGAGCCCAGCTTCAGAGCCACCCCACAGCTGCTGCTCCACAGCCTGTGCTAAACCCTGAGACTGCCCAGAGTCACCTGGGAACACAGAGTGCAGAACGTCCAGAAAATCCTCAGCTCTGGGCAGACCTGGGGCTCCTCCCCAGACGGGCAGCTCACCCTTTCCCCATCATTCCTAAAGCAGGCTTCAGCTGTGGCTTCCCCCAGGCAGCTGGAGAGGCACTGCAGGGTTTGGAACGTGCCCCTGTTCTGAGCCCTGTGCACAGGGGAGTCGGTTTTAGGGGAAGCTGAGGCAGGAAAGGGGCAGTTTCCCAAACCCCTGTCACCAGGAGTCAGACTGTGACAGCCCAGCCTTGGAATCCCAGACAGCTTTTGTTTGGAAGGACCTCAGAGCCCCCCAGTGCCAGCCCAGCCATGGCAGGGACCCCTCGCACTGTCCCCAATGTCCAGCCTGGCCTGGGACACTGCCAGGGATCCAGGGGCACCCACAGCTGCTCTGCCCCCCCTGTGCCAGCCCTGCCCACCCTCCCAGGGAACAATTCCTGCCCAAGAATTCCTGATTTACCCCTGCCCTCTGACCACTGTACCACAGACCTGCACCTGCACCTTCTACAGCCCCAATGCCCCTCAGGCCCCGGGATGGGGGTTCCAGGTGCTCCTGGCACCCGCCCAGGGCTCCCCTCCTGCTCTGCCCACCACCCACGGCCCCAGGTGCCCACTGGTTCCCACCCCACCATCAGCAGGGCTGAGCACACGGATCCTTCCCACAGCCTTCGGCACAACAATGGCCCAGGGAGCTGCGGTGAGGGATAAATCAGCGGGGCAGGGCGGGGCAGGGCTGGGTGAGGGCCCGGCCGGGATCCACGGCACAGGCAGTGCTGGAGCAGCGCTCGGGGGCAAACACATCCATTCCCACATTCCTCCCTCGGCACTCCATAAATCCTGCACGGAGCACACGGTGGGAGCCGTGCCCTGCACGGCCTCAGCCCGGGCTGGGACTGACGCCTGCTCCCGGCCCTGTGCCCTGAGGGGCTCGGGGCCATCTGGAGGGGCTCGGGGTCACCCAGAGGGGCTCGGGGCCACCGGAGGGGCTCGGGGCCACCCAGAGGGGCTCGGGGCCGCCCAGAGGGGCTCGGGGCCATCTGGAGGGGCTCGGGGCCGTCCGGAGGNCCAGAGGGGCTCGGGGTCACCCAGAGGGGCTCGGGGCCACCCGGAGGGGCTCGGGGCCGCCCTGAGGGGCTCGGGGTCACCCAGAGGGGCTCGGGGTCATCTGGATGGGCTCGGGGTCACCCTGAGGGGCTCGGGGCCACCGGAGGGGCTCGGGGCCACCCAGAGGGGCTCGGGGCCGCCCTGAGAGGTTCAGGGCTACCCAGAGGCGCTCGGGGCCATCTGGAGGGGCTCGGGGTCACCCAGAGGGGCTCGGGGCCGCCCTGAGAGGTTCAGGGCTACCCAGAGGCGCTCGGGGCCATCTGGAGGGGCTCGGGGTCACCCAGAGGGGCTCGGGGCCGCCCTGAGAGGTTCAGGGCTACCCAGAGGCGCTCGGGGCCATCTGGAGGGGCTCGGGGTCACCCAGAGGGGCTCGGGGCCGCCCTGAGGGGCTCGGGGTCACCCAGAGGGGCTCGGGGCCGCCCAGAGGGGTTCGGGGAGCAGGAAGGACCCCACTCCTTGCTCACACCCCGAGGACAGGCACGATGCACTGGGAGTATTTCCTGTGGGTATTCCCTTGGAATAACAGCTCTGCCACGAGGAGCTGTCCTGGTGATGTCTTAGGTTTGAGCTTTTGTATTTGTCAGACCCTGGGCTGTTCTGGGGGGCAGTTTGGGGTTTCACATTCAGTGCTGCTGAGCTCTCCTCACACAGCAGGGACACAAAACAATTCCTGCTCCAGCTCGGCACCAAGGACAACTTTGAGGCCCAGAACAAAGCCAAGGGTGAAGGCAGAAGGCAAAGCAAGGAGGATGGAGCTTCCTAAGCTGCAGCTGGAATTGGCCCCTGAACTGCAATGTGCTGCTGGAGCAGAACTTCTCCAAGTGGGAGCCCTGGGGGCCGGGCGTCCATTCTGGGCCCATTTTGGGCTGCCCTTGGCTGTGGCCCAGCCGGGCTCTGGTGCTGCCCAGGTGTGTCCAGGGAGGCCTTGGAATAAATCCCAGCTTTATCCTTTGGGCTCTGCTGGGCTCTGCTCCAGCTCAGCCCCATGAAGGCATCACTGGGACCTGCAGCCCCCTCAGCAGAGCACTCGGAGTGTGGAACACACAGAGCACGGGACTCAAGCTCAGGCTGGATCAAAGAGCAGCTTGGGAGGGTTTGGGACCACCCCAGGAACCCAGGGAACACAGGACACCTCATTACCAGAGGTTAATTACAGAGCAGCACAGCTTCCAGCGAGCTGAGGCTGCCTCGGAGATGGGCTCCAAACCACTGCAAGTGGCCTTGACTTGTTTAAAAAGATTCTCATTCCCAAACACGTGTGGGAGGGAGCAAGACTTTCTGCATGACACCAGCCACCAAACCTGAGAAAACAGCAGCTTTCCATGTGCAAATTAAAACATTTTCATTACTGAAAAAGAGACTAAACAGTATTATTGTCATGAACAGCTTAAAAGTTAAATTCAAAAAAATCTGCACCTGGTTTCTACTTGAAAGACACTGGAATCCACCCTGTGCCAGCCCTGCCACGGCAGGGACCCCTCCCACTGCCCCAGGGGGCTCCAGCCCCAATGTCCAGCCTGGCCTGGGACACTGCCAGGGATCCAGGGGCAGCCACAGCTGCTCTGCCCACCCTGGGCCAGGGCCTGCCCACCCTCACAGGGAACAATTCCTGCCCCAAATCCCACCCAATCCTACTCTGAAGCCATTCCCTGGCTCCTGTCCCTCCATCCCCTGTCCCCAGCCCCTCTCCAGCTCTCCTGGATCCCTCCAGGCCCTGCCAGGGGCTCTGAGCTCTCCCTGGAGCCCCCCCAGCTCTCCCAGCCTGGCTCCAGAGGGGCTCCAGTCCCCTCCTGTGCAGGGACCCCCACACTGGAGCAGCTCTGCTGTGGGGTCAGCAGGGAAGGAGCTTTTGGGGCTGGAGCTGCTATTCCTGCTGGAGGGGAGCAGAGCCCATCCCAGGCAATCCCACATCACCTGGCTGGAAGCTTTATTTGCCCAGACTTTTGGCAACTTCACTTGGAGGGGAAAAAAGCATTGGTAGCAAAAAATGAATGTTTGTTTCTCAGTCTTGTATTTCCCAGCTACATCAGCTGATCTGAAAAAAAGTCCCCAAACCCCAAAAAAGGAAGCTGAGTTTCTCTCTATCAACTCTCCTGCCCAGAACCAGCCCAGGACACAGCCTCTGGCTGTGCTGGTGGTGTTTGTCTCCCCAGAGCACAAATGTCACCTCTGCTGCACTTCCCCCCCAGCCAGCACACACAGCACTAAGTTTAGCCATCCTTAGGCCACAGATAAATCCCTCCTAACCCCTGTCCACTCCCAGAGCCAAGCAGGCACCAGCAATCCAAACCATCTCCCAAGAGCTCTGCACTCACCCAAATCTGACTCTTTAAATTATTTAGGGCTAATTCCTTGTAGCTCTTTCAGGCCCAGAGGAGCAGCAGCCCCAGGGTCTGAGCAGCAACACTTGGGCACGTTGGGCTGCAGAATCCTGTCAGGGTGTGAAGTTCTGGGTTAATTCTGCTGGGCTGGGCTGACTCTGTGCTCAGCACCAGCCCCAGCCACGCTGAAGGACTGTGTTTACCAAAGGGATAACTCTGGCTACCAGGGAAGCTCCCTGCCAAATCCTAACACAAACACACAGGTGACTCAGGAAGACGAGCCCAGACTCCTCTGGATCTTTTTTAATACCTCATTAATCAGGAAAAACCACTCTATACCCTCCAGGCAGAAAATATTCCTTCCAGCAGCAGGGAGAATGAGCCATGAGCTTTCCTCCCTCCTCTGCTGCAAACAGAGCAGGGAGCTTCCCTGCAGCTTCCCCAGAAGTCTTGTCCAAAGCAATTACAAGTGGCCCAGGCTGCCAGGGCAGGGATGGAACCACATCCCTGGAGGGATTTAACAGCCCTGTGATGTGGCACTTGAGGACATGGCTTAGCTGAACTCGGCTTTCCCAGCCCAAATAATTCCATGATCCTCCCCAGTAAACCCGGCCCCTCCTCACCTTGTGCACCAAAGCCTCCACGAGGATTTCCACCAATGCTCACACAAAGACTCTACTGAACCACAAAGCCTTTTCCCTCCTGCTTTCCAACACAAATTCCCTTGAGGACAGAGCCAGGGCAGGTGTCAGGGAGCGCCCAGGCTCCCTGGGGAGGCTGGATGTGGCACAGGCTGTGCCAGCACGCTGCCCTTTGGCAGGGTCTGGGCTCCTGCTCTGCCAGGTGCACAGCAGGGAGCTCCCTGCACGTCAATCCTGCCCTGGGAACAGGAGCCCTGGTGCTCCCCCACCCCACAGCCCCTGAGGAACCCGAGGGGCTGGGGGTGACATTCCCAGCACAGGCGCTGATGGAGCCACAACAGCAAACTGGGTTTGGGGTAACAATTCCTGCTCCCTCAACAGCAGCCAGAGCTTCTCCCAGCCCCAGAGGAACCAGGAGAATGAGCCCATTCTGCCAGTGGGAGGGAGGATGAGGTGGGGTGAAATGTGCCCCTCTTCCTACACCTCAGGCAACCTCCAGCCCAGCTCCAGTGCTCCTGGCAGGACCCACATCCCACATCCCTGTGCTGATCCCTGGCTTTCCTGCTGCTCCTCCCACGCACAGCTCGGCTTTGTCCTGGGTGTTACAAACACACATTATAAATTGGCTTTAGCAAATGTTGAGTGTTGTACACATAAAGTTGTTATAAATATGTATTATGGTATTGCTTTTTTCTTTTTTCTTTCTTTTCACACCCATATAGGGTGGGTACTCTGTGTGTGGGGTGGAAATTGTTCAAAGCTGGAGTTTTCTTTAGGAATAAATTCATAAAGTGTCTGTGCAGTGAGTGACCTGATCCTGGTCAGGATAACCCCCAGTGCAGAGCCCTGCTCTGACATGGACAATCTGATCTCTGCTGCTATCCCAGCTCCAGCCCCGACCATCTGCAGGAATTACAGACCAAGGCCCAGATTAAGGCTGGTAAGGAGAATTAATTAAACCACAGCCAAGAAACACGGGTGCTCTGAAAGGGCAGCACCAAGGAGTGACCATGGAAAGCAGCTCCCAGAAACGTGGAAATGAGTTCTTAGAAAAGTTCCAATATCCAGATTTAAGGGGGGTCCCTGGGACAGGTCTGCTCTTGGCCACAGACATCCTGGCTGTGGATTTTGCTTTATTTCCTCGTCCTTATTGTCTTTATTAAACCTTTTAAACCCTACCAAAAAGGTGAATTTCGTTTTTCACATGGATCCTCCCCATTTTCCCAATCTCAGCATCTCAGGAGGGCACCAGGGCCACCACAGTGCTGGGATTTGGGGCTCCCTGTGCAGAGCCCAAATGGCTCCTCCAAAACCCTGAGTGGTGCCAACACTGTGGAGAGCCAAAGGCACCACGGAGATCCTGGCTGGGAATGGTGGGGACAGCAGGACAGGGGGACAGCAGGACAGGGGGACAGCAGGACACCTCCTCCCAGCAGAGTCCCAGGGAGCAGGAAAGCATCTCAGCCATTTCACCTTGTTAGGCTGAGCAGCTGAAAATAGCCCCGGGATGAAAAACAAACCGGCTGGACACGTTCTGCAAAGCGGGAGGCTCCGGCCAGAGCGAGCGGAGCCTGTCCTGTCCCCAGCTCTGTCCTGTCCCCAGCTCTGTCCTGTCCTGTCCCC
>VYXF01007120.1:1151-16299 GCA_013397295.1 Polioptila caerulea
GTTTAGGAGGTGTCCATACCTTCCAATCATCTGCTGATTGGCTACTTGCGTTAAAATGTGAAAAGGCAATATGAAAATATATTAAAACCTGTCTTCTACTTGCTACCTTACCTTACACAAAAGGAACAAATCCAACTAGCCAATCCACTAGAAAATTGGACCCATAAGCAAAGAAGAATTATTCTCTTTTGAAGAGCTCCATTTGGGAAAACCTTTCCAGAGATTCTTTTTAAAAATATGTTTGAGAGAAGGCAATCATGAAAGGAAGAGAGAAGACTCAGCTCAAAAATAAGAGCTGGATAATTCCCACAAAAGTTATAACTTCTCCTTGCTTCCAGGAAAAAAAAAAAAAAAAAAAAAAAAAGAAGAAAAAAAAAGCCTTCTGGATAAATTCATCTTTCTGGAAAAGGGTTTAAACATAACACTTCCATTTTACTGATGTTTTGTTTTCCAGAAGAGATAAAAGATAATGACTGACTGAACGGCATGAAATCTTCACACTTATCCACACCTCTGGAAAATGTGCTGCGCTCCACTTCCTTCCCTTCCCACATTTTCATCCTGACATAATTTTTCCCATGTGTTCAAAAAAAACCCTGAAAGTTTCTTTGTGTCTGGAGAACAACCAAGTGCTCACATGCCCTGGTGATGTAAAAGCCAATTTGTGTCCAAGGAAGTTCTACTGGAATTTGGGAGCAACTCCTGTCAGGTGTTGTCTGTGCCTCTGCTGATGAAACCCCTCAGAAATCATCCAAAATCCTGTGTTTTGTCTGAGCACCAGAGCAGCAATCCTGGTGATGCCTTCTGGAGGCTGACCTGGAACAGAGAGCAGGCAGAGCAAGAGGATAAAGTAGGAATTTATTAAAAGGCCTCAATGGTACATTTTAGCAGCACAAGAGCCCAGCTGGACTAAACTAAAGATGAACCCCAAAACGATCACAATTGTCCAGTTTCAGCTTCAGGTTATGAAGCTCCATCCTCTTTGGTTTTTCTTCTCACTTCACTGTTGGCTTTGTTCTTGGGCCTGAAAGCTGTCTTTGGTCCCAAGCTAGAGAAGGAATTGTTTTGTCTCTCTACTCTATGAGGAGAGCTTGGTAGCACTTAATATGAAACCCAGAACTACCCACTAAAACAGCACAGAATCTGAAAAATATAAAAGCCAAAACTTGAGGCATCACTGGCACAGGGGCAGCACCTCAGACCCTGCTCTCATGTCTGTCACCTGGGGCTGAGCCCAGAGAGCAGGACCAGATTGTGGCAGCCCAAAACATGTGAGGGAGGCTCCTGCAAGCAGAGGTGATGCTGAGGATCAGGTGAAGGCTGGGAAGGGAGAGAGTTCCTTGTAGTGCCACAGGAGTCTTGGTGCAAGACACTTGTGTAAAGAGCACCAAAGTCACCTGCACTTGGCATCTTTTGGGAAAGAGCCTGGACTTGAGGTCTTGTTTGGTGTGACCCTGAGGTGTTGATGCCTTAGGATTTCAGCTTTTATGTTTTTCAAATCCTGTACTGCATTAGTGCATAGCTCCAAACTCCATACAGAGTGTTAGTTACTGCCTTCACATTTTGGTCAGACAAAACAATCCCTCTGGGCCTGAAACTCAGGGACACCCTGCAGCCTCAGGCCCCAAAAGTATAAACAAAAGTGAATTGGGGGGAGCAAACTGGGGGTAAATAACTTCATTACCTGAAGCTGTAATTGGAGAATTAACCCCTGATATGCAAATGGACCAAGTCATTATCATTATTAAATTAACCATTAAATTATAATTGTCTGAAAAACTCATGACCATCGTCCATCTTGGGTGTTGCCCCTTGGTGGCTTCTGACAGCCCAAGGTGCATCTATTTAAGGGCTTTAATAAACACCCACTTTATTCTCTTAACTCTATCTAGCCACTGTTCCAGGCAGCCACCCCAAGGGTCACTGTCATAGCCGTGGCAGCCCCAGCACTGGTCTGTGCTGGCCAGCAGGAGGGAGAAATCCGGGCAGCAGATGCACACCAGGACAGCTGAGGTTCCCACACTCCTCAGCCTCTGCTCCCCAGGCACCCACAGCCCCCCAGCCTGGCTGGAAATGGAGCTGGTGACAAATGAGATCCTGGGACAGGAAATGTTAAGGGCAGTGCCTATGCCTCTGCAAGCTCCTTTGAACTGTGAAGACATTTAGTTTGCATTTCAGGCACCATTTATTTCACTGGCATATGTGGTTTTGTCTTCATTTGCTTTTCCTCACTGAGCATCGCCCTTGTAGCTAAACTATCAGTTTCAGGGGGATTTAGAATCAAAGGAAACGTAAGCATTAAAAAGCTTGCATTTTTACACTAGGTTCAATATTCTAGCAATCCTCCTCTTTCTCTGCTCTCTGAAATGCAGGAGAAAGAAAAACAAACAAGAAATTGCCTCATATCCCTAAGAGTAGGGTAAATTTTTCACAACAAAGGGTCATGGCCACCACTTTCACTTCCTGAAGAAGAATTTCATTGCCTTTCCCATGCAAGCCAAGGTTCTTCATCTCTGTATTGATGAAAAAAAAATTGCCCTCAGGCTGCAGGAGCACTGTTACTCACCCTAGGGGAACATGGGATGCTGAAATGATCTGGTTTTATCCTGATTTAGAGGATGTGAAATGCAAGAAAAAGTGTTCACAGCACAGGAATGATCCATAGCTCTTTGTTTCTGCTTTCCCCAGACTCCCTGCTCAGAGGTAGGCACGCAGGGCAGATTTCTAAATATCTCTGGCTGCAGCCATCTTAGAAACCTCCATTTGTGACAAAATCCTTTAAAGGAAGCAGCAAAAAGGCCACAGCATGAGGGAAGGTTGGCACCATCCAGCGCTGCTCCATCCACTGCTCTGAGAACCTTTCCCAAAAATCTGAATCCAATTTCCAGGTTGCTGAACGGTGAAAATGTACCAGCAGCTTCGTGAGCTTTTTTTATTTTCCATCAAGAGACCCAATTGCCTGGGATTTTGGATGGGAATTAAAACAGCCCAGCTCCTTCTCACTGTTTGCTCATTGTTCACGGGCTGCTCCTCATTTTAGCCTAGCTCTGCGAGCTATTGTTCCACGGGGGCACTGCCAGCACAAACTCAAACCACATTGTAAACACCACATGGCTTTGTTTAATCCACAGCAAAGCCCTGGGCTCTGGCTGCAGGGGCAGGCACAGCAGAGCAACCTGTCCCATTTGTCACTGCCCACGCGTATTGCCCACTCTGTTCCCCTGCCAGGACATTGTGAGCCTCGTTCATAATTTATTTCTGAGGATGCTGCAGCAGCAGCATGAGATGCTTCTCGGCGCTGGCTTCGCCGGGGTCACAGGGCTCTCTCTACAAGGGTTTTCAGGCACTGGTTAAGGCTGTATCGTCCTGCTGAGCGCTGCCAGCCAGCCCTCCCCTGGCTGCAGCCTTCAAACACAGGCTGTGGATGCCCTCTGCTGCTCCACCGGTGTCAGTTTAGGTGCTTCCTGCTCTTTGTGGAGATACCCTGCTCTTCCTGCGAAGATTAACCTACTAGGCATCACTTTTGAAAGGAATTAGGGATTTGTTTTTGCAAACAAGCTGTGGGTTCTGGTAGATGAAACTGGCACTGAGAGAGAAAGGAAGCAATGGGAAGGATTCCACTGATTGATGAATGGGAAAAAGGTATTTGCCTTTACAAACAAACTGTAGGTTTGCTGATAAATGGAATTGGATATTGAAAGATGGAAGAAACAATGGGGAGAAACCATAAATCCCATAAGAATTAAAAACTGAAAGGTAGGTTTATACATTAGGGGGGAATCTTAGGTATCGGGTGTTCCAGGCAGTCTGTACCTCTCAAGAACCTCAACCAATGGGGAAAGAGAGAGGGAAATGTGGCTGGGAAACTGGAATAAAAAGGAGGCTGCATCCTCAAAAAATTGGAGAGACCCAGGGGAATGCCCCATGGCCTCTGCCTTTATTGGAATAAAGTAAAAGGACTCCTCTTTCTCCTTTTTGGACATAAACCTCTGGTGTTTGTGGATTAATTTCCCTAACACTTTCATTCCTAATAAACATGTGTGTCCTGTCAGCAGGCTTTTGCATCTCAGATCTATTAACAGGCACCGTTAATAGGACAAACTGCTCATCACAGTTTAAACTGCAAGTTTTCTGTTTTGAAAGGGAGACGCACTCGTGCTGGCATTTCAGCAGTTCCTATAGTATAATGGGAAAGGAGAGGAGGACATTGTGATAAAAATACCAGTTGTTAAAGGCTCTAATTCCACCAGCTGTTACAGACACCACCCCGTGCTGGGAGTAGTGCAGAGCCAGGTCGGTGCTCTGGCAGTGAGAAGGAAACTACAGGGGTCCCTCAACCAGGGGAGCAACCTGGTGTGATCCCCGAGGAAGGACAGCAATGGGGGAGAGAGTGTTAAAAAAATTAATTCCTGTCTTCTCTGTGGATAAGCACAGAGCAAAAAAGGAGAGCATCCCTCTGCAGCAGCAGGGGGGAGGTTGGCTCTGCAGGGTGACCCCACAGCACTGTCACCCTTTGCAGCTCAAGCAGTTAGCCAAAATTTAGGGACAGACATTCTGTTTCCATTAGAAGAAGCAGCTGATGAAGAAATCAGATACTTGCCTGATGCACTCCTATTTTTCTGCAGTGAATGTACAAGGTCCCATTTCCCTTCCCCCATTGTGTTCGAACAGCAGGAGTCAATACTTTTCCATTGAAAACTCCAAAACTTTTCCCAGCTAACACCCTTCCTGAGGACTGTTCATACACTTTTCCTTATGGATGCTTTGCAAATGTGGCTTGGGCTGTCCCTGGCCTCCCTGTCACTGGCTTTTCCACCCACACTGCTCTGAGTGCTGTGTCCCATACGGTTTGGTGGGATAATTCCAAGGTCTGCAGTTCTGCACCTGCCCTCAGTGCAGGCAGCACTGCCTGGCTCCTGACCAGCCCCACACCTGGCCAGCACCTTGTTCCCACCACCTGCAATGGAAAAGAGCTCCCTCAGGGGCTGTTTTTCTCTCTTTACCCAAATAAAGGATGTCTCTCCACCCCCTCGGTGTGAGATCTCGCCCCAACAGGAGGCCTGAAGAAGCATTTTCTGTCAGTGCTTGGGCCTTGAAATACAGATTTCCTCTTGTTAGCAGACACTAAATTAAATGGCAATAACCAGGTGAAGAAAGCAACATGGGGAGATGGTTTCTCCCTGCAGGTATAAAGAAATCTTCTGCCGCAGGAAAAAATAAAATGAAAGAAAAAAGTAATCTTGCAGCAAAGCAGAATAAATAAACCTTTCCTCGCTTCTGCACATTGCACACAGCTGTAACTTCAGTGCTTTCTGGAGAAGGTCATGGAGTCCATCTGCTAATGGGTTTCCTGCCTGAGGGTATTTACAGGGAGAGCAGGTTTGATGGACAAGGGCCATCACGGGTGAAAACAATTTGACAGCGCAGGAGATAAAAGAAGGGAGTGACCAGAGCCACTCAGAGTAGTGTCCTTTGAGGACACGTCATAGGAACAGCTCGGACACTGCATCCTTCTGGCAACGGCTTTTGGACAAAGGAAGATACTTCAGAAATGCATTTGACAAGGGCTGTCTGGAAACTGCAGCTCTGAGCAGAAAACAGGGGAGGGACAGAGGGAGGGAGAAAGGAAGGAGGTGGTACATGTGGAGCCGTGCCTGTCATATGGAAGGATTCAGCTCAGGAGATACTTTTCAGGTAAATGAAAAGCAGATATGCAAGGAAACTGGCAAAATATGCTGAGATTATGGAAAGCAGTAAGGAATTGATATAGCTTTTATTGATAAAGACATGGTAAAACTCCCGTTTATTATTGCTCTACTTATTGCAAGATGTTCCGAGCTGGAAAAAGGGGCCAAGTGGGAAAAGTGCACAAAGGGGTTTTTTGTCCTTTCAGAGCACAGGAGTTGCACACTCTGACCATCACGCACTGGCTCTTAATACTCTTGTTATGCACCTCTTTGACTGCCAGTCACCTGAAATTACCCTGATCACCCTCCTTCATCCTGTGCCCCTGCATCTCCCTCTCCTGCTGTGACACAAGCAGCTCCAAAATTCTGCAGATTTCAGTGAGCATCAGGACTCCACCTGTGACTGACAATTCCTGACAGTTCCCTAATTCCAGCTCTCTGCTGAAGGTGGAGGCAGTGGTTTCTATGGAGAAGAGGTTTTCAAGCCCCCACCACCCAGCCATGACCAACACCCTTCATGCTTGGCCACCTATGGTGCACTGCTGGACACAGGAGCTGCTCTCCTGCAGTGCAGAGAATTTACCCAGTATAATTCTGTTTTTAATCCCCATCAGGCTGCCAGCCAAGCCACTGCCAGGTGTGGAGTTTGCCTGCTTGTGCATGCTTCCATGCAAACTTTTAGCTGGGCAAGCCAACTCTCAGCTTTGCTCCTCCATCTCTAGCCCAGTGGGAAGCAGTGAAAATCATATTGTCCAAGGAGATGTCACTGTCACTCTCCACTTGGCACATGCTTCCAGTCTTTTTCTGTCATTGTTTGCAAAATGGTTTGGTTTGGGATTTTTTTCCCCCTTACAATAAACTCCTGCAGCTGGCAGTTTATTGCCTTTCTCATGTTTCCCCCCATAGTACAGGCATTGTTTCTCCCTTCCTCTTAGGCCATTCTGTTTCTCATTAGTCTGTGTTTGTCTCTTGTTTTATACATGACAACCAAGCTCCATTATTATTACACTTTCAGCTTTCATCATCAATTCTCTTCTGCTCTGCTGCTGCAGAGGACACTGCAGGGACAGTATGAAGACTGGATCACCAGCTCCACAGCCTGCAAGTTGTGGGTGCATCACCTCCCCATCTGCAACAACAAGCAGGACCAGATGTCTGAATCAAGGTGGTTGATATTTCTTCAAGAAGTTTGGGCACAGGTTCCCTTCCCACAGAAAGGAAGTCAGAGAGGGGTGCTCATCTGTGGGAGAGTGCAGCAGTTTGGAACGTGTGGTTGTGTCTCATTTTCTGAAATGCAGAATGAAAGTGATGCCTTAAGTTTTAGGTCTCATATTTTCCAGATTCTGTGCTGCATTGATGTGGGACTCTGAACTTCATAGAAAGTGTCAGCAAGCTCTCCTCACAGCTCAGTCACACAGAACAATTCTTTTCCAGCCCCAGAACCAAGGACACAGAACAATCCTTTCCCAGCCCCAGAACCAAGGACTCTGCTGCAGCTTCAGGCCCAAAAAGTGCAAACAGCAGCGAATTGAGGAGAGCAACCTGGGAGGGTGGGACTGCATAACCTGGAATGGGACAATGAACCCCAATATGGAAATGGACTAAAGTTTATAAAAGGGTGAAAACTCCTGACCCAGGGTCCATCTTGGGTGTAGCCATGGCCAGGCTCTTGTACGTCCCAAGATGTGTCCTTTGAAGGCCTTTCAATAAATCCCTACTTTAATAAATCCTTACTTTATTCCGTTAACACTGGCTAGCATCTGTTCCAGGGAGCCTCTCCGGGCATCTAAAGCTCCCTAAATTTAGAGGTTTCTCAGGGGGCAACCAGCAAATTGGAATGCTGGAACCATGTCCACAGGGATAAAAATAACTGAGATGACCTGAGTGGAAGCAAATGTGAGAGACTGGACTCTGATTAAGGACCCAAACCTTGGACCTAGTGCTGGACTGTTGCTACCAGTGGCTCAAGCCATCGTGGGTGTTCTGCTCATGGTGCACAGAGCAGCTCCCAGGTGCAGAACCTGGGCTGTGAGCTGTGTTTCCAAAGGGAAGAGGCTGATAAGACTCGAGGTCGGCTGATCTTATGATGCCAGAGTCCTGCTTCACATGCTGACCCAGCTGCAGAATCTCCCCTCTGAAGTATGGGGCCATTCTCAGGTAGGATGAAGGGGCTCACCTACAACAGGCCACAATGGATTCAGGTATACCTGGACCTGGTGTAGGGTGTCTTGGGTTGCAGGACAAAATTTAACCAGCAGTGTGTATTCTATCAGCATCTATTGGAACTGGGGCAAGGGGCAGGGTGGGGTAACCCTCTGTCCATGGCCCAGCTGTTAAAAACCAGCTGGGGCAGTTTCTTTATCTCTGCCAGGACCCATCCTCCCTCCAGGGACAGATCTTCTGCTCATGGGCCACTGAGTCTCCCTGCATGGCTGAGAAAATTCCAGCATCCCACTGGCAGATGCTGCACCCAGGGCAGGAGCCAAGCATTCCTACCTGGAATTTGGGACACCACTGCATTCCCAGAGGGAGACCAGGCCCATCTATCCCCACTGCACATTCAGAGGAAAACTCTTCCCTGTGCTCGTTCAGCCTGACAGACATTTCACTCCTCTCGTCATCCTCTCCTCATCACCAAAATCACGCTGAAGAATGGGGCCCCAGGAAGGTGCTGGCACTTGCTCTCTCACACAAATGTCTCAGGTTAAACAGTATTGATGGATTTCAAGCGCTTCCCATTAAGACTGGGTGCTATTGGGCAATGCCATCATTTTTTCACAGGAGAAAAAATAAATTTTTTCAGGAGAATAAAAGTTGTGTGCAATTTATTAACATTATGCAGTCATTTATGTGCTTTAAAAATGAAAGCAGCCCACTGCAATCTCCCACCAGTTGATCTTGACGTCCTAGGCACAGATCAGACTCTGCCCCCTGACACTAAAAGCATGGTGACTCTGCAGGTATGGTCCATGGAGAATCTCATTCATGTAGTAAACAAATCAATTTTAAATTTCTTTCCTATCTATTCCCCTTTACACAAGAAAGCAACTCCCGTCAATCCTGCTTGATTGGGAAGCTGAAATCATTCAGATTTTTAAAATTTTAAATTCTTCACATTTTCGGCTCTCTTTGAGACATGGCAAAAAGCTGTGCAAGGAATTAATTAGGAAAAAAAAAAAGAAAACGTGTCAGATGGCTGCTCTCTCTGGAGTTTGGTTTTTTTTGTAAGCACGTACTCCCATTTTTACACAAGTCATCAAGGCTGGAAGAGACCTTCAGGATCATCCAATCCCACTGCCAGCCCAGCACCACCATAACCACCCCAAAAACCTGTCCCCGAGGGCCACACCCAGACACCTCTTCAGACAATGACCCAACCACCTCCCTGGGACGCTCATTCCAATGCCTGATCACTCTTCCAGTAGAAAACCAAATTCCTAACATCTAATGTGAACCTCCCCTGGTGAAGCTGAACCTCACCCGACTGAAGGGGAACGATTTAATGGAATTCTGCAGCCCTGGTCCCATGGGATGTCAGCTCCTGAGCAAGGGACCAAAGGATCACAGCCTACAGATCCAAAGGGGTTCTGTGAACTTCAGCTGTGGCCCCTCTGTGTGTCCAGGGGATGGGAAAATCCTCGAAGTACAAAAAGAGATATCCACTGCTCGGGCCTTGAAATGTAGATTTACTCTTGTAAGCAGGCATTAAAGTAACAAGCAATAAGCAGGTGAAGAAAGCAACATGGGGAGGTGATTTCTCTCTGCAGGCATGAAGAAATCGTCTGCCACAGGAAAAAAAATAATTAAAAAATATTACAACAAAGCAGAATAAATAAACCTTCTCTCACTTCTGCACACTGCACACAGCTGTAACTTCAGTGTTTTCTGGAGAAGGAAAGTCCATTGAGGTGAACTCCTTACTTTATCTGGTTCTTCTTCTTAGGGTTAGGATTAAAAGTGTGAGAGACAGAATTATTGTTCAGACTTAGATGTTTATTATTTCTTATCTCAGTTACAGCCTTGCTGACCATGAGTGCTTCTATACACTAAGTTAACAGAGTAGAAGTGGAATCTAGAGTTACGCTTTTAAGTTTTTTTTAAGTTTAAACTACTTAATTATGAGATGTTAACTGATTTATTTTTACTTTTAACAATTAGTTATTTATGTTCTGAACTGTGGATTTTTTCAACTAATTACACAAAATTACTTAACTCCGTGAAAAAAAGGAGAAGAAGAAGACTATGCTCTAAAACTTCTATCTTGTTACATATATATTACTATGTCTCAAAACCTCAAACTCTAAATTTTTCACTCCATGAGATAACACACTTCTATTCAACTATACACTCACAATTTCAGGGCTATCACTCAGTTTTGGAAGCCTTTTCCATGGCCTCAGGTCAAATGCAGTGTATTTTTGAGGATCATTCCCTTTCAGCACAGAAAGCCTGAAATCCTCTGTGTCCAGGGTTCTGACGCTCCATCTAATGGGTAATACCACAACAAACTGAGAAGTGACCCTACCAAAACACCAGCAAGTCCTGGGTGCGTTTCAGGCTCCTAAGCTCTTTGGTAGACCTGAGCCTCAGAGCCAACCAGAAGCACCATTTTTGGGATAAATTAAAAGAGGGGGTAGCTGTGCCACCATTGTGAGCAATCCTTTGGCATGGTGGCCCAAGCACATCCCCAGTGGGCACCATGGACACACTGAGCAACCACTCAAACCATGCTGGGCTTCAGTGGCTGGAGAAAAAAGCTCTTTGTGGTGAGTCCTAGGTGGCCACAGTTATTTCTGTTTGAAGGCAGGCTCCTAATGAAATGCTCAGCGAGGAAACAGCCACGTTTGCCACACTGTCCCATGCTCGGCTTGGTCTTGGAAAGCATTTATGGCTTGAAACCCAAAAATAGTTTCAGCTCAATGATTCCTTTGTACCTTGTGAAGTTAATAACTGCAAGTTAATAAAGGCTAACTCAATTTTCCTTCAAACGAGAGCGTCAGGTCTGGTTTTAATCATGACTGCAGTCTAGACCAGGAATATTGTCTAATTAGAACCCGGATGCAGACAGCGCCAGGGTCGCGCTCGCAGGTGAACTGGGAACCACAATTTCCGCTCCTCTCCCTCCCCCAGTTTTCAACCAGCCTGAGATGAAGGTTTCATTGTGAAATTATAAATCCTTCAGCCATCCTCACACCAAAATTAAGCTGGCAGGAATGGTTTACAGCTTTCTGACCACAGTCTTTTTCATTTGCCCATATGACCAGAGACGGATTGCATCAGTGAGTGAGCTGCATTTGCAGTGGTTTTGATTGTGACCAATGCTTGTTTTCACTGAGTTTTCCTGAACCAAACACTCAAAGTGTTTTTTAAGAAGGACAGAACTACCCAGAAGGGAGAGAAGGATTATATTAACAATTATGGGTGCCCATAATTGGTTTATAAAAATGTGTCGCCTTCACTCAGGTGCAGACCCCAGCCCAGCTCAAAACTTGGAACACACGCCTACTTTTAACTTAGTGGAGCTCCACTAAGTGCAGATTTAAACCTAAAAATCACACTGACTTTTAGCCCACCAGCATTTCTGCTTCATAAAATTACCAGTGAAGGAAGAGAGTCAGCACCTGTCCACTCCTTCACAGCCACAAATGTGTGAAATCATAATTAATTTGCCCACCTTTTTACTTCTTTTAATATGAGATAAACAATCAAAGTGTACAGCTGTAATTACGTATGTCAGAAAGTGAATTTTCTTTGTAACTATGAGCAAATAAAGGGGACCCTATGTTTTGTTGGGTATTTTTCTTCTACAGCAAATTACTGCTTTTTTAATGGCCATCAGACATCCCTAATTNTTTAGTTTCTTGTTGTGGGGCTTTTTGTTTGACTTTGTGTTATTGTTGTTGTTGCTGCTGCTGTTGAATAAATACAGTCCAGAATTCTTAGTCTGAGAAAAACACTAATTTTAGCAAAACCAAATATGTTTTTTGCTTCCCTATATGCATATAACAATAGCTTCATTCTCTCTAACAACGTAAAATAAAGCAAATACTTCTGTCAATGTGGTAGTACTAGAACCCAGAACTGGGAAATATTTATGTTTTTATCAATGCAGTGCTGTCACTGGGGGAATAAAAAAAAAAAGGTGAATCTGCCCAAAGTTTTCCCTCACCAGTTGCACAAACAACATAAATAAAGCCAGCAAACCATACCTGTGACTGCAACCAAGCAAAGCATTCAGGGTACTCTGGAGTGAAAAGAAAAACATGATACTGAGCTTGCATGTTGAAATATGCATATTTCTGCCAAATATTCTCCTCTCATAGAGCTCTCAGGCTTTTATTCTCTTGATGCAACTCATTGATACAAAGGTGGAATCAGATTTTGAAATTCGTGCAAATGATGGTGAAATGTAGTGATTTAAGCTCTGAATTTGTGTTTCTCTGAAATTACCTCTGCCCCCTTGAAATTTCTGAAATTTCTTTGGGCACAGACATACCTGAGGAAAAGAGGAAAATAGAAGGAGAAGGAAAAGGAGTAAAGGAGAAAAGGAGGGAAAAAAAAGGAGAAAAGGAGAAAAAGAGAAAAAGAAAGAAAAGGAAAATGACTCTTCCAGAGAAAAATTGGAGTGACAATCTTTCCAGTGTAAAGAATAATCCCTCTTGATTCAGATTTCAGCACCTGTGTGTTGTTCAGAATGGTAACATTCATCCTTCCCCTCCTCCCCCTGCCTTGGCCGTTGGGCTGGGCTTTGTCACCTCCCCTGGGCTCTGACACAAAATCATTCCACATGTGGCCACATCCATTTAATCCTTAAATTCTCCACATAAAATTCTGCCCTTGGACTTGTCCCACTCATTTTCTTTTCATTTTTGGTTTCCACAGTTTAAGGACAGAGGCCTTATTTCTGCCAAGTCTAACACCACCATGGTTTAATCAATACTGACACTATCCGTTCATTTGGACTTAAAATTATTGCACACTCTTTTCAATTCCTCATTAACCTCTGCTTTCGCTGCATTTCTTCATGAAGGGAGGGTTCATCCAAGCAGATCTCAACCCTTTCCTTGTAAGGACGTTGCAGGGATGGGAGCTCTGCCCCGAGCAGAAGCTCGGGTTTAAATCTCCAGAACTTTCTCTGTTCAAGTTCTCCACCTCATCCCCACACCTCTGAGTGCCTTACAGCTCCCAGTACTTGAAACTTCAAACCCTTCTTCAGCACCCAATTTTTGTCAAAGGGACAGTCACCTCCAGTCCCAGGCACTGGAAGAATTTCTCCACCTCCCATGGGACCTGAGATACACCCCCCAAACTATTATTTGGGCAACCTCATCTGTACCCACTGGCCTCTGCAGCAGCCAGCTCCTCATGTGCTCTACTTATCCTGGTTAGACACAGCTGTTCCTCCCCCTTTCAGCCTCTAAAGTCTCTCTAGTCCTTATTTTCCATCCCAAATGCCACCAGCTATGGGGGTGGTGTGGTTTCCACCACATTCCCACCACCAGCAACTAGCAGGGACCAAGTGTTGTGCTAAGGAGACACCAAACAGCTCCACTCCAGAATGCCGGGGCTGCCACATCGACCTGCACATTCCACACCAAAGATTTCAATGAAAAACTGAGAAATTTGTGCAGTAGGAGTGGTAGTGCCTGGCTGGAGCCGAGCAAAGTGCAGATGGGGGTCACTTTCTCAGGCCTGCTGCACTGATGAGCACATCAGACCATCTTCACCATCAAAGCCAGGGAAATGCATCCCCTGGCTCATCAGGGCTGGGATCCAGGAGACAGGTAAGCCATTAATGCTCTTTCATTAAACAGGGATGAACCCTCATCTGGAACAGCCTTTGCTGCTGAGCCTTCCGTTTTCAAAGAGGAGCTGAGGCTGGAAGTGGAGCTGGCTGGTTTGCTGGGACAGCTGGGGAGGAGCCAGGGCCAGCACAGAGGATATGGGAAAGGCTTGCTTAGCATATCAAAGTGCGGGAGCATGATTGATCTCTAAAAATACACCAGTGGGTAAAGCCTGGGGAGGAAGAACAGCTGTCAGGCTAAATAACAGCACTGGCACAGCAACCAAAGGGTGTAAACCTCGTGGTGTTGTACAGCTTCCTCCCGAGGGGCAGCAGGGCACAGCTCCCATCTCTGCTCCCTGGGACAGGGACAGGACCCAGGCAAGGACTGGAGCTGGACCAGGGCAGGCTCAGGATGAATTTCAGGGAAAGGTTCTTTCCCCATAGAGAAGAATTNGCTTCCTCCCGAGGGGCAGCAGGGCACAGCTCCCATCTCTGCTCCCTGGGACAGGGACAGGACCCAGGCAAGGACTGGAGCTGGACCAGGGCAGGCTCAGGATGAATTTCAGGGAAAGGTTCTTTCCCCATAGAGAAGAATTTCCCCCAGGCTGCCCAGGGAATGGGCATGACCCTGAGGCTGCCAGAGCTCCAGGAGCCTTTGGACAGCGCTCCAGAGATGCCCAGGGTGGGATTTTGGGAGGTCTATGCAGAGCCAGGAGATGGGCTGGGTGATCCCTGTGGGTACCATGCAGCTCAGGATATTCTATTCTATTCTATTCTATTCTATTCTATTCTATTCTATTCTATTCTATTCTATTCTATTCTATTCTATTCTATTCTATTCTATTCTATTCTATTCTATTCTATTCTATTCTATTCTATTCTATTCTATTCTATTCTATTCTATTCTAATTCTAATTCTATTCTATTCCATTCCATTCCACTCCACATAAAATCTGATGGCCTACACACCAGAATTGACCGAGGCAGTGAGAGGCAGAAATTAGTGACTTTTAAATAAGCATTTGACAAGTGATTCTTAATTAGGCCGTGATAAGGGTCTGACCTTGACAGGGTAGTCCATCGTACACTCTATTTTTTTTTACCTTACTATTGACTCCCATTAACAATGTCATTTATTTTGAAATCTTTCATTTATTCAGGACTTGTTCAAACTGAGTCCATGTGGTTTTGCCTGACAGGTAACATGGGACATTATTTTATCATAATTCTCTAAGTTCCTACATATCAGTCAACAGCCTTGCACCCTATATAAAACTCAGAGGGCTGAGATGCAAGTTCTGCAGGGCAAAAGTGTACAAAGTAGCATTCTTCTTAAAAAGCAAAATAAAAAAATAATAATAAAAAAAGGAATTATTTTGCATCTCAGCTTATTGAATACAGTACCACAAATATCTTTATGATTTAGGAAATCCTTCATTTCTTTTAAAGTGCATTTTGTTATCAGAGTATTGCTTGACACAAACTTTTGACATTCCAGTCTGAAAAAACTTAANATCAAACCATTCTGTGCTTCTGTATTTTTCTGGAGGGATTTTGGGGGGAATTTTGTGGTGATTTACCACCAGTCCCATCTGAGGACCCTGTCCCAAGGCTGGAGGGTCTCTGCTCCCCCAGACACCAATTTCCACTGCAGGGAGCCACCCCCACCCACCCC
>VYXF01007120.1:28439-41628 GCA_013397295.1 Polioptila caerulea
AAAAACAACAGAAATACCAAAGCTGCCGTGTCAAGAATCAGTGTTTTAAGGATGGGAATGAAATGCCACCATTTAAAAAACTTGAAGGAAAGAAATAAATCTATTTTTTCTGGCTCCCTGGAACTCAGTTACTTGCCAGCTGACAGGCTCATGGTTTGTCTCCTTGCCTTTACAATTAGACATTGACTCTGATTATTCCTTGTGCATTTTTAATTAATACTAAGCCAAAACTCCACCACTTCAGTTCAAACAACAGTGTTTAATGCGCTGCCTGAAAATCTAGTTTCCTGCCGCTGTAAAATTGCCAGATATTGGGGTGAGGGGCAATTATAAAATGTTTTTGCTACTGCAGATGAAATGTATGAGGAACAAAAGTATTCATTTGTTCAATTCAGCAGTATCACAGTCTGTGAAATTTATCCTGTTTGAGTTAAAGGGATTGAGATTCTTCCTTTTAGCTCTGAGTGGGAGTGGATGGGACCGTGAATTTGAAACACTGAATCGGTTTTGAAAAGATGCTGCAAGGTTTTTGTTTGAGTGAACACATACACGTTGGAAAGCCTGAGGTGTTCTCAGGCAGAAATGAAATTATGCATGTGAAAAAAACAGTTTGTATTTTATAAATTAGTCTGTAAGTGCCATTGCATCTTATTTCTCTAGTGCACAAATAATTTTAACTTGAATTTTCGTGTTTCAGGACAAAGGCAGTGGAATGTCTCTGCTGTTCCAAAATGTGCATTTGACAAGGATTATTTGGCTCACAGCTTACTGGGAATGTAAGAATACACATTTTTGTTTTTCAGCCATGGGTGCTTGCTTTTATACATGGCACCAGCAGACAGAAACTGCAATTAAGATGATTTTTTTTTCCTCTTGTGCATTTTCTACCAAAGCATCATTAACTCTTTACAAATATATATCTTATTCTTCCAGTCCTGTGATGAACAATGTATTTCCTATCTAATTCAATTATTGTATTTATCCTTTTTAAATCCTTCTGCCATTTGAGTAGAATTGTGATGACACAGGAGCTACCTGGCAGAGGAGAATCACCTGCCACTGCAAGGCAGAGCTGCAACACAGAAAGTAGCAGAGATAAATATGTGTACTGCTTTCCCCAGGACATCCCAGTCATGCCATGGTTTAGAAAAAGCTGATAAACTCAAAGAAATTATTTTTCTTGGGTTTTTTTAGGGTTTTTTTTCATTTTTATCTGCACTCTCTTTTGCTTCTGAGGTTTTCCTTGTAAGTTATCAGGTACTAATTATTGTCTCTTGTTCAGGAGGGGCTGGGAGGGTTCAGGAGTTCCTTCCTGGATGAACAAATCTCTTAGGATGCCACATCTAGTCTGTGTGTCACCTGTACCAAGAAACAGGATGTATGTGGGCATCTCTCAGAGTGTTGAAAGACCACTGCAGTACCATTTGCAAAGGCTACAAACAACAAATTCTGCAATTCTAAAATAAAAAAGGGCATTTGATTGCAAATGTAGTTTTGATTGATTTTTCTATCGTGCTGGGGTTTCTGTTGTTTGTGACATAAAAGCACAACCGTGCTAAGAACTTTGCTGTGTTCTTACTTGCTAGAAATCAGGGCCAAATTATGGCTAATTTGGAGATCCCAAACTTTGCCTCTAACAGAAGAAAGGATGAGTGGGAATGGCAGTATCCTAAACTCTCAGAGGCAACAGTGAAAATCATACCACAGTATCCTTTTCACTGCTGGCAGCTTCCACATCTCTGTTCATATTTTATTTTCCATCTGGCAATGTCCATTGAGGTAGAAGTCCCAAGAGAGACTGATGGGATTTGGTGGAAAAGAAATTAACCTGGAATTACAGGATATAATGCTCATAATCCATCTCCTGGCACAGAGCTGAGCCGGGGAGTTGAGGGTAAGCCTTTGTGAGCAGATGTCTGGTATTTTCCTGTCAGATCCTCAGGATAAACCTCCAGCTTAGACACAGGAAAGCACCAGGATGCTGCTGTCCTGCAGCCACTATTTCATATGGGCAATGGATAAAAACATACCTTTTGTGGCCCTGAAGATTCCAGAGTAGGAAAAGGAGTTTACGGGGACAAAAAGAAGGGATTATGATTTGGGAAATAAAACACATCCTGAGAAAGAAACTGGTGCTGTTTTGTCAGGACACAGAGCAAATATAAAATGAAGGAAAACCTTCCCTTTTGAAAGAATGAGCAAAAAGTTTCCTTTGGTTTTTTTTTACCTTTATTTAATTTCAAAGTGTCCATTACAGATTCTCTCTTCAAGACTTGGTAAGTCGGATGAAGAGTTATGCATTTTGACTGCTTGCTACAGGAATGAAGTCCCACAACATGAATATCTCTTACTCACAATGGAAATTTTTTTTCTCACCTCCTTTCCCAAGGCATCTTTGAGATGATTATCAGTGAATAACTGGCTAAACAATCTGTTACCTACTTTTCCTTTCATCAGCTGGTAAAAAAATCTGCACAGATACCTACAACAGAAGAAAACACCTCTTGTTTCACAGAGATACACGCTGCTAAATATAGATTTTACCAAACTGTTGGTTCCTGAGTTCATAGGACTCATTTCCACTGTTTCTCAGTGGCTCCTTCTCATCCCCCATGTCACTGTCTTTCATCTGTGCAAAGTAGGCAGGGGAAGCTTTGCATTCATAGTGCCTGTCAAGAGATTTCAGGTGGATGAGCATGTGCAGAGCATAGGCCAGGACCAGCAGCAGAACAAGGGACATCACCAAGCCCATCAGGATTGCTGGGGAGAAGGATGCACAGTCTCTGGCGTGGGCAAAATGTCCATCTTGAACGTTAAAACCTTGAATCTACAGAGACAACAAGAGGGATCACATTAAATAAAGCACTGGTGTTTCATTAGTTTGCTGCTGGTGGCAGTAAGAATTTCTGATTTAACACCTGCACGTTGCAAATTTGTGTCTCCCGCTGATAGCTGGGGCTAATGCTCAGACTTTATCCAGGTCAGTTTCCTGAAACTGCTAGGTATTCTAATCCCCTCCACTCTGCTGCCCAAAGGATTTGCAGCTGTGTTTCAAACAAAACCTTCACTGGCTCACCCTTGGTGGCCCAGCAATGTTTAATTGCAAGAGTGGTACCCTTCATGTCAACTGTGCATCCCCAGCATCACCTGCAGAGAGTCCCCAGAGTCTCTGCTTCAGACTGCACAAACTTCAACATGACAAACCAGGAGATATTCTCAAGTGCCTGCCCTGGGACCAGATTTTTCTCACCATTTCCACATGGGTGGTATGTGGCAGCAAACCAGCCAAAGTACAGGAAGCTGCACCCAGCTATTGAAAACACCAAGTTTTACTCATGGCTTCAGTTCTAATACAGATTTCAGCATTCTGGCACACGACGAATTGACTATCTGCTCCACTAAATCAGTCCACAGACATTTTTCACATGGTGACAAAAGGGGATCAGCTTTTTCCATTCCTTTTTCAGCTCCTCATGCCCTCTGACTCAGGTACCTAAATGTAAGACACTCTAGTCATGCCATCTTGGGCTCCCTCATTGTCCAACACAGAATTGGGACCTTCAGAAGATTATTAATCTCATCCTAAAATAAGGACTTAAGATGGGTCAGGGGAATTATCCAGTGGCTTTAGAGGCAGGCTGGGGTGACTATAATCAAGGCACAAGGTTAAAATTCCTAGGCATCAAAAGTGAAGTGAGATGAACCTCACGCCTGTGTGTGGTGCTGTTGTTGGTGCCGAGTGTGAGAGCTCTGCCCAGAGCAATGTAACGACAGGAAGTAAATTCACTCACCACTAGAGGGAACACAAGAAGAAAGACTACAAAAAAACAGACCTAATTTCCTTTGACAGGAAAAGTCCTCATTTCTATTTTGTGCTCCATGTCATGCCTCAGGATTTTAGCTTTTGTATTTTTCACGCATTTTTAATCCTGCAATTCTTTAGTGTATAACTCTAAACTCCACATTCAGTGTCAGCTGCTGCTTTCCCATTTTGGGCAGACACAACAATTCCTCTCCAGGCCTGGCAATCAACCTCACTGCCTCAAGCCCCAGAGATGGAAACAAAAGTGAGTTGGGGAGCAAACCTGGGGTAAATGACTTCATTACCTGAAGCTGTAATTGGGAGATTAACCCCCAGTACGCAAATGGCCCAAACTTATAAAAGTGTGAAAACCTGTGATCCGTGCTCCATTTATGGGTGCACTCTGGGGGGCTTTGTCTCCCTGAAATGTACCTGAAGGTCCTTCAATAAATACAATTGCATTTGATTCCCTTAATTTTGTTTAGTTTCTGTTTTCAGGTAGCCCCAAAAAGGCATCACAGGTAAGGCACAAATGTAAACTGTGCAAGGAAGGTAACAGTCTTTCCTTGGCACAGAAGGGCAAAACCTCCCCTCAATCCACCCACGGGGATCCACCTGGCTGAAATCCATGGCCTCACCTGGAAGTCGATGAAAGTGACCTCCCAGAGCTGGGAGAGGTCGTTTGCAGAGCTGGGGACCAGCAGAGCATCATATCTCTGCAGGCTGCTGACGTGCTCGCAGTGGAAGGAGTCAGTGGCCGGCGCGTGGATCCCCGTGGCGTTGAAGGTGGCCTGCACGGAGTGGTTGTACAGCAGCTGCAGCCTGTGCAAGCTGAACCAGTTCTGCACAGACAGCTGGTAGTAGCTGGTGGTTAGCAAGAGCCTAGGAAAGTCGTGTTGGAGCAGAGATGAGTAAGAAAATGAGTCAGGGGATTGCAGCTTTTAAATTCATGCATCGAACAATTTCACAGGACTGGTTGGCATGGCCAGCTCACATCAGAATGAACTCTTGCTCCTTCCATGGAGTCTGGAAAGGGAGGGACAACTTTCCACAGAGGGTGGCAGAGCCCTGGAACTCCAGAGAGGGCCTGGAGTGTCCCTCTCTGGAGACATCCCAGCCCGAGCTGGACACGTTCCTGTGCCACAGCCTAGGCAGGGGAATTGGGCCAGGTGTCCCTTCCAAGCCCAAATACCCTGGGGTTCTGTGATTTGAGGTTGTTCACTGTGGCAGCTGAGGGAGTTTGGTTTCTCCCATCAAAAGCAAGAAGAAAATGAGAGGATTTTGCCTAATTACTGGGAAAAATATGAGTGCAACACTGGCATTGTGCCTCCACCCCGTGCATGGGAAGTCACTTATCAAGAAATGTTGTTCTCTTCTATCACCAAGAAGCAAACATAGAGTAGGTCACAGTCTGATGCCCAGTCTGTAGTGAATTAGCAATGTTTAGCTAAAATCTCTGACACAGGAAGATTCTACACAAAAGAGATGACCCAAACTTTTCCATGAGTAGAAAAGTCAATGCAGAAGAAAAAATGCCTTAATAAAACAAGACAGGTGACAGACATGCTGAATGCAGGTGTTTCAGTTACACAAGAGTTTCTCTCACATTATTTTTGCTTAAACAAATTCCCTTTAATTCCCCAAGCAACTGCATAACAATGTCTGTTAACATGTTATTATCTGGTAAGGATTTTATTATATAAACTCACCTGATAACAAGTCCCTTTAGATTTCCTATGTCACCAAACTTCAGGGAAAGCCTAGGTCAAAAAGCATGTAAAATCAGGCTAGGAAAAAAATTCAGAAAACTTCAGAGAAAAAAGCAGCACAAAAGATTAGGATCAGTTATACATGGAATTTTTTGCTCAATCTACCCTTGAAGTCAGTGGGAAAAAAAACTGAAAGGATTAAATCTTCATCCAGTGAAATACACTCATTCACCTGTTAAGTGGAATGAGGTCCAGAGTACCCAGAGAGAATAGAAATTCATGTTTAACTTCCAACACAACTCAATCCCGCTGCTTCCCACCTTAGCTGATAATTAGGCTCAGTGGATGTTCTCCTCCCCAAGCCACATCTCAGTCAAGCATCACCCCTGCCTGCCACAAGAAAGTGTAAACAGACACCTTGCCCTCATCTTTTTAAATATCAGAGCATGAAAGAAAGCAGAGTTAAGAGCTCAGGTTCCCACATTCCTTCTTTACAGCCTTACAAATGCCCTGGCTGTGAGGCAGCTTTGCAATGCTCACCTGCATCAGCCTTGGGCACTCGAAGTTCAATAAAGTGAAAAGCCCTATCAGGTTAATTAATGCAATACATGATGAGGCTGAATATATTCTTCTCGCCTGAAAGTTATATTTTGCCTCTTAAAATCTGCTTGGAGATTCCCATTGCTGAAGTAAGACAAAAACAAAACGTAGTGGAAGCATGCACATGCTGAAAGGCTTCCAAAATTAAACTTGAAGAACACTTGAGTAAACAAAAACAAAACAAACAAACAAAAATATTAAAAACAAACAAAATACAACCAAATTAAAAAACAGCTAGTCCCACAATTTCATAGCTGATCTAGACTTCTTGGGTAACACTGGTCCCGTAAGACAGGACACTGAATCCAGACCATCCCCTGCTTTATTGCAAAGGGGAGTCAGAGATAGCTGAGGATTAGACACAGGCAAATATGCCATTCAACTAAAAAAAGAAAAAAATAAAGTATGCAGCTTGGATTGTTATATCTGATACCATTCTCTGTGTTTTGAAACCCTTAATTCTGCCTTAGTTTAATTTCTGTTAGATTAAAATACTTACTAATCAGACTAGGATTATTTTCAAATTTCAGGACAGAAAAGAGGGAGGAATGTTTGTTATCACTTTTTTATTTTTAACATAAGTCTATTCCATTCTCTACCTGTGCCTGTCAAAAGAGTGCTGGATTAGTTCACATGCTGATGATGTAATATTCAAACTGCTTTGTTGAATATTGTGATGCTGGGCTCTTTTTCAATTTCACTTTCAGCTTTCTGGTAACCTCACCAAAATGTCTCTGCAGCTTGTGTTGTACAATCAGAAAGAGGTAACACCTACTTTTCAGTGAAAACACATTTAGATGTACAGGTGAAATGCTGTATAGGAGATACATGAAACTGCTGGGCTTGGTCATGATATTTTTATTGCTCTTTGTGTCATTACAGATTTAAACTCCCTGCATGGGGTAGAATCAGTGCTGATGTTCAATTAGAAATCTACCTCCTGATTTTTAGGCCTCCCAGAGTGGAATCTGGTGTGAGCTGTGAGGCCAGCACACTGCATGGGGGGAGGGAAGCAATCAGGCACATGGCAGAGGAAATTAAAAAATACCACCTGCCTTCCTGGAACAGCCTAGGCACTGGAGGATTTTGGATGTAGTGGGGTTCATGTTTAGCTCTCACTCAGGGTGAGAAGCAAAAAAAGCAAAATTTTGCTGAATGCTTCTCACTCAGGGTGAGAAACACTAAGGAAAACTGCCAAATGCTGTTGATGCTGCAGATATTAATGACAGGCTGGTGTGCAGAGCTGAGGTTTTCAGACACTCTTGTGCCACATGCAAACCTGTGATGACCCCACCCTTTGTCTGCAGCACCTCACAGACCACAGCCTGGGATTTGGGGTGACCATCCAAATACAGACCTGCACCCTGTGCAGCACTGTTGGTGATGCCTCAGGATTTTAGTTTTGTATTTTTCATGTATTTGTAATCCTGCAATTCTTTAGCATATAAATCTAAACTCCACACTCAGTGGAGTGCTTCCCTGTTTTGGGCAGACACAACAATTCCTCTCCAGGCCTGGCAATCAAGGACACCTCACTGCCTCAGGCCCCCAGAGATGAAAACAAAAGTGAGTTGGGGGAGCAAACTGGGGGTAAATGCCTTCATGACCTGCAGCTGTAATTGGGAGATTAACCCCCAATATGCAAATGGCCCAAACTTATAAAAGTGTGAAAACCCATGACCTGTGCTCCATTTTTGGGTGTACCCCTGGGGGGCTTGGTCTGCCCCAAGTGTACCTGAAGGCCGTTCAATAAATACAACTGCTTTTGAGTCCCTTAATTTTGTTTGGTTTCTGTTTTCAGGTAGCTCAAGAAGGCATCACTGGCACACACCTCATGAAGGGATAATTAGTCATGCACAGCACCTAAACCCCACATTTTGCACAGGATCACCTCTCCAATCCCACAAGCAGCTGTGTAAAATAGCTGGAGGTGAACCAGATCAACGGCCTCAGCCTCATGGGCACTGAGAGCTCAGCTGGCTGCCCCAGGGAGGGACTACACCATTGCAGCAACTGAATATGTGTGTCCATGAAAGGCTGGGTTTAAATTACATAAACCCTGCTGCCTGCAGTGGCAGGACATCATCAGGAAAAGCCTGAGGCTCTGCAAGGGCTGTTCTCCTGATGCCTTGGAGCAGCTACCTGGGACAGAGTGTAGACAAGAATAAGAGAATAAAAGCAGGTATTTATTAAAGGCCTTCAACAGATGCACCATAGGCTGTCAGAAGCTTCCAAGGGGCTACACCAAGATAGATAATGGTCACAAGTTTTTCACGCAATGTAAGTTTGGTTCATTTACATATCAGGGGTTATTACAATTACAATTACAGCTCCAATTACAGCTTCAGGTAATTAAGTCATTCACCGCCAGTTTGCTCCCCCCAATTCACTTCTGTTTATACTTTTGGGGCCTGAGGCTGTGATGTGTCCTTGGACCACAGGCCCAGAGGGATTGTTTTGTTTGACCAAAATGTGAAGACAGCAGCTGACTCTCTGTATGGAGCTTAGAGTTATGCACTAATGCAGTACAGGATTTGAAAAACACAAAAGCTGAAATCCTAAGGCATCGCTGCCATATGCACTTCCCAGAGTGGTTATCTGGCCCTGTCCCACCAGCAGAGCAGAATTCTCCTTACGTGGCGCTGTCCTCACTGCAGTTGGAGTCCCCAACGTCCACGGTGGCATGGACACCAAATGTCCTCTCTGTCAAATCCAGCTGGGTGTGGTTCTCAAACCTGATCATGATCCTCTTGGCCCAGAACAGGATGCAGGGGGTGCCGTTGATGGTGACATTCAGGGGGCTGTAGTGGCTGTGGGGGAACGGCCTCCAGGGAGCTCCTTCCCACTGTCCTCCCCTGCTCCAATTGTAGCTGACGACCTGAGGAACCACACACAAGATTTCTGCCAGAAGATGTGGTTTGAGGCGTTACCATCTCACCAGAATCCGTGAGCCAGCCCTGGACTGAGGAAGCAGAGGGATACCTGGCTGTATCCCCTTCCCACCACAGGGATGGCACCTCACAGAACATCCAGCCCCAGCACTGAAGTTGCTCCCCTCAGCTGAAGACTCCCTGGAACACCTCTAAGAATTGATTCAGCCCACTGGAAAGAACTCAGGTTGTGCCAAGGACACAGCCCACCAAGCTGGAAGCACACTGGGCAGCTGTCCAGGTAAGAGAAATTTCTGAGTTTACACCTAGCTGCAGGCAGCTTGGTTTTAAATAAAGGGAACACTGCTGCAGAATGGGATGAATCAAGTGGGGATCCCTGCTTTTACAAAATGAGATAAAAAACAGCTAAAATCAGCTAAAACTCAGGTTTTAGCAGGACTAAACCCCAGGGACTGCAGCTTCAGTGTCATCTGCAGACACCAGAAAACTGCCATCCCTTATTTCATAGCAAAAAGACAATTTGGCTGTCAGGCTAGACAATGTGGCTTAGGGCTCAGAAAGAACTAAAGAATGTAACTGCCATTCTCAAATTTTGCACTCAGACTTCCAGTCACCGTCTCTGTCCTATCCAAATCAGATAACATACACACAGTATGTGTGTTAATATGTTATTAACATGTCATATGATTGCAAGGTCACATTAAAACAGGGGAAGTTTTCTGAGTCCCAGTCCTAAATAGCATCTTACCAGGCCCCAGAAGGGACACAGTAAAGCCCCAAGATTTTGTCTTGGCTTAAAGAGAGATTTTTGTGTGTGTCTGTGTGTGCTGTTCAGATTAGCAAATCATAACTCCCAGCTCAGACTCTGAAAGATCCCTTTTGATACTGGGCCTTACATATGGCACAAGGATGTTTTAGGATTAAAATTAGTAAGCACTGACAGCAACAAACAAGGCAAGATCATGGTCAGGAAATGTGCTGAGTGGCTATGAGTGTATTTACATAAATGACAGGGCTTTCTCCTCAGAAGTCCATATTAGAGAGATTTGTTCAACATGTTACTGACATTGCAGTGCATCACTTTTGGTAAGCTTCTTTTGGTAAGGAAGCCTTTTATGCTCAGTTTTTGACAAGACCTACAGCCTGGTCTCAGGAAAAACACTCCCACTAAAAATCTGAAGTTTTGCTTCAGCACCAACTGATATGAGGACAAGACTGGTCACAGGAGTCAAATCCCATTGCACAGATTATGGATATAAGGATTTTGTCCTTCCAGAAAGATCCTGTGCTCAAACCCATGGCCAGCCAGCACCAGCAACAGCACCTGAGGTGTCACCTCAGTCCTCAGAAAAGCAGGGAACATTTGTACAAGTGGTGAGGTAGAACTGGATCACAATATTTTAGACAGTTTTGTTGGCTGTTTCTTGTAAACAAAGTAAAACAAATTTAGTTCAGCAATGTAGGTTGAAAGACCTAAATGTGCTGTGAAAAGACTTCACCAATCCAGTCCTCCAGACATTACCTGTGCAATTGCCACTTGATTGACATTAAACTTTGGCTTCACACGACCATTGTAACGCTGACCTGCAGAAGAAGGAGTGTTATTTCCTTATTAGCATAGTATAAACATCCATTTATAAACAAATTTATAAAAACACACATTTATAAAATTTTGCACATTCTTATGCAAGCAATAATTATCTCTGCACAAAATGTGTATGGTACTGATTTTGCCTTGGAAAACACTTGACTTGCAGCAAATTCTGCCTTCGCTACATGTATTTTCTGCTTCACACTCCTTGTTCACTGAAGTTCCTCTTGTTTTCATTGGACAACTTGTCACCCTCACTGGGAGGAACTCCAGTGCCCCAAAATTACAGGATTCAGTCGATATCTGTATTTATTCATCTCAAACACAACAAAAGCTGTTTTTTTCTTCATACAGCAAATTCATCAAAGGGTCTGAACTGCCTGGCAAAAGTATGATAACTGTGCTGGGAACTTTCTCCCTGCCCTGCCAGAGACAGGAAGCTGTGACAAATGCCCTGACATCCCAACTCATCCTTGCCAGGAGGGTGAAGTTTCACAAGCACAGATCATTTCATGGGCACTCTCACAGCTCCATCCTTCAAGCATTTAACTCTGTGTTCATTTGGTTAAAAAAAAAAAGTTGAAGGCTTTTTCCTTCCACATTCTCACTGCATCTCGGAGTTGGACGGTAATTCTTATTTTAACAGGCAAACTCTTTAAAGAGTATTTTTAAAGATGGTTATGCTTTAATATAACATGTGACAGAAGAGCCTCCAATGCCAAGAGAATCAACATCTGGGAATGAAATCCTCTACAGCCACACTAACAGAACTAGCATCCAGGGATTCAGCCCACTGAAAGCCTTACCATTTCTCTGGAGAGAATCTTGATCTGCAAATTCATGTGAACTAGGAGAGAGGAGAAAAACATCTATCATGGAGCATCTGAGTTCGAAGTCTGCAGCAAGTTTAGTGGAGAAAGCTCCTGTTGCTGCTTCACTCCACAAAACATTCCCAAGGTAACTCAGGTCCTTGCCTGGTGAAGGCCACAGGAACAGGGCAAATTACCCCAAAGCTGCTGTAGCCTGGCTAAAAATGTCTCATTTTCAGAGATCACTCATCTGTCCCAGCCCTGACAGGCACTCCCATGTCCTTGCCATGCTGACCCCTTTTGCCCCATCCCCTAGGATGTCACTTTTGGTTTGGGGACAGAGCCAGTTCCAGTGCACAAGCAGGGGAACCAAGGAGAGCCCAGCACCACTCTCACTCCCCAGGGAGGATCAGAGGCAACACGTTGGATTTAGGGCAAAAGCAGGGGCTTGGCATGGCTCAGACACAGATTTACACCACGTGACGACAGCTCCTGGATGGTTCCAGGCAATAACAAATCCTATGAAAGTCACTGCAAGGCAGAGCTCAGGTGAAGCACATCTCATGTGACAACTACCAGGCTCACACCGTTTTCAGGATTTGATTGTCTTCTTAGGCATAAGTGTTCAGCTGGTGTCAGCACAGTCAGCTTTCCTGAATTAGAGACTCAAGCCTAGTGGATTCACAAACACCAACAAACACCTAAAGATCAAATCCCTAGAAACCAGGACTCACTCAGGACCAGACTCCTCTCCATGAGTCCATGAACACTTTCCTTTCCACATTACAGAAGCTTCCTTGGGACCTGCATCCCCCTTCAGTGGATTGATTTGCTCCTGTGATGGCCTCTGTCCCCTTCCAAAGACTTCCACCAGAATTCCCACTCTCCCAGCTGAGCACCAACCCACAGACCCTGCACACTGTGCCCTGCTTGCTCACCCTGGTGCCCTCCAGACCTGCCTCACCTTCTACTGCACATGGAAATACACTTCCATCTTCTTCCCTTGCCCCATTTCTCACCATCTTTCCAAACCACCACAGCAGAAAAAACTGTGGAAATATTTACACCAAGGCTTGCATATAAATATTAGGATTTAGAGCAGTTTTCAGTGCTTATGTGCAAATTTCACCATAAGTTGTTGGAATTGCAAAGTCAGGGCTTGGTGCTCCTGGGGAGTGCTTGGACAGCAGGGTGGGTTCTGGGCAGGGGAATCTGTGTGACACACTGTCACACACAGAAGGAGTGATCCCAACCTAATTTCCACCACAGCATCCTCAAGGGCAGATAAAATATGAGTCCAAGAAACAGTGGGACAGCCTACAGCCCACCCTGTTTGCTGCCTGGCTGAAAGATATAAAGATCTTACATTCAGAAAAGTTCAACTCTGTTCAAAATTTATCTGGCACTTTTATTTACAGCCAGCTTTGTCCTCAGTAGCAGCTCTGAAACCCTAGTGGCTTAAAAGAAGTATTTTCAGAGTGAGTCCTCTTTCTCCCAGGGCTTTTTGGGCACCAGGGCTAGTGCTGGCCTGGGGTCTCCAGGGGGCTTGAGGCTTCTCATGCCAACAGCAAACAGCCTTCAGAGATGGGTGGAAATATTCAGATTTTGGCACACAGGTAACAAAAGATGTGGCTACAATGGACCAAAATTTGTTTTCTTGCTTAAACAAAACCCTCTCTCAGGATGTTTTGCAGTTAGGAACATGGGTCTTGTAATTTGATGCAGCTTTTTTAATCTTTTTTAGTTTCTTCATGACAGATTGTGTCTTCAGGCTGAAAAAGGCCGGG
>VYXF01007120.1:55340-85398 GCA_013397295.1 Polioptila caerulea
GGCTCTGGCCGCCACCCCCTGGGAGCAGCTGGCGCCGAGCGCGGAGCCGGAGCCGCCGCGGGCAGCCAAGAGGAGGAGGAGGAAGAAGGAGTACGAGAACCAGGACGTGAACGGATTCGCGGCGCTCCGCGGGGAGCAGCAGCAGCAGGAGGAGGAGGAGGCGCGGAGGAAGGACAGGCGGCGGGAGAGCCGGAGGCTGAGGAGGCAGGAGAGGAAGAAGAACGCCATGGTGAGTCCTGTCCTGCCCTGCTGCCACGGGAAATAAAGGGAGAAACTCTGCCTTTTTGCTCAAACCCCTCACGTTCGGCGGGTGTGTCAGCGCCCTTGGGGGGCTCGCATGAGCAGTGCGCTCAGTTGCACCCTTTGTAATAAAATGTGATGGGTTAAGGCTCGAGGGATGCCGGTGATGGCAATAGAAGAGACAATCCTATCCTGATCGCACAGGAGTCTTCCCAAACTTCTCCCCATTCCTAACTCACTTTTATACTGTTTTGTTTGCATTTAAGTGGCGATTCAGTGACTTCAGTCGTACATCTTAGTTAGGGGCGGTCATACCTTGGCAGTGAGTCACTCAGGACAGCAACCCTGGGGTGGGATGTGGTCTGTCCAAAGAGAGGGATTTTCTGATCCAACAGAACATTCCCCTTTACCTCCCTTGGGTTTCAGCTGCTGTGTGGCTTACCAGCTGCAAGGTACCACCAAGTTCCTTACTCTGCAAGGATTTTGGCAGAGCTGTGGGGTCTCTGCCCCGCTCCACCCTCCTGTTAGTCCTGCCTGGATTCTGGTGTGTGCAGGGGGTCCCGTCCGGGGAGTAGCCACTGTATTTTCCCCTGAAATTTCCCCTTTTAACCCGCAGTCACTTTCACATGACATTGTTATAGAGTGCCCCATGTGGGAGGCACAGGTCTCTCTCCCTGTGGTGGTGTTGCTGTGGGGCTCAGCAAGAGCTCAGCCCTCCCCTGCCACAGGTACAGCGTCTTTCAGATGGAAGACGTGAGTTTGGGACACAAGATAGATTTCAGTTCCTGTCGTAGCCTTTAGCATGGCTCTCCTGCCCCTCAGCACTGTTCCCCCTGCCCCTTTCAGGTGTCCCCAGCCCCTCGTGCTTCCTGGGTGAAACTAACTCAGGTAATTCCCGTGTGTGATTCATCAAGCTGTGTGTTGCTGGTTAAAGGAGAAAAGTGTCCATAATAATGTGGTTTGATGGCACAGAGCACAGAGTCTCTTCCTGGCTGCTTTTTCCTGGGGACAAAGTTGTGCTTACTCCTTAGGCCCTGTGAGGCTGGGATTTTCAGTTTTTGAGTGCCACTCACAGAATTGCTGGATTTTCCTCTCCCAAGGTGTGTTTCCACTGCAGAGAACCTGGCCACGGCGTGGCTGATTGTCCTGCAGTGCTGGAGAGCCAAGACATGGGGACAGGGATCTGCTACCGCTGTGGATCCACGGAGCACGACCTCAGCAAATGCAGAGCCAAGGTGGATCCAGCTGCTGGTGGGTCTCAGGAATTTGTGGTGTTGTGGGGTGCTTGGGTCTACATTGTCTGACTTCCAACCCTGAAGCTTTGTGTTTTAGAAACTTAACTTTTGCCGTATGATAACAAGGAACCTGGCTGTAATTTATAGCGTGGAGTGATTAAAATATTGTCGTTGCACTGTGCTAGGTCTGTGACTTCACAAAGGTTTTGATGTGGGCCATAAACCCTGTGGGATTTTGCAGGGCCGTTCCCATATGCGAAATGCTTCATCTGTGGTGACATGGGGCACCTGTCAAGGTCGTGTCCGGATAATCCCAAGGGGTTGTATGCTGAAGGTGAGTGTACTGATTCACTGAATTCAGTAAAATTAAATTTCTGTGTCCTTCTTACCTGATGCAGAGTAGCATTGCAGGTGAATGAGAGTGCAGCTAAAAGGAATTCCTTTGTATCTTTCAGTAAAAGCAGAGTAATTCTGTGGAATTCATGGTCAAGTAATTACCTGGGGATTTCTGTTTTAAGTGTAAGTTCAGTATTATATGACAGGATGAAGAGCAAAGTGTGAGACTTTGCTTGTGCCTCAGTATCAGGAAATGCATAAAGGAACAAAAACCTGTGTGAATGTAGGCAGTGTGTCTTCACATGTACATGCACCCAGGTAGGTGGTACGAACATTGTCACACAGTAGCTGAAGATTCTGGGAGGTGGCAAAACACGGGCTCTCACTATAGGTGGATAATCTTCAGTCTGAGTAACTTTAATGAGAAATGGGGTCTAACTTTGATGGTTTCACTTCTCCATTGGCTCTAACAACCAGCATTCTGTCTCCTGGTGTTTCCCAGCACAAACGTGGGGTCTTGGCAAACTCCAGAAGGTGATCTTGCAGCACAGTTAAAGTGTAACAAAAATCACCTTGCTTTCAGGTGTTTGTGTTGTGGAATTTTGTATTGTGTAGAATTTCACATCTCGGCACCTACTGTCGGATTACCTGCCTCTCTGGGGTCCCCTGTCAATTTTAAAAGTTCCTTTGAGTATGGATCTCAGCAGAATTCAGCCTGCTTCTCAAAAGGAGAGCTTCCAGCAGATCAGAAATGCCCAGTGAGCAGTGGCTGGAATTTGTGGTGTGTGGTGCTGTACAGAACAGTGTGATCCCAAACAGCTCTATCCCCCAGACACAGGAAGGGTGTTTGGTTGGGTGTTTTTTGGGTGGTTTTTTGCTCCCTCAGATGAGTAACAACTCTCTGTGTGAACAGGTGGGAGTTGCAAACTTTGTGGCTCTGTGGAACACTTCAAGAAGGACTGCCCGGAGAAGCAGAATGCAGGTGAGCTTCAGGGACGTGTGGGGTGGGTGTGGGTCCAGCAGTGTTCAGCTACTGCTCTGCACAACTGTGGTCAGGCAAAAGCCTTTGGGAAGAGAACTTGGAAGCAGCAGAGGTGATTTTTGTTGGGACACTCAGGGAGGATGTGGAGGAGGCAGTAAGTTGCAAATCTGAGATAATTTCTTTTTTTTTAAGTTCATCTTGTGTGCATCCGAAGGCCATATGAAATAATCTGTTTTTTTTTTTTTTTTTTTGCCAGTATTTGTGCTGCTGTTCACAGTTTGGCAGCTGTACAGCATAACTGGCTGCTGCTTTTTGCAGATTTCAGTGTGAAGTGGTGGAGCTGAACCCAGTGCCAGGTGCAGGGTGGTGCTGTGTGCAGGCAGGTGTGTCAGGCACCCAGGACAGGGACAAAGATCTGTCCAGCTGGATTCACAGCTAATGAACTGCTTTCTTGAGTGTTCTTCAGCTTTCTATGTGGAGGGAAAAATTAAGTCAGATACCCCAAACCTTCGCTGTGCTACAGGAGGCAAAGCATCAAATAAGGCCTTGAAGAATGGTTTGAATGCTGGAGTGGTGACACACATGCATTTTTCTGCTTTGTTTCTATGACACTCAGTTAATGTGCCACTTAATAATAAGCCACTTCGGTGAAATTTATGTAAGAGATATTTATGGCATTTTCTATATCTGACCCTGTATTTATGATATTTTTAGGTCTGAGACCATATGTAGGATTCTAGGTGTGTGCTGCTTTGCCAGTTTAGAATGGGTGAGACTCTGAATTGGTATGACAGAAGTTCGTGGCACCAAAAGACTGAAATTTCCCCAAACTCATCTGCAAGTAGCGAGGCTGTGCCCACTTGGGTGACTGATGCTTCTGAAGCCTGTAACTGTAGATTTTTTTCCCTACCTTTTTCTAGTAAGTTTAACATCCATAATGAGGACTGTAAGTGCTGTTTATTTTCCCAAGGGACTTTTTTCAAAGCTAGTGCTGCTAGTTAAAAACAGCTGAGTAAATTGGAACTGTGCCACCACTGGCAAAGAACTGTGATATCCTTTCAGATCAACTGTGCATTGTGCAGAGTATGTGCAGGTGCAGGAAGACAGGTGAGAGCTGGCAGAGGAGTTGAGGCACTGCAGCTTCCTCAGGCAGATTCTCAGGCAGATTGGGCCAACTTCAGTGTGCAGAGGCTGATGTGGGCAGCCGTGGCATTCCCTGTGCCCAGTTGTCTTGGTTTGAATGCCAGGTGTCTGCTGAGGAAGGCAGGAGCCTCCCTTGGAATGGAGAATGGAAACCCCCTCCCTCCCAATTATTATAATTTGGAAATTAAGGGGCTCTTAGGCAAAGATATGGGGATAGGAATAACAGTTCTTTATTAGGAGAACTGAAATAAAAATGCAGTAATACAGAAAAACAACCCCACTGACAGAGTCAGAATCCAAGCTGACCCCCTGTGGGTCAGGGTGTTGGTGGCAGTCCCATTAAATGGTGGCTGCAGCCCTCCTGCAGTGGCAGATGTGTCTCTGTTGGAGCAGTGATCCTGTAGAAAGGTGGAGTTTTCCTCTGAAGGTACAGTGGGGATAGATGGGCCTGGTCTCCCTCTGGGAATGCAGTGGCAAAGGCTGCTTGGTGTTCCCAATCCCAGATTGTATCTGGGTAGGAATGCTTGGCTCCTGCCCTGGGTGTAGAATCTGCCAGTGGGATGCTGGAATTTTCTCAGCCAAGCAGGGAGACTCAGTGGCCCATGAGCAGAAGATCTGTCCCTGGAGGGAGGATGGGTCCTGGCAGAGATAAAGAAACTGCCCCAGCTGGTTTTTAACAGCTGGGCCATGGACAGAGGGTTACCCCACCCTGCCCCCCGCCCCAGTTCCAGCAGATGCTGATAGAATCCACACTGCTGGTTACGTTTTGCCCTCCTGGGGCAGGGGCCAGGCTGTGCAGCTGACAGAGCCAGCCCTGGCACTGCTGTGTTGTGTCCCTGCAGAGCAGGTGACAGTCGGGCGCTGGACCCCCGGCCTGAGCGCGGACCACGAGGACATCGCAGCCGCGCCGGCGCTGCGCAGAGCGCGGCCCAAGCCTCCCAAAGTTGTCACTTTCTGAAGGCCTCCTGGCTCCCCAACAGTCCTCCTGCACTGCTGCACTCCTGACTGGCAACGACAGAGAGATCTGGAAAATCTAAAATTTGTTGTTTTTTTTGTCTCCGCTCATTTTCCCAGTTGGCCTCCCAAACTTGCCTGGCTCACTGTAAAGCTGGGAACAACAGGAGCACAGCAAGTGGCTGTTTTATTAAAGGAATTATGGGTGTTTTTAAAAGGTTCCTGTTGGATTTTGGTTTGGGTTTGCCTTTCTCTTTTAGGAATAATGAATTTATTCCTCCATATGTCCCAGCTTGAGCAGTCTTGTGGTGAAGTTACAGATTAACCCTGTGGGCTGGCAAGCTTGGGCTGCAGTTCCTGATGGTTGTAGTTGTTATCAGCCATTAACCTGAATGGGCTGCACTTGGGTCGTTTGTGTTCAGTATAAGAATCAAGCCCTTCATCTGAAACCTGTGGTGAACCACACCTCTAAAGAATTGGAGAGCAAGTGAGAAGCTTTCTTAGTTTACTTATTGTCAAAGAAAATGCTCAAAAATCTGCAGTGTTTCCACAGCTTATGGAGCTGGGAGTAAACTTTTCTTTTGTATTGCACCTGCCTGCTTCATGGCAGACTTACTATTTTAAATGGAGACTGCAGCCTTAGAAAAACTCATGGATATCAAGAAAAATTAGGAAACCAACTCCAAACAGAGTTCCTGCAGCCACCAGTGTTACTGGAGAAGTGCATCCTGAGCTCCCCTCACATGCTTTTCTTGCAGCAAAAAACAAATACTGGGAATTAAATTGTGTGGAGATATTTTATATTTGTACAGGTAATTATTTTTAATAAAATGCTGCTAAAGAAAATGGTGGTTAGAGGTCATGTTTTAGGTTTCTTGGTGATACTGTGGGTGTATGTTCAGTTGTATTAATCAGAGCACATTTTTAAGTGGGGAAGAGGATGTAGATGTGAATGAAACCAAGGATTAATTATGGAGTTTTAATTAACTTTTGGATAAAAGCTCAAAGCTTTCAGTTTAATGTGGACATTTATCCCAGCTTAAGAAGCATTTCCCTTTCTATTCTATGAGTTAAGTATATTGTTTAAAAAGCATCTTTTTAGATAACTTCCCAGCTGCTTGGCTTTGTGTTGTGTTCTTGCAGCCTTGGGGCCGTGGACTTGGCCTGTCCTGGTGGTACCAGTGAGGGCTGGTGCAGGCAGTGGGCTGTGCTTGTGTTGCTCCCAAGGAGGGGCTGACCTCCAGCTCCCACAGAGCAGCTTCAGCTGGAACTGCTGCACAAAACTGCTATTTAGATGCACCTACTGGAGTTTATTTCACAGAGGGATGCGTGGCTGCAGGAAGGTGTTTAGAAAGCACCTGCAAAAGGTGCTGCTTGTGAAGGTGTAAATCCCTTCAGTCACAGTGCCTGCTGCAGGCAGCATCTGGGCTGGCTGTCCCGGTGTCCAGAGCCAACATTAGGGGTCTCTCTTCACCAGCACTGGGATCTCTGCTTACCTGTGCAGCCCAGGGCTCTGGGAGAGAGCTGGACCCTCCTGAGCTGGGAGGTGGCAAGCACGAACTCGGTGGCTCGTGCTCTGGAGGGGGCTGCCCGTGCTCCCAGAAGGAGGTGCTGCACTTTATCTATGTGAGGGAAATGCTGATCCGGAATCAGATCTGGATTTGTGGTCCCTGTGGCTGCACCAGAGGCCAGGAGCTGTGTCTCTCCCTGCACTGCTGGTGAAGCACAGCCCAGTGGTGTGGCTCAGCAGGCAGAGCTGTGCCCACACTGAGCCACAGGCCAGGGGACACTGGAGAGGTGACATCCCCAGAGCTCCCCTCGGTGCCTCCCCTGCCACACCTCACATGCAAACTGTGCTGGGTTCTGCCATCTGTAAATCCCTGCAGCAGGCTCTGGTCTGGGCTCTGGTCAGGGCCAGCTGCAGGTGTGTTCAGTGGGAACTGTGCCAGCCCCGGGAGCTCTCACCCTGGCAGTGGTGACGCAGCTGTGACATCGAGGGGCAGTGCTGCTGCCTGTGTGCTTTGCTCCCCTCACCCCCAGGTCCTCACCAGGATCCCAACGCTGATGAGCACTCCTTGCTCTGAACAGGCTCAAACAGGGGCAGCAAACAAGGCAGACACACCACAGCACAGCCCCTGGAGCCATCCCTGTGTTTGCTGGTGAGGACTGAATCCTGGAGCTGCTGTTGTGCATTTTCTCCAGTCTGGCACAGAGGCTGGAGCTCATGGCTCTCCTGCAGAGCCCACCACCACTGCAGGGCAGCCTTCTGCACCCCCAAACACTGGAATGAGATCTGTGGTGAGCCTGCAACCTCAGGAACAATAATTTATTGGGAGTCACAGATAAACAGACAAGTACTAAAGTGCAGACATTAGCAAATGCTAATTTACCTGGGCTGCAATCAGTTTATAAATAATGGCTGTGCAAGGACCTGCACAGCCAGGTCAGAGCACTGGCAAAGCTACTTGGTAGCACTGGTTTCTGCAGGTTGTATTTTAAAACTGCCAGGATGCCACTCTGTTCAATGTAACACTAAAATAGTGAAATCGTCTTATGAACTACAGCTCTGCTGGATCAAGTTCTGTCTCCATTTATATAAAATTCATTAATGCAATCAAAAGCAGAATCTGTTCCTTAATCTTTTTAAAATTAAAGATTGAATTTAGAGCCTAAGCCCTAAGCTTGGTTTGATAGAAAATGCTTGTACCAGGTATTTTCAGGCTGAAGCCCAATACTGACTACATGATCTGAAGCAAGTCACCTACAGAAGAATGATCTACACCCTTGCAGGAATTTAAACCAGAACTGCTTGATAATCTTCAGATGTCCCTTCAGAAATCTGTTTTTAACTTCAGCACTTGCTGTCTTTCCGCTCCAAGAACTTTATACATTCCAAAGCAGTGTCTTCAATGGATTTTGATGAGCCAGTAAGATTTGCAGCTAAGTAAGGCATAACTCCTGATGTCACTTGATGGAAGTAACACACCTGTTTGAACAAAAGTAAATGAAACAAAAAAGCCTATGGATTGCAAGTTAGCCATTTTTTTTGCAGAGCCTGGATGAGTACCACAGTTTTTATGGATGTGAATAGAAGCACGCAGTGCTTCTGAAACTGAAGGCAATAATTTGCAGAAAGCATGCCTTTTTTACAGCACTCCAGTGATCTGGTTGTCCTCGCTGCTCTCAGATCCTCCAGCATCTGTAGGTAAATGTATAGAGCAGTGCAGCAGGAAACACTGTGTACAACATGTTAAATATTTGTTGTTTGTGAACAAAGCTATTGCCTGGAAAAAAGGAACCACAGCCACCAAGAGCTGCTGAAAGTTTTCAGAAATGTGTTTTCTTAAATGGAAAAGGTTTTGCCTTCCCGTGGCAAAAGGAAGGTTGGCATAGGTCCAGAGGTGGGAATCAGATTGTGTGATTCCTGGCATATGAAAGTTCAAGTGAGGAATTTAATTTGAACTAATTCCTTGGCCTTTGTAGTCAGTGAAAAGAGAGACACTCCACCAGAGACCAGTGTAATGCACATCCTCTAGAGGTGTATTTTAGGACTCAGTGAATTACTCTGGAGGGGCAGGGCAGCCTCCAGTGCTCGATTTAGAGCTCATTTCTAAGTTAGATTGGCCGAAGCTGGGCAAGACAGACTCCACACATCCAGACTGAACTGTTTTTGGGGGAGGTACTTTGCTGTTCCCTTTGCAGACTGTCAGCTCAGGTGAGGTGACAGCCCCAGGGCAGGGGGCAGAGGGCACAGCTGGGCCCTGCAGGGCTACTCACGGTGCAGGAGCTGCTGCTGTTGCTGTGGATCTGGAACCCAGCACAGAGGATTTCACTCCTGCAGAACTCCGGGCTCGGGGGCACCGCCCTGAGGGTCACCGATCTCACAGCCACCGTGTAGGGCTCCCTGCAGGGCGGGGACAAGCATCACACCCTTCCTCTCGTTAGAAACGTTCAGGGCAGTGACTGCAGCATGTCATTTTCACAGGAGGGCAGAGGAGCTCAGGTGTGTTCAACGATTCTGGTTCAAAGCCTGGGCCCTGCTGCGTCTCAGTGAGGCTTCAGCACAGACTCCAGTCCAGGAGACCTCTGTGGCAGCCAGAGAAGAATTCCCCACCTTTTCTTTTTAATTTACCCTGCTCTCCTCAGCCCATGTTTACAGCATCTGGGGACAGCCCTTACCCAGAGGCTTCACAGTGTGGCCACAGTAAAGGTATCCAAACTCATTCAATCTCCTCATGGAGGGGGAAAGCAAGCACAGTACAGAATACTGCTTGTTAGTGCTAATCTGAAGAATTACTGAATGTGAGAAAAGAAACAGGTAAGATACACCAAAAGGTTCCATTTGCCCATGTTCCCTATGTAAGGACAAAAGGAAATCTAATAAAAAATAATAAAGCTTTAAAAAGCAGGGTATGCTAAACTGTGCAAGGGACTTGGCAGAATTTACAGATACAATAAATGTGTGAGGTTTCAAGCCCTTCCTTGACTAAGTAAAAACTCTGTAGTTACATGGAATGGGAGTACAAAGTCACTGCAAGCAAACAAAAAACTCCCAGCTAGGCGCTTCAGCCCACTGACAGGCTCTCTGGCACATGATTTTTTTCCCAATTTTCCCATTTGAAATTCTGGCCTACTTGCCCTCCTGGTAGACCTCTCTCAAAGAGTCACTATCAAAGAATCAATACTGGACTATGCTAAAAATTTGTGATGATCAGGATTTGTTTCACTGCACCTTCACGTTTCAAAGCAAATCTGGTTGCACAAACTCAGGCATCAACAAAGGAATCTCACTCCTCAGAAAGTAAAATGCCATCTTTGTCACCCGAAAACAGATCGAAGTCACAGGACTCCCAAAGTGCTCAGAGATAGAATCAGAGCCAAACTCACTGTGGCCTGCAGGGCTGCCTTTGGGACACCAGAATCACGAAGTCTCTGGGCTCGTGGCCTGTCATGGGAGCAGATGTGACGTGGTAGATTTTCTCCTCTTCACTCACAGCCTGCAGGACCTTGCATGTCCTGTGAATACATTTAACACACATATCAGGCCCTGGTGTGTGCAACAGCAGTGCAAACGGGCTCCATCCTGACACTGAACCTTTGATTTTCATGTCCCAGCAGCAAGGCAGAGAGAGTTAAAAAAATTTAGGTTTTCTTCATCAACCTACTTCTTTAGGTTTCGTTTGTTAGAAGCTGTAAATTCAGTTGTTTGTATATTTTCAAACATCCCTATGGTCCCACTTCCACCCTCTGGTAAAAATCTTTCAGGCTGGAATAACTAAGTGAAAATGCTTCACCAAATCAGATTAGTATAGTTTCAATTCAACTATCTCTAATCACCATTCTACACTGTAAAAGGTAAAGAAAAAACCTCAAACACCTTTTAGAGCCATTCCAAATCCCGTTTCCAATCATACAGACTTTCAAACGTTATTTTTCTGAAAATATGCATTTTGAAGGATGCCATTTCTTTATTTCTCACTTTGATTGTACAGAGAAACTGAGCATCAGTGTCCCCAACAACACAAACATGAAGTAATCCAGGTTTTCCTTAATTTTTAAAGTTAGCATGCACTATATATCCACCTCAGTTCTCTACTTTTTAATTTTTTTACTCATTTTGGCTTTTTGTCACTTTTAACATACACATGTTTAGGACTGGAACTGTGCTCATTTAAGAAAAAGATGACCTCTGTCCTATCCCTCTCTTTTGACAGAGCATTCTTGTATTTTGGAACCCAACAAAGCACAAAGAAAGATTTACTCCTACAGCAAAAAACCAAAACCCACACTTTGACTAATGAACGTTTGATGTCAAATTCTTACAACACTTTCTTCCTAAAGGGGCAGCGAAGTGCCAGCACCTCAGAAGTGTCTGTGTCAGAGCAGAGGAGCAGTCAGGGGGCTCAGAGCCCCAGGGAGGGGCAGGGTCTCACAGGAAATGTCTGTCCCAGCGCTGGCGGAGGCTGAAGTCGGACAGGAGGGAGAAGGCAACCTGGGATGGGACCTTCACCAGCATCTCCACCTTGAATGACAGCACAGCACCTTCCTCGTGGGTCCAGATTTTTACCTGGAGGAAAAAAACAACAAAACTAAACAAAAAAAACCCAGCATGTATTAAAGAATGATTGCTGTAAACATTTAGATACGTAAATGTTACACACTTAGGACTTGAGCAGATTTTCTCAGGAATTCCTGGGAAGTGCCACATGCCTCTGTCCAGGCAAATCAGCCACACCTTGGCCTAGCCCCCCTGCCCCTACAGCAATCCTGCACCTCCCTTTCCAAAATACTCTTCTTCTTCTTCTCCCTCTCTTCTCTGAAGCAGAGCATCCAGAACTAAGTATACTCTGAATAACTACTTGAAATCATAGTTCTGCATCTCTTGTCCCATACCTGTAATATCCTGCCTTGGTTATTTTGGATCTATTTCTACTCATAGGCCTAAATCCCAACACAGAGAATTCAAAAGGAATAACCTGAACATAACAACGCACACACAGAAGAAGAGTTTGGCACCTCCCACAAACACCATATAATGGAAGAAGATGAGTACAACAGAATGTTTAGAATTAGAGGATTTTAGTCCCAAAATCTCACGCTTTATTGCTTCTCTAATCCTGAGAAGCTTAACAGATTTTCATTTCCAAGTGAGGCAAAATTCATAAGGTTCATCATCGATGTTGAGGTTTTGTTGGGGCTTTCTTTTGCTTTATCAAAAATGAACAATCTTTTGGTCATGCTGCATTTCTGCAACAACACAGATTTTGTATTTTTCTGGATTTTCCTATCTTGGAAGAGGAAATAAACCCCAACATAATCCAGCAAGCACCTTGCTGAAGTAAAGTTTGGTGTAAAATAAAATGCTTAAGAGCTTTAAAAACCACTTACAGGAGGTCTGCATCAATATTCTTCAAGGCACAGAACAGAAATCATGTTGTTCTAAGAGTCTTCTAGACTTGAGAAATCACAAAGCAAAGCAGGAGGTGCAGCTGTCAAAAGGCTTCTGCTAAGTGAACACTGGCAAGGCTGGATTATCTCTGCAAGCTTACAAGTCTTGTGGCTTTGTGCCAAAGACATCAGGGTGCCATTTTTTACCTTCAAAAGCTGCCACCCAGCTTGGGGTCATTCCAGCTGAAGGGAAAAGGGAACAAATCCTCTGCACTTTAGGGTCATTCCTCCCTTGTGCTGCTGTCCTTGAGGTACTGGGTGGTACTTCAAGGTGTCCCCAAAGCCTTCTCTTCCCCGGCACGAACAACTCCAGTTGTTCTCTCTGCCTGTCTCCAGGAGCTGCTTCAAGCTTGCTTTTCCCAGCACCAGTGTTGTCTGCTGTTTATTTGGCACAGCAGTGTTTGCTGAAAGTCTTTAACCACTGGAACAACCTACGCATGGCACTGACAGTTTTGCCATCACTGGAATTCCTTATTTGATCTTACTCAGGTATCTTACTGGCCACATGCAGTGTTTAATAGCCTGTGATGCACAGGAGGTCAGACTAAAATACTGCAAAAGTCTTTCATTGTCCCAAAACACCTCTGGATTGGCATGATCTTCAGGTAAACTGCCAGTCACTACCCACATTTCAGAAACTTAGGCTTGGCAGATGCCTGATATCTCTTCGTTGTCTGGAACGCACTGCAACAGGGTTAACACTATGCTTTCCCTAGCAGCATCTTCCTCTGCTAGAACTGGTTCACACAACTTTCCTCACTGATTTTGGGTTTACAACACCTACTCACGAACAGGGAGGTGCTTTGCTTTCTGTAATTTCTGTGATTTCTTTTCTGCACTTACATTATCCAGAGTCTTGGTTATGTCCCACCCGGGTTTTCTCGCCAGGTGTGTCAGTGCAGCTATGTTGCTGTAACTCAAATACGCCTGAAACACAAGACACACGTCTGAAAAGGGAGGGGTAAAGGAACATTCCACTCAACACTGCAGAAATGAGGTGAACACTGCAGAAATGAGGTGCTCATTTTTTCTGTCATTATGCTTCAACTGAAAACAAATGTTTATTTTCCTTGTAAGTGAAAACACACCTCAGTAGTTTCTGAATTAAAACACTTCCAGTGGCTTCCTGATGCACTCACATGGCTGTTGGCAAAACAATCTTAATTGAAGGACGACAAAACACTATTTTCAGCTTCTCCAGTTATAAAGCTGTGAAGAACAACTTTGACCACCAGAGAGACAGTTCAGATAACCTCTCAGACCACTGAATTAATGGTTTTGTCCGTCTTCCTCTTAAGTAATTAGAATCCACTCGAAAATTAACCTCTTCTTTGCTACCAAGCTGGGTCCATCTTGGCAATTGCTTTACACAGCAGGCTCACAGCAAAGGATGTGCAAATAAATCCATTCTTTATGCTTGGCTACAATGGATGGAGTTCTCATTTAACCACTCTAAAAAAAGAATACAGCCTTTGTATTCTTTCCTGACAGGTTTTGATTTCATAGGAAATAAATCTTAAGCAAGCAATTTTTATCACTGTGTGCATATTTATATTCATTGTTCAGCAAGGGGAAAAAAAAAAAGGCTGCTTTTGCCACAAACAACTGGACACTGAAACAACATTTAGCTTATCTATAAATCCACCTAAATTCAAGTTCAACACCATTCACTGCAAGACACGGGCACAGTCATGGCCCAACATGCCCAAACCAGAAACTCTTGGTACAGGGTATCTGGGAATGAACACAATATCACCTCTCTTCCCACAGAAACAAAGTTTATGCTATTCCAGTGTTCATCCCTCTGTTGCTGTCTCTCCCTCCACTTTCAGCACTCACTAAATGGTTTCCTCACTGCAATTTTTAAGACATTCCACAGCTGGATAAAGACAAAAAACAAAACCCCAAACTACTTCCTCTACAGGAAAATTCAGCTTTTGTAACAGCTGAGGACACTGAGAGATAAATCTGCAGGGGACCTTAAGGGACCACTTGTATGCATGTGTTTTAAAGACTTTTTTTTATCGTTTGTCTTGAGCTTCCTCTTACATCAGTAGTGAATCATCTACTCTTCTCTCTTTTTAGAAGAAAAATTTCACTATGTTACACATCCACCCATTCCTCATGACTACCACAACACTTCAGAGGGCCCACCTGTACTGCCACAGCCTGAACAGCTGTTTCACACACCCCAAAAGGTGCACAAAGCCTTTTATGCACCTACAGATTACCTGGTTGCTTGTCTCCCAGGCATCAGAAGGCTTGTCTCCTTTAGCAGATAGCATGCATTTTCTAAAACATAATTAAAAAGAGACATAGTAGCATAAATTGGTTCTTTACATGGCTGTAAGGAATGCATGCTAGGAAAAATCACTTTCTATAGGATTAAATGTCTTCTAAATACAGGTACTTTATCAATTTTTGGTTTGCAGTAACTGCTTTTTCTTTCCCAGAAAGACAGTGAAACAAAATAACCTCCAGAGCAAAGTAGTTCTGAGACAAGTAGCCATTAATAATTTCAGTGCCACTGGAACAAAATTATTTGTAAATGTAAGCCATATGACAGCCAGATATATGTTAAGGAGAGTTCAATTACTTTATTTAGAGGATTTCAAAATCAAGATCTGCCAGTGACCCAGCTGTACCTGGTGAGTCGAATTCTCCTCCGGGCAATAGCTCCGTGGTACCTCCTCACACCATCCTGCATGAAAAGCGACCCAGAGAGCAACACATCTCAGCATTTTAGAACAAATTCTGGAAAAAAGACAACTAAAAATTATTTATTACAGATGGGCAAATGCCAGAGCAGTAATACAAACAAAAAAAGAATAATACTTTGTGCAATGGCCTTTCCACAGGCTAACCCAAGTAAACTGGTGGTTTACTTTTTGCCTTGGCAATATTCTCTGAAATTTGAAAAAAAAAAACCCCAATGTGATAGAAGAGTTGTATCATTGTAGCATCCTCCTAGGGCTTTTTGGTCCTAAGGCAGTGGCAGCTGGGCAGTGCACTGCATACATTTCGCTCTTCTTAAATGTGCCCCCCCACCAAATAAACTATTAACACAATTTCTCATCATCTGGTGTTCAAAGCATAAAGGAAAATTTTATTTTTCAAAGTCAGTTTCTCCTCTTGCGACAGCCTGCAATGGACCTGTAATGAAACTTACTGCCCCAGTGAATACATAAGACACCTTGATTCATTTGTCTAGTTCCCATCCTATAAAAAATAAGGTCCCTGATGTTAAAATACAAATTCATTTCTGCCCACACTGGCTCTCTGAAATTCTTGTAACTGGAGCAGGAAGATTAGTGACAGGTGTCACCACAGCAAATAATTCAACAATAGCACTCAAACTGCTTCAAGTGCTTCATGAACTGTTTCCAGGCAAACACAAACTGAGATCTCCATGTCAAAAGAGCCCACCTATGTCATGGCATTTGATTCCCACAGACTTCTTCATTCACTCTGTTTCTCATCTTTGTTAAGGATTTATAAAAATAACTATTCACTGAATACTTCATAAATTTCATCTACAATCAGTGGAACTTGCACAAGACGTAGACAAGTGGATGCTAGGGTCAGCTCCACTGAGGAGAGGGAAAACCTCAGCTCAAAGCCATGGGAAAACCTTTCTGTAGTTATGGCGAGCTGAAACCCACTCCCACAGTCCTTCAGTTACTTTATGCAAATTGTTGTTAGAAAGTTCTCAGTTCTCCCGGTTACCACTGGTTACTTTTTGCTGCAGAAATTACCATATTCTTAATCACCTTCTCCCATTGGACCTTCCCCTCAAACCTCCGCCCTAACTCCGCCTTTACCTAAAGTGGGTAAATACCCCTGCTAGAAGCCGCACCCTGCTCCTTTTCAGTTAGCCCTCGTAACAGTGTACACTGTCCTGTTTGTTACTTTCTCCTTATTAAAAGTTCTGTTCCCAGACTATGGAATCAGAGTTGTCTCTCTCCTTCAAGTTGCCAGTTGTGGATTCAAGTGGAAATATCTCCAAGCACATCAGCTGCTCCTTCTGTGCCCATCAACCAGAGAATCTCTAGCCATGAGGACCCTCCACTGAGCCTCTCAGTTTTGGAAGACTAACGCTAACAATAACAAACCTCTCACTCGAGGGCAAACATTTCATTTGGAGCTTTCCTCTCCTGCCGGAAGATGCTCCGCAGCACCCTGCCTGGTCCTTGCTTCCCCAGAAAGGCTGTGGTGGCCACCCTGCTCCTGAGACCTCACCTGTGTCGTGGGCTTGACCCTGGGGAAGGTGAGCAGCTCCCCTTTGTCATTCACAGCATTGAAAATGAGGAATGCACTGTTAATGTGCCGTGGCTGGTCCTTGATCCACTCCTCACAGTTGTAAGCCTCAACACGGACACCAACCTCCACGCTGAAAGGAGAATTTAAAAAAATTACTGAACTGCTACAAGGGTTGCAGAAGCAGCCCTGAGACATGCTGAAAAGGACTGCAGTGTACCTGCAACTGTAGGAAGCCTGAGTTAAATACCTTCTGCAGCACAAGCAAATCAATTACTCACTCTGGACAGACACTCCTCTGAAATAAAATAAACGATGGCAGTAGCTAAATAGCATTAACAAAAATAGGCAATAAATAGAACTCAAGATGGGAAGATTCTGGCAAGAAGCTGGCATCTTCTTTGGGAGCAACTCAGCTCTTGAGAATCCGTGAATTTCAGAGGAATATTTATTGTCTGCATTTGCAGGCAATATTGTGGGCAGGATGTGGTGACAAATGATCTTAAACTGAAAGTCAGAGAACATTTTTTTAAGAAAACTTACACTGATAAACGTGAAACCAAAAAAAAAAAAGCCTCATATAGGCAGTTACAGATACAGACACATCCCTCAAAGTCACATCTGAGAAATAATTAATTCACTAATGAAAATCCCACTGATGAAACCTGAAACACAGAGTGTAGGCAGGTGCTGGGGATGCCAAAGGAGACAAGAGATGAGGCTTTACCTGTTGTGAAAAGTGTTGTTGACAATGGCATTGAAGATGAGGCGGTCACCCACGAAGGATGGCCCCCAGAATTTGAACATATTGACTGACTTCAGGATGGGGTGTGAACGACAGAGGCGGCTGAAACAGAAAGCCAGAGACAGAGACCAAAACACACAGCTGTGCTGAAAGCACAAACAGGGTTTGCAGAATCTGGAAGGCCACTGAATTACACTGGTGCACTCCACGTTAGCATGTTTAGCTCCAAGAGCAGGTAACTCGAGCTTCAACCATCACAATACCACTTGTGTCGTGCTGCTTCACTTCCAACACATTTTACAAACACCAATTAATTCTCACTGCTTGAGACTGCCCTCTCTTAAAGCCAGACCATGAATCCCGTACCTACAGAGTCACAGGTACCACTTACCCCGCAGTTCCATTAATTTCTGTAGGACTGCACGGGAAGCAGGCTCCTGAGCAGTGTAAAAATGCCAGACCTCAAAGCCTTTAAACAATTAAAGGACGCCTGAGCAGAAAGGCCGAGCACCAGGGACAGTGCCCAAGCAATGCCACGTCAGTTTATGCAGTCTTAATATTTGTACTTCATGCTTGTTTTTAGATGCTTTACGCTAGTGTAGTATGAAATTAGAATTAAAAAACCCTCACATGGCTACCAGATGCAGTCTGTGTAAACAGAATCTCGTTGCCAAGCTCTCTGGAGCAGGCAAAAATCAGGTTTCTTCATCAGTTCTGCATGTAGTCAAAGCCCCTCGCTTTCTGCTGGGATGTCTGTGTATCACAGGAAGAGGGGACAATGTACAACACAAGCAACACACTGCTCTCACTAAGGAGCCCATGTGCACACCTAGGATACACTGTTCCATGGAGAAGTTTTCTAAATTTGAAAATACAGTTTTGTAGCACTTCTAGCTTCTAACTCAACTGCACTTTGAAAACTAATGTACCAGTATTGTTAAATGCACACAATTATCTGCAGCTAATTAACTGGCTGGTACATCTCTTCAATAGTCTAATACCTTTGAATTACTTTGTAATTAAATTAAAATAATTGGCTCTTCTGATTTAAAATGCTAAGCGTTGATTTTATTTACAATGTTCACTCTAAAGATGCAAACACAATAATGATGAGGAGAGGAATAAACCAGAAATCAGGCTTAAATATTTATTTTTTCCTGGGAATCTACACCCTGAGTGCTTTTATTGCAAATGAAATGAATAAGAAAGTATACATCAAGTTCAAGCTAATATTACTAACAATCAAGTGGTTTTATTGCTATCTGCAAGGTTTTCATGTATTGGCCAGCCAGAAAAAGGTGGTGGGGAGGCAAGAAGAGTGAGTAACTTTTAAAATGCCCTTAGGAATTTATTTTTCCAGGGCTATCCCTCCTCTTCCATTCCTCCATCACAGTCTGTGGCCATATAATCTCTTACCAGGTACCTTCAAAGGTGGGGTCTAACTCTGAGTGGCCTCACAAAAGGTTCATAGTGAGAGTAGTTACTTCTCAAGCAAAAACTACAAAATCTCTGTTTTCCACCAGCCTCTGACATCAGCTATTATTCCTGAAATTTTCAACATGAGTAATCATGTTTGACATTAATTAGTCCAAAGAAAATTTGTTCAATATTCTGTTTGCTGATGGTTCCCTTCCTTTTTTAAATCTAAATGTGACTCCCACTAGGTAAAATTTATCAGATGAAAACAGGTAAATATTCTGAGTCATATTATGGCAAAAATCTGCAACAGTCCCTTCAAGCCACTGGAACTGCACACAGGGGTAAGGTCAGTGCACTCTGATGTTACTAAAACAAGTTGTTTATCCAACCACTACAGAAAATCTGTTGTTATCAGTATAACCACTGGCTACAAATCAAAACCATATGAATAATGAATGGACAAGTCATTTAATTATTAAAGATAAAAAGGGAAAACATATCTAACATCCCTGCAGTGAATTAGGTCACTTGGTATGCAAGGAGAATTCTGACTGAAACTTGAGTGCTGCTTACAAAGAAGCTTTGTACAGTGTCCAGGAACAGGAAGGGAGACAAACAACAGTTCGACTCCTGGGAAGAGGAATTAAATGATTATGTGCCTGGGTCACACTGACAAGCAGCAGTCACAAAACATACTTTGTTCTTTTTACCTGAAGATGCCCCAGCTCTTCAAACTGCTAAAATCGTTGCAAGCCATAGGATGTGCAACTCAGAGGGACTGAAAGGTGTGACTTGCTGAGGGTTGTGCATCCGTTCTGCGTACACACCAACAAAGCAGAATCTGTTTGCGTGGATCTTTTTTCTCTGACTTATTTTTCTCCTGGCATCATGAGGATCTGCAGACTAAATTCTAGAAGGCTGTTCATTTTTGGATGTCACTTGCTACAGGGTCAGTATTGGTTTTATCCTGATTAAACAAATAACTTTGTTTTTACAACACTGCACCAAGCACAAGGACGGCAGATTTCTGTTCCTGTATCCAATTCTGGCTTTCTGCAAAGATTCAGGAGGGTAACACAGCCTCTTCAGCCTTAGGGTCTGTATGTGTGACAGAATAATATCTGAGTCTCAGTGGCATGGCATGCTGTGGGAGATGTACCACAAAATAGTTCAAAGGCCTCCTCTAATGTGAGGAGGAAGAAAAGTCACAAAGGCCTGGGTCTGTATTCTTCATAAAACAAATCCTGTGAAACCTTTAACATTAAAAGCACACCCATTTAGAACCACATGCAGAGACAATGGTGTAGGAAAGTACCTTGCTGAAATGCTTGCTACTGTCTGCATCCAAGCCATGATCTGGCCACCAAAAGCGTTTCCATGATGGTTTGCATGAGGAGGCAGGACAAGCTCAGTGCTCTGTACGTGAGTTTGTTCAGTTGAAACTGCATCCTGCTCTTCACAAGTATCTGAAACACAGCAGCAATGTATGAATGAACGCTTTCAGAAGAAAACACACCCAGAGAAGGGAGCAGTCTGCTTCAGACTCAGTGAAAAGAAGAAAAACAGAAAGGCACAGAGGAGCCTGAGGTTTGCAAGGGAAGCAATTAGAGACTGAACATTCACTGTGTTCTCCCAGGAGCTGCTGCTGCCAGTCCTCAGTGCATGCCCACATCCCTGTGTCAGGGGCAGTCCTGTGTCAGGAGGAGGTGATGGATGTCCTGGGGACAGGAGCAGTCCCTGTGTCCGGGCAGTTCCTGTGTCTCTGTGTCCCTGTGTCAGGGCAGTCCGTGTGTCCCTGTGTCAGTCCCTGTCCCAGCTGGGGAGCAGCAGCAGAAGCCCCAGCCTGTGCTGGGGTGTTCAGGGCTGCCAGCATGGCCCCACAGGGGCTGTCAGGGCAGCTCAGTACCGACTCCAATGTCTGTCAGACTCTGCCCTGTGTGTGATGGGCACCTGTGCAGATGTGTTTAACTAAGGTTAGAGCAGGACACGATTATTTCCTCCTGTTGTAAATCTTGTGATTGCCTGAGACAATGTTGAACAGATGAAAGAGATGAGGATCTGAACCAGTGATCACCTTGTACTACCTGAGCATTTCTGATGTCACTTTCAAGTGTTTAGCCATGCATCCTTACTCTGATCTCAATTCTTTTCGGTGGTGTTAAGCAGGAAAAGATTTAGGCATGAGATTACATCAAGTAATTTTAAAAGTGCATATCTATGCTAGGAGCAGCTTGACCTGAATGGTACTTTTGACTTACACCATAATTAACTAACTTTGTGATTATGTAAGCGTGTGGAAACATATGACTAACTTGTACTTTGGACCTACTCAAGGTGTTCCCTAAGATCCACTCGTCAAACAAACCTCACTTTCAGGGTATGATTTGGTACATATGTTGCTACCTAGAAGTCTGTACACACAATGTTCTCCCCTCTCTTCTCCCACTCTGCTTGTTCTGTCTCCTTAAGGAGATGAATTAGTGCTGCAATAATATCCTTCAAAGAAGCTTCCAGGAAAGGCAGTGGAGACAAAACCCATCGACCTCTGATTTGTCACTCAGGTTATTAAACTGTGCCCTGTGAGACAGTTACCATGAAGACAAATAGCTTGTTTTCTTGTACCAAACAAGACTCTTCAATTCTATGAAGTCTTAGTAAATTGTTACAGCTAGATCTTTGTTTATAACAGGTTTAATCTCTCCTCAGTAAACCCACATAATGCCTGTTATTTATACATGGAGCTACAGCACAGATTTTCCAAATACCAGCATATTTCCTTCACTGCTCTGAGTAATTTCTTTTGTGGGGGAACCCAACAACTTTGGAGCACAACTTTCTTTAAGAACAGAAATTACTACCATAAATAGTTTCTTCACTCAGTTTTTCTAACTTTTTTACTTTTTTTGACCTCCATGTAATGAAACTTCTGCTTGCTGGGAATCATCTCGGGGCATAAATGTGGTTCTTGCTTTGCTTTCTGGCAGACACATGGCCATAAGCCTGAGTGAATTTCATGCTTCTGTCTGCATCACAGCTAGTGTCACAGAAATTTACTGCTGTAATGCAGAGTTCTCTGTGACCTGAGAACCCTCACACACAGAGAACCTATGTGAAGATCTGCATTTCACATCTACTTAATGCATGCTTGGCCTTCAACCCTGTGCTTTTAAACCTGGAATTTCTGAGAGACGAGGAAACACCACTCAGTATTAGAACAACTGCCTAACACACCTCTGGCACCTCTCACCACACATCTGGCACAGACTCTTCTACCTGGCACCACAACCCCAAGGAGATGTTTTGTCTGATTTATTCCTGCCTTCCAGCTGCCCCTAAGTGTTTGTGTGTTTCTGTACAGAAATCACCTTCCTTATTGCTCTCCTGCATTAGCTTCTGAAAGACCTGGACATAGCCCAGACGGATTCTTCTCCTCTCAATAGCCAGGCTGTGCTCCAGGTGGTCCTCTGCAGAGAGCAGCTGCACAGGTTTTAACTCAACCTGTGCAAGTGGAGGAAAAAAACACAACAGTTCTGAATTTCACAATCACAACAAAGCACACTTTGAACTGAAAATGGAATCAGCATTTTCTACAACTTTTTCCTATCAACTGTCCAAGATGATAAGTTTATTAATACAACAATCACAGAGTATAAAGTTCGAGAGATTCTGCACTATCCCTTCAGAATTTCTCACTAAAACTCAATGACAAAGTGCTTTTAGCTTTTAAATCCATGAGAGCACACAATGTTTAAGATATTTCTCATTTAAGAAAAAAAAAAATAAGAAAGACAGGAAAAGATGAACTTAATATGAAGGCATGAGGATAGAATTTTTGAACCAGAAAAATAATTCAGTTGCACTGGTCAGCAGTGTCAGTGCAAATTCCTGTGCATGTCAGTTCAATAACAAACTGCATCCAAACCTGTACTGGCTCAAGAAAACTGCCATATTTGGATAATTTCAGCACAGGTGTCACTGAACAATCACTTGTGAGATTTGTCTAGAAGGCCTAGCCTCAGAAACGTTCAGATAATGCACAAAGCAGTGCACCACAGCCAAATTCAACATTTTGTGTCTTGCAGTGCTGACACTAATGTGTCTCAGCTTTTGACTCCTCCCTCTAACCCTCTTGCAGATTCATTGCCTCCTTTCCAATCCTTTTCAAGAGCTTCCTAGATTTTCCCAGATAGCCCAGTTAAAAAATTAAGATGGTGGGTATATTGAGATTCTCTCTGTACAACCTTAGAAACAGTTGTTCAGAAAAGTGGATTTGAAAAAAATATTCTTCAATGTCTCTGAGAATTTAGTTTGTGATGGAATTTGAACTGAACTCTCAAACTCCCTCTGGGACATTCCTGTCTTAAGCCTAATCTTAGTTAATCATCACGAATTTAATCCTGAATTAATCTCCCCAGAAATCTGGGCAAAAGGTAAACAGGTTGATGTTATGAGTATGATATCAAACTAATAACAAACAATTTTACTTGATGATATTTTAGTGCCATCAGGGTAGCAATTTAGCCATCAGCATTTCAGAGACAAGAGCTGGGCTTTAGCTTCAGTAAAACTGCTCCAGTCTGTTTCTTCTCCAAACTGCACCACATTATCACAGAGGAGAAAGCAGTAGTGATTGGATGTATTAATTGCTCATGGGATGACTCTGCAGTCTCCAGGGGATGTTTAACAGACAGATTGTGCTGTCATAGCACACTCAATGAGACAGGAAAGCCAGATCCATGAGGCTAGTCACATTCAAGAAAGTAGAATTCCACATGCAAAGGGAGTTTGTTAGGAGAGTCTGAGGAGTGTTTGGCCTGCCTCACAAGAAAACTCTGGAAGGACTGTGCCTGTCTTCATGCCAATGGTACTGTGACTGATTTCCAAATACCTCCAGAGAGCCAAACACCGGGGAGGAGAAACAGCCCTGGCATGAAAACTAATCAACACAAATGGCAAAGAACCAATTTAGATTGGAAGCAAGCGTAAAAATAATGTCTTCTGTCTGAACAACCTCCCCAAGAGGGGAAGTGAAGGATAAAAAACCCCCACCCTGCAATCAACTCTGAAAAGGAGAGAGACTCACAAGGGTCTCCCTTCCACTGCTTGCCTCAGCCAATACTGTAGCCCTCACAGGCTCCAATTCTATAATGAACAAATGTGCAAAAGAAAATGAAAAAAATAATAATTATAATTATTATTATAATTATTTTTATTATTATCATTACTGCTACTACTACTACTTACTACTACTACTACTACTACTACTACTACTACAGCAGCAGCAACAACAACAACAAAAAAAACAACAACAATAACAACCTAACAATTTCAGAGCAGTGAATTGGAAGAAAAACCCCACAAGTCTATCTTTTGAAGTCTGGACTTCATGCTTTTTTCCTGTCACTGATGAGAATAAACAGTGTTTCTGCTGTGTTTCACAACCAGAAAAGCAGTGTTATTTCACAGAAACTCAGTCACTCCAAGCTTAGGAGAAAAGAGGAAAAATACCTGTCCAGCACCAACTGGTTTGGCCACATATGTTGCATATGCCACACTCACAATCTTTTCAGCATTAGTCAAAACATCCTGTACTGTCACCTTGATGCCAACCTACGAGGAAGAAGGTGGTGGAGGAAGGAGACAAAAAAGGTATTTGCATCATTGTCAATTGATTTGAGACAAAACAGTGCAGTTTTTATTAGTCCCTTACACCTAAAAGGAAAAAGGTAAAAAACCTGCTCTAATCACTGATACATCTCTGGGCATCACAGTAATAACCCAGCTCTGAAAGTTTTTTTAGTACTGCAACTTTTTTTAGCATCACTTGTAGAGTAACATTACAAACACAGAAAAACTACTTAGATGTAGTTTTATGGATATTTCCTTCCATTTACTTCTGTGGCATTTGGAGTCCCCATCTGAATCAGTTTTTAAGATCTTACACACAAAAAAAGCGTGTTTAGTTGTGCAAAGCACAATGAAACAATTGAATGTGAAACACTGGATTTGATCCTGTGGCATAGGCCTGACATACATCATAATTCTGATTTTTTCTAATGTTTAGAAACTTTTGGAATACATTATCTGTGAGATGCATCACTCCCATTATTAATAATGGGAACTGGACACAGGCACAATGCACAAAAAGCACCCCCAAAGTTCAGTTTGGATTTGAAGTGATTGGGCAAGGCATTGCACACTTACTGCAATATGAACATTAAGATCACGTGCACACCTGAGACACGTACATTTGTATCAGAAGTTTCAAAAATGCTTTTAACTGCACCTATTCAGTGGATCTGGCCTGGACCAACACCATTTTATCCCATCCTGCCCACTACACCTGCTTTAATTAAAATTAAAAGCTTTAATTCTTTGGGGCCCAGTTGCTACTCTGACATGGAATATTTTACAGGAAACACAATTGTAACCCTCTGAAAGCAGTGCCACTAAGCAGTGTTCCTGTTCAGGTATCTGCAAATATCTGGAACAAATAAACCTGGACCCACGCTGTGTTCCTCTACTGCTCCCACATCTGCCCTATCCCTTCAAAATCTGTAGAAGAAAGAGTGGTGATCTCTTACCTCCATGCTGGTTTTGAATGCTCTGTTCACCTTTGTTCTGATGGCAATAATTTGTCCAACCCTGTTAAGAAGAGCAAGACCTTATAGCATGCAAACATGCAGCTTCACAAGGCCTTGAATCTGCCTCTCTGTGTACTCCTAAATGTAGTGAAGAACATCTCATTAACCAGTCCATGTCTTCCACACTGCACTGAAAATTCACTGAAAGAAAGGGCATTTTTCACTGTTTTCAATTTAACACTGTTATTCACCAGTCAGACTTGGTCACTGAAATTACAGCCACTCAGAGAGGTGCACAACCTCGATGGCCACATTCCTTCTCTCTGTAGGAGGGCAGGTGTGCTCCAGGGTCACCCAGAAATTTTGGCTTTTGCTCAAAAGCACATCCTGCACCAAATCACTGAGTACATCTAGCTGCAAAAGCACTCAGACACACTCTGCCAGCAACTCTGGCACACAGGTACGTGCACATGAAGAGATAACCCCAGGACAAAAAGTGCTCTTGGACATCTTTAAAGGATGGGGAAAGAGTTCATGTGCCAAGTCTTGGCCAAGAACAGGACTGCTTGTCCCTTCTGTGCTAACATCATCCCTCTGAAAATCACTCTTCCCCATCTACCTACATAAAATATCTTAAAAGAATTTTTCTTTTATTATCTAGTGTGATTTCACTATATTATGTATTATTCTTATTATATTATTTATTTTTATTATATTATTTATTTTAAATTATATTATATATTTTATTATTTATTATCTTCTAAATTCTCTTTATTATATCATCAGAACAAATTTAAATGAGGAAATATTTTCTTTCCCTCTGGCATTCCTAAAGCTCCATGCTGATAACAGGGGCAAACCTTGTTTCCAAACCCCTCAAATCCCAACTCTAAGCAGTGCTGAGAAGGTGGAAGGAAGGCAGTTTGCCCTCAAGTTTTCCCATTGAGCAGGAAATAAAAGGACACAATGTGCAGGGTAAGCCAGAGCCAAAACAGATGGGTGTCAGGCCACTGCCTCCAGGGAATTCAAACAGAGATACAAATGCTGAAGAGCAGTCCTGGGGCAGGAAAAGTGGAACTAATTACAGCCAAGACTGAAGTAAAATGTAACTCAGAGCACTTGGGTACAGACAAAACATTCCCAGCAAAGGATTTTGCACACTTATTACTCCAAGTTATTTAAAATAATAATAGTTGCTTCCGAATTTAAATGAATGAAGTTTTGACATTTAAAGGTAAAGGCTTGCTTAAATTGCTTATTCCACTGCAGAACTATAATGGGAAATAGGAAAGCTGCTCCTCCCCAGGACCTGACAGGAACAACAAACTACACAGCAATTTTCTCCTTGTTCACCTCCAGGAGCACAGGTGGAATCCTTTGGGTGGATAGGGCAGGGGAAATGGTCAGTGGAAAGAACTGAGACCATCTGCAGGTGCACAGCCCTCATTAGCTTCTGCAGAAGATGCCCAGGGGCAGTTTTTTGCATTATTCATTGCAAAGCAAAAGCAAAACTGTTAAGGCAATTGTTCCCAACTGCACAGCTAAGGGAGCATCTTCCAGAAAGGAGAGTGTTCAGAACTACAGCTATGCAGGGGCAGAAGTCACACAACACCACACTTCCACTTAAAACTGTCAGAAACTTAGCAGAATGAACTGACTAGGATTCACACACGGAACACTAATAAAATGTAAATAAATGTAATTTAAAATCAGAGGTAATTGAATAAATCTGTACCACTGAACTGCTGTGTGTTGCAAGAAAAGGAAGTGGTTTTCATGGTATAAAACTAAGTTTTGAATGATGCAGATTTGTGACAATTTCTGTTTACATCTCAGCTGAAATAAGCACAGAAGACTTAATCCTTGCAGAAGATTTAGTAACCTGATTTAGGTAAATAAACCTTGCAGTAAGTCACTCACTTAGGAACCATCTTATTAATTTACCAGAGAGAGCAGCAAGAATTCTTTTATTTATGCAAGATGTTTGTATAATGAACTAGATCTGGCAAAATTTAGAAAACTGCACAGCAAGCTGCAAGAAGGATGACAGGGATGACCTGACAGAGAAAAGTAATTTCTTAAATAATTCCTTTCACAGTTACAAGATTTGTACCCAAAATTTTTGTTACAAATGGAACATTGGTATTACAAGTGAAAGAATAACTGGAAATATTTGGAAACAAATTTGGAAGGAAAATCATTTTCATCATATTCCAGAAGCTCTGTTCTGCTCTCAAGAAATAAGACAGAAAAGTGCTCTGAAGCTACTAAGTCTGAACTATTACACCTGAAAGGGAAACATTATCCTGACTTTGATTAGTTTTCACAGACAGGATTTTTTTCTAAGGACAAAATTAAAAACACAGAGCAATTCCAGGCAGGACAAGCACTTCAATATTGGGAGACAGACCAAGAAAATCTCTTCTGAGTTCCAGATTCGGTATGATCATGTTCTCTTCTTTGTCTCTGGCTCTAGTTCGTACTCTAATGGACACTGCTTTAACAGTCTCAAGTCTGAGTGGATGCTTGTTTTACACTTGTGCCATGAACAGTTTTAAACTGACATCAGCTGTACCTCTGGCAGCCAGTGCTGCTTTGTTCACAGCCAGTTCACAACAACTGCACGTGCACTGCTCTGTGCACCCAGCTCTATCCCATCTAACCACTCCTTAATTCCCAGACTGACCTGTGTAAAACCACACCAAACCCACAGAGTAAGGGCTTTAGGTTTCTGTAAAGATATGGTTTAGGAATAAAGGTCCTATTTCCTCTGACAGTGTCTTTTATCCCACTGAAAACCATGAAAAATGGTTAAGACAAGTTCAGTCCTGTGTTATCTTGTAGACTCAGTCGATTCAGCGCTCAGTGAATGTGAAACATTTCTCTTTTTCCTAAAAGAGCTAAAAGAGAAGGATGCTAAGAAATGAACCAAAAGAGAACTTGCAACAATAAAAACATTAATGACAGTAAGTTTTATAGGTACATATTCCTTATTTAACAGAGACAAGCAGTGGCCAGCATTCACTAGAGCCAGAGACCACTGGGCCATCAGTTTCTCACCAGGCATCCTGACTGCCAAGTCAAGGTAACACCAGTTTATTTCTGCCCTGTTAAATGGATTTGCTCTCTGGGTGGCTCAGGCTACCACAGGCAGGAAAGCGCAATTTTGAAACTTAGCTCTGTGCCTGTGGTGAGTTCAGGGGTCTGCTGCCTCCCCTGCTGTAATGCCCAGGTTTATCTCTGCCAAGTAAGAATCTCCAGAGTGAAAACGTTGTCAGCTGGTCAGTACCTGGCAGCCTCCTCAAACTGGATGTCGTCCATGGACGCTGTCACGCAGGACACCCCAGCATGTTTCTCAGCTTCAAAAGAGACACAGGGGCACACGGTTAGCACTCTGCACCTGCAGGGAGCTGCTCACCTGAGGGCTGGTGCCTGACAGAAGGGGCCACACACGGCAGGTCCCGCTCCCTCCTGTGGACACCACAGTGCAACTCTGCACTGCGCCCCTTGGGAAAAAAAGAGAGGCTAGGTAAGGTTAAAGTTAGAAATTTTTTCTACCATGATTTTGTTGTAAAGGGTGTCCATGTTTATGGGTAACATCAGGAGATGAGACTAGATGATAGCAACCATCTTACTAAGGTCTTTTTCTGAAAATGAACGTTCTGGTAAGAGAGCCTTAACAAGCATTTCGAGAGACAGAAAGAGTCACAAAGTGTTACCAAGCTCACAGAAAGCTGATCATTCTCCCTCAAAACAGTATGTCATGAGCATCAGCTAGGGCAATCCAGAGGGGAAGTTTTATGTCAGCTGAGGATTCTGAGATACAGGAGAAAAACCTACTCTTATTAGTAGGTAAAAATCTTAGCTTATTAATGCACTCACAACAGTGGAAAGCAGATAAGTGCATGTCCTTAGTGCTGCATCAAAAATGCAGGAATTAAATAAAAACAAAGACAAACAAGATTTTGAAAGTTCAAAATTATTGAATTTGAAAAATTATTTCACCTGCCGTGAAATATTTTTTACCCAAATCTGAACTGTTATTCATCTCCCTGGGATGCATTTGGTTGTGAAAAAGGATGCATGCTTTTTGTACTAATTATGAAAGCTAATCTGGAAAAGGTAAACATCTTATTTACTGTTAATATTTAATCACCTGATAGTTAAGTTTTTATAGCAAGTGAATATGATATATTATTTATTTGACCATAGCACCTAGAGCTTCCAGTCAAAAGTAGATCTCCAGTGAACTAGGAGCTGTATAAACACAGACAACCTCTGTTCCAAAGTCCTGAGTGACAGAGGCAAGAGAGGAGACCAGCAGGAAGCCTGGAAAATCGCACTGCACAACAGGCAAGAGTTCTCACTCCCAAGCAGCCCCATAATTTTAGTGAGCATCATGAGAAGAGCTCAGAGAAATCAGAGGTTTTATATCAACATCTGAAGAGCTCCCCTTGAAAATACGAGGGGAAGCTGCAGTCTCTCCTCAAAAAGCACTGCTGAATGTTAAAGCACTGAAGGGATGGAAATGGAATCACTCCTTCATAGACCTGAAAGCTCGTTATGGGCTGCTAATGCATGCACCTCGCTGCCAGGCTCTCGCCGTGCTTCCCGTGCAGCTAACAGCAGGCACTCACAACTCAGTGCTGCAAGTTAGCGAGGGGGTTTTGGAAGCTTTGGAAGCCAAGATTCAGTCAGACATGGAGTGCTCTGCACGCTGGTTGGATTTGTCGGTGTTTCACAGAACCACAGAATCCCAGAATAGTTAGGGCTGGAAGGGTCCTCCAGAGACCGTTCAGTCCAATCCCCTGCCAAGGCAGTGGCACCTTTCCTTCTTTTTGGCCCACATGCGCCAATAATCTTAAATTAGTACTTTTCTTCCTTCTCTTACTTATCTCTTCCCACCTCTTTTCTCCCCTTCTGCTGCTCCTTTTTTAAATTCTCCTCATCCCCACATTCCCTTCCTGGCTCTCCTGTGCCATCTGACACCTCACCCTCGTGGTGTCTGTTCCTAACTGGACCCCAAATCTCCTGGGCTCATTGAGAGGGATGTGGAGCTCCTGGAGTGGGTCCAGTGAAGGCTACTATAATGGCTGGGGGACTGGAGCATCTTCCTCACGAGAGGAGGCTGAGGGAGTTGGGTCTGCTCAGCCTCGGAAAGAGATGGGAGTGAGAGGGGACCTCATCCGTATGTACAAATATCCAAAGAGGGTGT
>VYXF01007120.1:86848-124049 GCA_013397295.1 Polioptila caerulea
GTGCTCTGGGCACCCTGTGCCAGGGCCTGCCCTCTCTGCCAGAAAACGATTCCTGCCCAATACCCCATCTTCACCTTCTATCTCAGTTTGAAGCCATTCCCCCTTGCTCTGCCACTGCTTACCCTGGTGCAAAGTCTCTCCCCAGCTCTCTTCAGACCCTTTAGGTGCTGGAGGGTGCTCTCAGGTGTCTCCACAGCCTTCACCTCTAAAAGCTGAGTAGCTCCAGTGATGGGGATGCTGGTTTTGTACAGGACACCACGGACTAATATTCCCTCCACTCCTGCCCCAGGACTCCCAAGGTCACCTCACAGCCTGGCACCAGACACTGCTAGGTGTGGTGTGTCCACTGTCACCGAAATGTCTCAAATCTGGCTCATATTCTCATTTTTATTTCTCTTTTGGAGTTTTGCCCTGTCGTGTTTTCTGTCTTCAACTTGACAGCCCAGCAGGTGTGTCCAGGGCAGACATGTTCCCATTTCCAGAGGCAGTGGAACCACTGGCACTTCCAGCATGGATGTTTTGATTCCCACCTCTGTGGCCACGGCCCTGATCACATATTCCTGCAGGCGTCAACAGCTGGAGAGCTCACAGAGAACTCATTCTCTTACCTTCTCCTTCTCACATGGCTGGTAAGGATATTGCTGCTCTTGCATGCTGTGAAAATACAAGCAGCTGAGGAAAGCAGAGCAATCTCCTTTGAGCTGTCAGGAGGGTCAAAGTTTTACTGTTGCCAGAGATACAGTGTTATTGCTACCGAAGGCTCAGCCCTTTTGGGGATGCTCAGTGCCTGGGCTCCTCAGCTGTTGGTGAGGCAGATGTGTTACTGCAATGTAGAAGAGGGTACAAACTGTAAATGGTTTCCAGGAAAAAACGCAAGGCTTGTATTTGACTATTGCTGTGTGGTTTCAATGCAGCAGCAAGACTGTTTTCTGTAGCCTTTCCTTACAACCTTTCCTCACAACCTTTCCTCTTGGTCGTTACTGTTCCAGAGAGGGCTTCCCGTGTTTCACAGAAACATACATCCACGAGTTTATATCGTGAACTCTTTTCATTTAAACATTGTTAAAGATCCAGCTTTAACCTATAGCAGCCAGGAAAATTTGAATTTTAACCAAGACAGAGTTTCCCAGTGCAGTAGGGGTTCTCTTCCCACATGGTGTTACTATCACTGCTCTGTTATAGCACTATCTCTGTTTCCAAGCACATACTCTTTTTATCAAGCAACACCATGGCTGTATCATCTCACTCGTTACATTTCAGAAGATCCTGGCTCTGAAAACCAGTGTGTTCTGCTATTCCCTACATTTATTTTCGTTCTGTCGCTTCAGGAAAAAAAAAAATTACTGGTATCTCTCTCTCTGAGTTCTGTGAAGGGAAAAACCAGAGTGTCACGGCAGTGAGGCACTTTGGCCTTGCTACCTGAAGCTGGTCTGTAAAAGACCAGCTTTTGCACCCGGTGTTTTCTCCTTCCTCAACTGCTCAATCCAGATGACAAAAACTCAAATTATCATTAGTTTCTCACACTGTGGATCCTAGATGCCAGAAGAAAAAGTCTGTAAACAGAACTGAACATTTTCCTATTAAAAAAAACACAAACCCTTACCTTACATTTTGCCTGCCTAGGCCAGTAATTTGTAAATTTGTTTCAGGTTTACCTTCTCACACTCCGGCATTCTCTGAGGTAATGCTGTTTGTTGTCCTTCCATGGGTTCTTCTTTCTGCACCTCTGTTAAACACAGTCCCAGTGATCAGGTGCCTGGCCTGCTAGAGATCCCTTGTTTGCTGTGAGATGAGGAGCTACAAAGCTGCTGGGATCACAGGGGGCAAAGTAAAATCAAAATCTGCTCACCTGAAAAACCTGCAGCATGTGGGGGGGAGCACGTGTTTGGGCTGAGGGGAAAGAGAAGCGCTGGAGCAAGGGAAAGCTGCTGTTTCAAAATCACACCTCTGATCTGCTTGGCCCTCAGGGAAGGATATTTTCAGGGAGTGTCCTTTGGGGAAGAGGTATACAGATAAGCAATGCCCACGGCAGACACACCTGGGCAGTGAGGCCAGGGAACTCACTGTCTAAAATGAGCTTTCCCAGGTGATTCTCTGCTTTCACAAGCTGCATTTCCTCTGCCCTGCAGCTACAAGAAGAGATAGGAGCTAAAGGAGCGTAATGGACTGCAAATGAACCACTGAAGCTGACTCCTGCAGTTTGTTACACAGTATCCATTGGACTAAAACAGTGTTTTACAGCTTTTGGTGCTCAGGTTATACCGGCCAATTGGGTACTGTTCTTTCACTGCTGAAATTTCGAGAGCAATTCAGCTGCTGGCCCCAGTTCAGAGAGGAGATCTGTGTTTTTCAGTGGTTTCCCACTTGAAAAGTACTTTCTGTGGCACAGCTGCGGCAGCACCTGTGGCATCACTGAGGTAGCTGGACCTGAGGCACCCTTTGTGGAAGCACCTTTGGTCATCTTTTCCAGTTAATAAACAACAAGCTTAGCCTTAGATGTGAATAAATCTTCTGTAAAGTATAAAGTACAGCCATTAGAGCTAGCAAGAAGTGTTCCAAAATGCATTTCTTTTAAATACAGATGTCAGCTACTGCAGTAAATCAACTGCAGTATAGAGCCGTGCATTTCTGTGGACAGCATACTTCTGTGTTCTAGAAACAAAAGTATTACTGCCTGAAGTTATGGGTTTTGTATGCTTCTTTCATAACCCTAGTTATTTATGGAAAAAAAGGGTTTGGTTGCGGGGTTTTTTGGGGATACAGCTTGTGAAAATACAACTACTTCTTGTAAAATGAAACTTTATTCTAAAATGTATCCAAAATTGCAAGACACAAGCACCATTAAACAGATAAATAGACATATATTTATATACAGAGAGCATCAAAACACAAAACAATTGTTAATATAATTCTTATACCATTTTAATGAGTATCCATCAATAAAACTTTACAATTTAAAGGAGACTTTTCAGTTGCAAAACAGTTGTAAAATCATATGTATAAATTATGTTTACTACAATTCCAATAACAGAGGCAAAGTAAAATACAAAAATAATAATCAATACTGCAAATTCAAATACAAACCCCAAAAGTAATGCTGCACAGGTACGTATGTACACTGGATGAATTCATGCAGCCAGGCAGTGCAACAAATTAACTGCTGAGTTTAACTTATCACAAAATGGAACCACCATGTCGGCAAACAGAAGAAAATATACTTTTGTAATAAATCATAGTGCATTTTGAAGTTAGACTTTATAAAATGATTGTTGAGTGATACACTTCTAATATTCCCCATGTGATCTGAGATCCCCCCAACTCCTTTTTTTCACAAAATAAAATACAAATGACAAAAGCTAAAAACCCCACTGTAGAACAGAGTCTGATGTACTGGTACCATCTTGAAAGCGCTTGTTTAAATTCTCGGTATCAGACTTGTTTGCAAGTGCCCGTGTCCACAGGGACACGCGTTTTTCCTTGCTACTGGAAGTAAATCTTTCACGCTCCAATGCTGTCTCCATAAACTGCATCTCACACGATGCTTAGACTGCACTGGTTTGAAGAGACACAGCTGAGCCTTGAAAAAAAGAACCCTTAAATCCCTATGAAGCACAGAGAGAGTAAATGGAGGATAGAGAGACCTCATTATTCCTGAAGCTCCTATCCCTAATTGCTTTAATTACATAAACAGAGATTAACATAAGAGGCTTTTATGGCTTGGGTGAAATTTCTGCTAATTTGCTGGGCAAGTGTGAAGCCTATGTCTCTCCACAGGGCTTTGCCTTTCACAGTGCAGAGGGCTACAGACTCTTTTGGTTGGTGAAAGGAAGCCTCAGGTAACTATACAGAAAAATACCTCTGCAGTGAAAATGTGGTAAAGAAACAAAAAAATCAAAACAGAACCTCTGGAAAACTGTGACTTCTTGTGTAACAAAAACATGGCTGTCACCTTTCAGGTCTATGTTGGTTGGTATAGCATGAACACGTAGATAAAACTGGTTAAGTGTCAAAATCATATGAGATACAGTTACACAGTCTGACACTTTTTTCCTTAAAATCTTAAGTGATAAGCACGCTCAGTGTTTTCACTAGGAAATTACTGCTAAAATGCTACATTTCGTTGCTGAAAAGACATTTATAGCAGCCTGTAAACTACTGAAGAGTTGCTCCCTGCATCCTTTGTGCTTCCAAAACCCCCCTTCGAGCCATCACTAACTTCTGAGTTGATGGGAGTTTTGAGCAAAAAAGGGATGCGGAAAACCACCTGTATTGGGTAAAAAACGTAGCAATTTATACAGCATCTCTTCAGATTTTCCAGCATGCAAGCACGTGTAGAGAGAAGCTAAGAGACAGCATGCACTGCAGTGTTATGTCATTGTGCTTATGTCTGCTGAGGGCACTATGGCATTTTCACTCAGAAAAACAGAAATGTTAGCCCCAGAAGACTAAAAGAGCCAATAATAATGAAGCCATCAGCTACTGTTGTAGTAAAGAATACCCCAAAAGAGGGAGGAAGTTCGTCTGCTCGTAGCATATATATACTGAAGCTGAAGAGAATTACAAAGGCACAATACAAGCCTATATTTCTGGCAAATTATATATATTCATAAATTTCTGCTCATACCACCTCAAGAAAGTGAATGGTACAATAAAAACTGAAGGTACAAATGTTAATTGGAAGTGAAGCTCTACAAATGAAGGACTGTTGGTGAACACAGCTCATTACTTGCTACATTTCTACTCTTCCCAGGTGGTGAGCTCATCCACCTTTCCTCCACTGGCTGACAACAACATGGTGACCCAGTGACAAACCGGAGCACTGCCAGATGACAGAGAGAATGGCTTTATGCATCTGAAAAGCTGTCAGTGAGTGGCTGCCACAACAATCTTTCCCACTGCTTTACCTTTGGCTCAGAATTCACAGAGAAACCAGGAACAGCAACTGGAAATCCATACCCATTTTCATGCAGAGCTGAGGTTGAGATAATCCATGAGAGTAGCATTTTCATTACTTTCACTTAAAAATATTGAACAGCAGAGCAGGAATTGTACCAGCTCATTGTAAGAAACCAATCTCAACTTTTCTATTCATAGCTACACCAGATCTGTTTCATTTCCAACAGTGAACAACTCACAACTTAGGAAACAAAGTGAATGGATCAATACTGCTCCTGTTAAACTCTTAACAAGTTACACCCACTCTGGTGTGATGAAATTACAGGGCAACTGTGGAGGCAACTGCTGTCTCAGCCCAGCTCTGAGAATGTGGACACTTGATGAAGGTGAAAGGTGTGGCTACAACATTTTATCCTTGAGCTGCTCCTCAGCTCGCCACAACAACTGGCACAACTGCTGTCAGGATTTCATACAGGTAACAGAGGAAGGTATCATGGGAAGCTGGAGGAGGAACCTGCTGGAACCAGGCTCTGCTAACCCATAGTAACGCTGCCTGCAAACCTGCCCTGTCTGACATGGGATATTCCCTCATCTCCAAACCAGCAAATCAAATCCCAACACAACACATTTATCGCAAGTTTCTCCCCAAAAAACTACCATAAACTGCCACTACTACATGTATTCTCACAATCCTCAACCAGGACCTCCCAGATTTATTCCTTAAAGCCCTCAGGAAAGGAATCTTCAGCCACACCTGGATAGTATGAACATTAATACCTTAGTTACAAGCTCACAGCTGAATTTGAGAGCTGCGTATGCTGTTGCTGGTGTTGTTTGATCTATGCAATGGTTTCTCCCTGTGTTGCTTCCAATGAAAATCAGTGCAGGCAACAAGGAAGCCCACTTAACAAATAAAGGTGAGGATTCCTAGGCAGGGGTAATCCCTCTAGAAATGTTCCAAGTCACAAGTTCAAGTTACAGCTGTTCATTAAAATCAGAGTAAAAATAAAGAAAATAGCGCTACAGGGCAGAAATCTCATGCTTGAGATTGAATTCAGAAAGTCATCTGTAAGTCACTCAGATTCAGGTTCAAAGGAGCTGCATCATTCTTGCCCATTTCAAGCTCAAATTATTTATTTGTGTAGAGATGTGAGAAGCCAATTGTGAACACTTGGATTTATCCCACCTAATTCCAGCTGTTCATCAGTGGTGAGAGCAAATGATGCCATCATGAAACCTTCCAGAGGCGTCTCCACTCGTGTCCCTCCTCTGATTTACACACAAGACCCAGACTGGCAATTTTTCACCAGCTGAAATTAGGGCAGGATGAATCGGGCCACAGCATGGAGCGGAAACAAGTCTGATGTGGTGGCACAGTATCATCATGACAATCCAGTCTGTCACAGCCCTGTCTGAGGCTCCAAGCCAGACACGCTCTGGGCCAGTGACCCACAGCATCCGTGCCTTTGCAGCTCACAGTCTGGCAAGGAGCTCATCACACCTTAAACAGTGAGGCTTGAGTTCATGACGATCCCCCAAAGCAAGACCCAGAGCCACTCGAGATGGGAGTGCTGCCAGGCAGCTCTGGCACTGCAGAAAGAGACTGCAGCCCTCCCAGCCATCCCAGAGGGTGCCCTGGAGAGTCACACACAAGGTCTGGAGGGGTTGGCAGCCGGAGTGGTTGCACATCCTAACACAACACGCACACATGTCCACATATCCGTGGTGCTGTGGGAGTTCTGCATCCCCATGCCTTGGCTACGGCATGGGCTGGCTCTTGGCAGGAGCTGTCGGTAATGAGGATGAAGCACACACTGAGGAGAAATACAGAGTTCTGAAACACACATTTGTGAGATCCCCAATAGTATTAATAGTAACGATTAAGGTCAGAGGCAGTATCAAGTTTTGCATGCATTTTCTACATTAGTATTTATATAGACAAGTTTCAATCTTGCTGGTTTGCAAAATTACTGAGGTTTCCTTTACTTCCAGAGACTGGAACATTGAACATTAGCTTCATTTATGATGTTGAAAGTCATTCTTTGTCTAAAATACACCTACAAATACTTGGGATTATGGGGCTGGGATTGCCCTGTTGTCCTCTGTAAAGGGCTGAAGTAACTGTAGAAATATTTTTTGATCTTAGAAATAAAGGGAATTTATTTACAAATTGGACTGTAAGCATGAGGAACACTTATTGCAAGTTCTCAAAGTCTTACATGAAAGGGTGAAGGTGCAAAGTCATTAAGACTGCCTTGATTCTAAAGATTAGCCTACTCATTTAATTAAACTATCAATAGAAACATAGAATTTAAAATAATCCAAGTAAGAATCCCCTTCAACTTTCCAAATTTCTTAACTTTTCCCATCATTGCCTTTCAGACTAGACAGGATTTGAAATTCTGATGTCAGAAACCAGCAATGAACACACAGACATTTTCAGGTCTTTGTTGTATATCATAAAATACTGGAAAAAAAGAATGCAGAGTCCCAGAATTCAGATTATTTTTCTCTCTTGGTAAGAAGACAGAGAGTTCAAATCTCCTTAAAACACCACCTCAGGTAAAGCCTGCAGTGGGTGGGGGTGAGGACACAGTGCAGAGGCAGCGCTGTGCCTCCTGTATGCTCTTAGAGATGGGCTTCTGTCTTGGCACTGCTGGAGTTTTTAGGGGAATAAAAAAGACACCAGCACACACATCTTTGTAAGACAGCAGCCTGCCCTGTGCTGTGCCTGGGGCACCCCTTTGCCAGGGGACACTGCACAGGTGTGACACCTCCCAGGTATGCAGGCACAGGCACCTGGGACATCACAAAACCTGCAGCTGCCTGCTCAAATCCAACCCCAAGCTCTCAGAAAAGGATAAGAACTGGGCTGAATTCTCTTACATTTAATATCCTTGTAAATGGCTTTTTGATCTGCTGTTTGAAATAAATTCTGAAACCACTAAGCGTGCTTAACAGAGCTTCAACTCCATGTGGACAGCAAGTTCAGAGGACAGAACAAGGACTGTTGCAGTATATAATACACATGGCTGTACAGTCAAATGCCACCTCTTGCTTCAAAACAAGAATTTACAGTAGCAAGCAGTGGTGGCAAGATTTCTTACACAAAACCTACAGGAATTTACAGGATATGCATGGATCACCAAGGTTATAACACCAGCAATAGACAACACAGATTATCTTGTGCAATGTGAACAAAGTTGACAGTAGTTTACCAATGCTGTAAGTAATTCACATAAATATGCTAACCCACCAGCTAACAAATCTTTCTCCTCTTCCCACCAGAACCAGACGCATGTACAGCAATACATTAAAAAAAAAAAGTGGTTTTGTGGTTTTAGCCAAACATGCACAAAATAAATGCACTCCAAGGGGATTTTTGCAAAAAAAAAAACACAAACAAAAAAACAAAACAAAACAAAACAACAACAACAAAAACCCAAACAAACAAATAAACAAAAAAACCTGAAAACTGGTGTCCAAGCACACACAGCAATTGGATTCACACTTCTCAAACAGCCAATGACAGAGCCAAAGTTTATTGTGTGGATGCTTTTTGTCCTGGAGAAATAGTAATATAAAAATTCACTCAATTTTTAACTAACAGAAAACTCCAGCTTTACTCACACCACTCTTCCATATCCTTAATTCCAGCCCTACTTTAGGAACTTGTGTTCTCTTCCTTATCCATTAATGTAAATGCAAATCAAATCAAAACTACAACATAATCAGAAAAAAATAAGAGACTAGAAAAACGACAATGAAAATAGCTTACACCTGCTTTTGGATGTTATGTTTATTGACAACAATTTAGTAACACCACTTTGCTTTCCTACTAAACCACTGGATGTGCTCTGTGTCTCTGTTACAGAGAGCTTTAGTACATTTCTACCTCAATTAAATATATCCTGTATTTGGGATTTTGTTTTCCTCCTATCTGCATGACAAGAATCAGCTTTTCTTTGAAGTTATTTTCTATCATTGTTAGGAACCATCTCATCTAATTTGTGAATGTGTGGGTTGCTAACTTTCCTGATCTTGAGCAGTGAGAGCTCTCAGGATGCTGGACTGCCACTTCTTATCTGGTGTTGCACTCAATTTCTCTCTAATAAAATAAACTCCCTACATCAGAGCTCTAGTTACAGATGTTAACCACTTCCTGCATTTTTGTTGGGCAAAATGATCTTATTTTTTGTGCAAAGACCTGGCACAGTACATTTAATGGGGAAGTCCAAGTGAGAGAGAGTAAAACATGAAGATTAAAACAAGAGACATAAAGCCTAGAATGTCCAGTTCATCCAGCTGACAATTTGACTCCTCAGGGATCAGAGCAGTTGTTCCACAACAATAATTTTTCCCATCAAAAGCAATTACTGAATTTCAGTGTCTCTGAAATAGCCCAAACTCCTAGACTATACAGTCTATTTCCTAGTTCACCCAGGCTACTGAGAACATACCACCTTTCGAAATCCCCATGTTTTGTGCTGTTTCCCTATGGAAATTGATGCTAAAACTGCCAGAATTTTCTCTTAGCAAAATCCAGCCTCTTGTCTCAGCACTGTAAAATCTTGAAAGGATCCCCAGAACCTAACAGCATGAAGAGTTGTGCAAGTTCTCAAGAGAACAGCGAGGTAGCGAACAAACACCTTGTTTCTGGTGGGTAATTGCCCAGTCCTGAGCCACCTGACCCTGGAACAAGCCTGCTCGACCACTCGGTCACTCTTCTGAGACCACAGAACCCTGAATCATCCAAGAGACACGCTGCAAGCACTGACCAGGCAAATTAAACCACGATTTGTGAATTAGGCTTTGTACAAGGTCACACAAATCAGATGTCAAGCAGTAAACTTTTGGGGATGCGGGAGGAGCTTTCAACATGAAGTCCAGCTGTATCATTTACAGCAACTAGGCAGCAAATCTCTTTTTGATCTGATTTCCCCAAAAGCATGTCTTTCAGCAAATATTTACAATGCTGAATTAAAATAAAGAAATGAAAAGGTGATTTTATTTTTCTCTCTCCATTTCTTTTGCACACGAATCTGCAATAGTGGCTAGAAAGTGACCATTTCAAATTATAACTGAAAACTGCATTTATTAAATTTGAAAACATGTACCCAAGAAAACCTTTATACATTTTTATGGCAAGTTTTCCTATTACATGAAAGGCTTTCTTACACATTTTAAGCTTAAATGAAGAACAGCAACCAAACAGAAGTTTGGACTACAACTGCAAAGCTGTTGGCTGTGTTGAGGGAAACTATGGCTGCACAACTGAAAACAAGATGGAAGAACAAATTCACAGAAATAGTTCATGTAATAGTGAACAAGGTTCTAATAAAGTAAGAAACAGAAGAAAGCCAAATCTGCTCTGCTTGTCAGTACTATTGATAGATAAACATGCTCCTGCACTGGTAAAAATCTGCAAAATAATGTCTGCTTAGGAAAGACTTAATTTGAGCTCTAGGCTGTCCATGCTCAAGTATGGGTTTAGATTATTCCAGTCCTACTTTTCTAATTTCCTGAAGGATACTACCTGTGTTCTTCGATCTGTTTAAAATTAACTATTTGCAGACTCAATTTCAAATTAAGGTGAAGCTGCTGGCAGAATCAGAATTTTCATGTGCTGAGTAGATGATCCATTCATTTTTTCTAGATTTGGTACTGTAATTTGTTTCCAATATGTAGAAACTATTCAGGAGTGCACTCAAAGCAATATTTTAAGATCTCTTTTCTCATTTTTCAGGTTGAAACATCATTTTGGTAATTTCAACAGACCCTCTGTATTTTGCTCTATGTTCTCAGTTTTTACATCTGCTAAATAATGTCACACCACAGGTAAGTGATACATTTGACCCAGACTAGGGTGAAATCCTACACAAAAATGACCTTATGTGAATGGCTTCATCAAAGTTGCAACAGAACTGGCATGAGCAGCAGTTTATAGAACTGTGCCAATAATATCTGAAAACAGCAGAATTTACACCTAATTTATTTCTGATTTTTTAGTTGTTTTGAATCACTAAATTGTGAACTGGATCCTCAATGTGAGATAACAGTGTTCAAATAGTTTATAGGGGTTTATTTGAAAGATGTGCTTTGTCAGGATTCCCATCTTTAGGGCCTGAGCAAACCCAAGTGTGTCTGTGACAGCACCCACAGTTATATCACCACTGATAGTGAATTGAAGAAAAATAAATTTACCTGTACTTTTTACACCATTAAGGTATATTTTACATTCTTGAAATGCAAACGTGTAGGGTCAAATACTGAAGAATCCAGTCTATACTTAGCCATGACAACAACAACAATGGATCAGAGCTGACTAGGAACAGAGGGAAACACTTAATAATTAACTGATACAGAAATAGAAAGCTGTGCAACATGTATCAGCTGAAAAGTCATTTTGAATAAAGTGATCAACACTAAATATTTTAACGGCTGGTCCCTCATTAAACCTAATTCCAAATCATTTGCACATGCAGTATTGCATTTGTTAGACACAGAACACAAGAAAATTAAATTTGTTTTAGGCAGGTCAAGAAGCTGTCCTTTGATGCATCCTTAAAGAAACAATCTTCTATTCACATCTTCCCAAATGGAATTATTTAAAACAAATTATTAGCCTACATATTTCTCATTGAGTATTCCTGCTGGAAGGGACAGGAACGGCTAGATGTCCTGGGACATGAAACATTTAATCCTATGTTATGGGGAACAGGCTGAAAGCCTGAAGTTGTTACTGTCTCTGAACACATGACAGGTTGGGTGGCCAGGGCTCTGCAAACAGAGGGCTTCCAAATAAAAAATGGAATTACTGGGGCATAGGAAGTGCAACTGTAGTTTTCCCTAACTCTCAAGTAGTTAAGAAAATCATTTTATCCTTACATGCAAATATCCAGGTATTTTGTTAATGCACACCAGGCCACAAGCTTTACCTGTGATTCAGACAGCTTCTTCCTTTCCCTAAACCCTGTTCTTAGACATGGTGATAAAATCTGGGTGACATGAAGATATATCTGGCTCTGAATGCTCTTTTCCATGGGTTTAAGCAGCAGGTAGGACCCTGGTTTCACTGTGAAGTTCACAAGTGAGTCCAGTTTCAGCTGATTTCTACAAAGCTGGAATATTTAGAAGAGTTCTCACAGCATAAAAGATCCCTTACTCTCCATTTCTGCTACTCTTAAGATTTAATCACTTCTGTTTTTAAAAAGCCTCACTTCAACTTTGCCTGAAAGACCCATTTACAGAATCATCTTATTTCTACACTAAAGAGCAAGGTCTTTCTAAAAACCCAGTGTGAGAAGATCTACCCTGCACCACTTAAAATAAAATTCCTACCAGAGCTGGACAAGTTCTGACATTATCAACAGTACTGTTGCATAAGGAGAGAACCAAAGAGCAGTTACATTGCTCCTGGTACCTGGAGCATAAAAAATGTAAGTGGGAGCAAAAACTGGGTGCTTGGGAATAGTCTTTCTTCCCATACAGATATTACAGATACCATGAAAATCCTACAAGGATTTGTAAGCAAAAGAAAGAAAAATGAACAAGCAAAAAGTCCTGTGCATTAAGAAAAAAATAATCCAAAGGTGTAATTTTGAAGTTGAGTAGCTAGCACATAAGATAGTTTTCTAATGGTTCAGCTGCAGAACCTGGCCTCTCCAGGAGCCTGGCTGAGGCTGGGTAGAGCCTTGGACAAAGCATTAGTGACATCAGCTGCTGCCTGTGGGGTTACATGGGTATCAGAAATGCAGGGAACGCTGACTAAATTATGTGCTGAAAGGACACCCTTGTGTAAGAGTGAGGACAAAGTGTTTTAATAACGATATCCAATCTGTGTCAGCAGTTCTGTGCACAGGTTTAATGGTCAGATTTCCATCCTTCCAAGGTGCCTAACAGCTCACTGACCTGGGAATGGGCTGTGGCACCCGATGCACTGCTCCCGTCTACCTTAGTCCATCAGCAGTGACATCATCTGACTGAAACTGGGCTACAAAGAGTCCTTGGCTCCCTGTAAGGCTACCACAGATAAGACAGTGGCAAACACAGGCTGCAAGGACACCTGGACTCTGGACGTAATGGGGACACATCAGTGGTGTTAGTGACAAAAGGAAAGGGTCTGAGGAAATTACACCTGATTTTGTGTTTAGGGCTCAAGCCAATAGGATGGCCAGACAGCAATAAAGTGTTTTCCAAAGAGAAGCAAATGAATGTGACCTGAATAATCAAAAAGAATACAGTCTACAAAACCATGTAATGACTATCTAGGTCATGTTTACATCTAATCAAGTAGTTCTTACTAAAAAGTAATGCTACCAAAATCTTGGATACTTCAACACAATTTTAATCCTCTGAGACTTTCATCTTTGAGTCGCCCTAACAGGAGAGTAAAGTGTTAAATCTTTTTATTTCCATATTTGATACACATATAACATATGGAAATAAAAATTAGTTAGGAGATTGTAGTATTCCTTACACATCCCTTTACCTTCAGCCACCATCACAGGCCCATCACATATGGATGATATTCCTTTATCACAAGTTCATGAAAGAAAATCCCCTTGCCAACAGATATAACACATCCTAGAACTGCTTCTCCTCTGCAAGTGGCTCTTCTGGATATAAGTTCAAGGAGAGAATTTTGCTGGCTGTGGCACGAATTTCTGCTGAGCCACTTTGTGCCTGCATTGCTGATCATCAGCCTTAGTATCACTACAAACTGGAACACTTTGTTTTCTTGGGGGAGTTGGAAATCATCAGGAACTATGTAAATGTACCATAATCTTGGTTTCAGAGCTCTGCCTGAAGAGAAATGGGAATGCTTCCAGAAGTGTTTCCTTTAGGCCTTTCCCTGCATTCTGTGCCCAGCTTTCATACCTAACTGTCTTTTCTCCTTATGAAAGGGCCCAGACCTTCATTCCTCTTCTGTTCATGGCAAAAAGTATCACCCTCATAACAAGGCCAGTAGTCATAAAAAGTTCACTGTGGCATTTTGGCTCAAAAAAAAAAAAGCTCCTGACTGGAAAGTTTTGTGGGAATTAATTCTGGCAGATATGGCAGAAAACACACACCCAAGCAGCAGGGTGACCTGATTTTCTAAATGGGTTTGGGAAATACTGTTGATAAATAGGAACACAGATTGCTCATATTTGTTTAAGAATCACTGAAAATGGGAAACATAATTGTAAGTTGGTAGAAAACGTTTCAGTGATAAGGACTCTACTGTATTTCCACTAACTACCACCCCTACAGAAGACCATGCTAAATAGAAAACTCAATTCCAAGGGCAGGAGAAGCCCTGACACTTTATTGCTAGATTCTATAGCAATTGGAGCTCACTTACAGTAACCTTATAGTACTCTATATAAACTGAGAAGCTTGTATCAAATTCAGGCTTCCATTTAAAATAGATATTGCAGATATTAGGCTTCAATTAAAGAAAAATAACCTTCAGTGCTTTTTTTTTATTCTCTTAAAGGCAAAGTATCAAAAAAAATCCCCAAACTAGGTGGAAGTTATTAAATTTCTCCAAAAAATTAATATGAGCTTTCTTCTATTTCTTGAGACAGTACAATTTGTGATTCACAGGGTAGCTGGTATCAAACACATGGTAATGAAAGCTCGTACAAGCAATTTTATTCCTATCCATAATGGCAGACACTAACAAAACCAAAAGAATTTATCCTTTGAGTTCAAGTTAAAAAATAATTTATAAAGCAGTGATATATGCAACATAAAACAGTTCAGGAGGGGAGAGGGAAAGCAAATTCTAATAATTAAAATGTAAACGTGGAAAAAAAAAAAAAAAAGAAATGGAATAAAAGTCCCTACTGATTTCTACGTAAGATGTCACGTGATCCTATGTTACAGTGTCCTGGGGTCTCTGTGTGTGTGTGTGTGTTTGGAGTGTCACACACACACCCCACGCCGACCCACACATGTACACACATAGACAGGTGCTGGCAGCTCCACCTCGGGCACTTCTCTCTTGCCACTCCTTACAGTTGTCTTAAGCATTTTTGGGACCCACTTTCTTGACAAGAAGGGGGAAGATGGTAGGAAAAAAACCAAAAAAACCATAACAGGTGGGTCTGATTGTGTCTGAGATCCTTTAGTTAAACTGTACACTGGGACGAACAATTTTCTTCTGCTGTAGCTCTCTGGAGAGGGCCAACTCACTGTGGTCTTCACGGCGACACTTGTGAACGCGTCACACACTCATTGTCATGCTAGGGGAGTACTGGAAAAGAGGAATCCACATTTTAACAAATGTTTATCCCACCCCCAGGCAGCTGCATCCACACCTGGACTACAGCAATGGGTTCAGAGCTCCTTGAGCTCCCTCCTGAATTTGTGCTGCAGCCTCCTTTGGGATTGTAGTTCAGTTTGTGTCCCCAGAACTGCTGTGGTGCTTCCTCCATGCAAAAATACAGCCACTGCTGACAAAGGACACTCCTCTGAGGCCTATTTTGGTGTTACCTGGGTGCTGTGATGAATCAATACCTCACTGAGGCTTTCCACACCCCTTCCTGCCCAGGGCTGGCCACTGAGGAATTTACCTGGGCAGGTGCCTAGTCTGAAATAGACTGGCTGCATTTGTGGGTAGCTGAACCACACAGGAATTTGGGGAGTTTTTGATTACTTTATGGGAAGACAGGAACAAAGATATGTATGACTGCGATTAAACTTTGGTCTGTATTATTTTGTGTTAGCAATTTTATGGGGCAAGCTGAATCAGGGACCAGTGGTCATTCTCCTTTATGTGAACCACATCACACTATTGCAGTGACACAAACTGAACTGCAGCCTTTACCCAAGCTACAGCTACCCTCAGGTTAGCAGTGCTTCATTAAAGTAATCAATGGGACACCACAGTGCCTAGAAGAAATGCGCATCTATATACCTAATTTGCTTTTCAATTGAAAACTGTGGATTGCAAAAACACTTAATTTGGTCTAACATCCTCTAAGTAGAAGAAAATGTTCAAATGTAAGAAGATAAGCATTTTGAAAATTGACAGAAGAAAAAAGGTAAGATAAATTTGCCTGTGCAAAACCACATGTGCCCTAAATATCCTGCCAAGTCTTGAGTTCCAAGCTGGCCATTTCCAATTGTCAAAGCATATAGAAAGAGTATTTTAGATGGGTCTTCCCCCTGTAAATGACACAGGTCTGACTATCAGCTCCAAGGCTTAAAGCAAAACACCTGCTCAAGTCATTTCCTGTATCGGAGACAAGGTATCTGGGGAATCAGTTTGGGAAAGGAATCAAAGATGGTCTCAAGGTGTATAGGATTTTCCACTTGTATTAAGCCCTCTGCATTGCTACCTACCTCTAACCAAAATTCCTGGTGAAGTGAATAGCAAATCTCCCTGAGAAAGGATTCCATGATAACATGTATTCTGAGCAGCCAAGTGGCAGAACATGGATCAGAAAGCAAAGCTGCTCCCCAGGATGACAGAGCAGCCCCAATAACAGAGACAGCTGTCCCTGGGAACAGACAGGGACACCCCTGGCATGTGTCACTCCTGCCTTGCAGGCACACATCTCAACAAAACCTTGAGAAATCTGAGTCCCTGGCTCTTCCAGGCAGCACAACAGCACCCAGAGCCCAGGAAGTGTCTGAGAACACTGATTTCCTCCAGAGTACCACTGATGTCTTCTCGTTCCCACAGCCCTGTTTCAGTGACCTTGCCTGCCCTCAGCGCAGCAGAGCATGCCTGACTGGGAGCCAAGGGCTGCCAGGAACAGGGACCACATTTTATGAAGGTTCTGTGCTTACTGCCATTTTGGCACATATTAAACATTGCTCTTTTTAGGTTGTGTATGACAGTTTTCTTCAACACTCCACACAACCTGAATGCGTGCCCACCAACAGCTAACTGGCAGATACTCTTCCTTTTCACAAGCTAAAAAAGAAAACCTCCCAAAACCCCTCAAAATCTGATTCCCAGGAAATTTTCCATGGAACTCAACTATGCTGTGATCTAACAGAAGCTGTTTACTGAGCTGCAGATCACCATTGGCACAAGTAATGAGATTACACTCCTGTTAAGGGATCTAGATGTGAGTTTAGAAACCCAGCTTCAGGCACACGAGTATGACAATACCACAGTCTTGCTCTGTAAAACGTTTACACCACGTTTTGCTGCTTTGAACATTCCATATTTAAAGAAAAAAAGAGCAGAATTTGCCCCGGAACGAACACTAGTGAGAACCTCTGCCTTTTATGGGTGTAACACCACACTGCATCTTTGCCACATGGAATCTACTGGTGCTCTCATCACACACTTGAGTGTAAACCCTGCTTTTTCACTGACCTTGTGGCCCAGAGAGTTTCTGCAGTAAATCTATGCCTCCTACCTATTCCAGTTTCAGCTCTCTTTTGCACAGCATTTTTTATTCAAATCAATGCTGTACTTTCAGAAACTATTAAAAAACATGCAAGACACGGTGCTGCACTACAAGCACATCATAAAACTTGTAAATTTTCTTTTTCTAAAGAAAAGGCCAGAGATACAGGTTCACCTTTGCAATCCAACAACTCAGGTAATGAAATACTTACACTCTCACTCTGGAAAGGGTTTAGGAAGTTTCCACCCATCTCACTGTCATCCCTGGGAGTGCCAGGCTGGTTGCTCATGCTCATATTACTGGGAGAGTTCTGTTAAATAAAATTGCAAGACACAGATTCAGAGCTGAAGGTTTCAGTTCACTTCTCAGCCTCACCTGGTGTGCCCAGGGCATGCTCCACACAGAACCTGGTGCACTCAGGTACACTGTGCAATGCACTGGGCCTCTCAAGGATGAAAAATCAGCCCCAGTAGGGTTCTGTGTGAGTCAGTCACCAATTTTAGTCTGCTAAGTAATGTTCTCTTCCCAGAAGCAAGGATTATTTACCTATGTCTCATTTTCAGGGTATAGCCAGCATCTGCTTTTGCTGAAGCCAAGAAAAGCTATAAAAGGCTGCAGCAGGGATATGAGGAAGCTCTGTCACCACATTAAATCATGTGGTTGAATGCCACGTCTGTGAGCCCTGACATATGTGAATTATGAGCATGTACTTAAAGACAGACAAAAGATGTACTTAAAGGCAGGATGGATCAGGTCTGCACAGAACTTTGCATAGGCCTGTGCTGGGGGCTGCTTATCATGGCCACAATTTACTGAATTAGTAACAACCTGAAGCCTTCAAAAAATTAATTGTTACTCCTTGTAAAAAAATTAATTGTTCTTCAAAAAATTAATTGTTGCGACCTCTGCAACTTTGGAAGGAGAATGGGTGAAACAAGGTAATGGCCATAGAAATTATTGTGCATCAATAGCTCACACATGGTTATTGTACACACTGCCATTAGTCAGGTGTTCTTACAAAGCTGCCTTGCCTGGACCATGGGCAATCCTCTTTCCATCACATCTCCTACTCAGAAGACTCATGATAGAGTAGTCAGGGAAAGAGAGGAGTGAAACCGTAGACCTCATAATGGAATTCTTACATCTATCACAGTTCTTTCATTTGTTTGTTTGTTTTTTAAACCCAGAAAAACAGAAAGCAATATAAATATAAATACCAAACAAATTACATACATGATATGCAAGCAGAAATTCTTTACCAGCATCTGAAATGCAGCTCAGAGAGTTGGGTCAAAAGCCCTGCCTAAACCCTTCTGCTTTCCTCAGTCTAATTCACTACTCCCCAGACTGTGATCCTCAGGGCCACTGGGCAACATGTCCATCACAGGCAACTAAAAGCCTGACAAGGTTATTGACATCAGTTAATCAAGTGTGCTCTCCAGTGAAGTTAGTACCCCAGATATTCTGGGATCCACAGCTCAGAGAAGGCTGAATTACTTGCCTTGGCTCTGCCACTGTTGCTGTACCTTCAGCAGGCATTAATTCAGGGGAGCCCGTTGCCTCTGTTATACAGGAGGTCAGGCTACACAATCACACCACTCCCTCTGGCCTGAACATCCATGAACACAAAAACCTTGTCACATTTATTTTATGTGATGCTCCTGCACTTTTGCTCATTCCTGGGGGATGTCCCCCTATTTTATGTTGCTCTGTGTAGAACTAAGCTTTGACATCCTGCCATTGCTGCAGCATGCCAGCCCCAAAGGGCCTAATTCCTGAAAAAATCCCATTTTAGTGAGTCCCCCAAGCTGCTTTTGTGGCCACGTGGGGTCCAGCACTATAGCTGCAACTGGGATTTTCTAAAGCAAGAGTGCCCCTGATGCCTGCACAAATTCCATGGGCATTGCAATAAATGCAGGTTATTAATATTTATTTAACATGCATAATTTCTGTTCATTTACTGTCCTCATCTGAACTTTCTTCATAAAATACTTTATGTTCTGTCATTCAGCCAATTTAGTCAAAATCTTCTCTAGAAAGCTATGAATTCTGTGAGCTGTGCTGATTCTGCCAGGACTGGATCCATTTTCTACGGACAACTATCTTACAGGCAAAATTTACAGCATTTTTTCTTCTAGTTATTTAAAAAACACATCGGTCAAATGTTATTTCCATGAGTTATTCATTCAGGTTAACATAGTAGAAGACTTCCAGGTAAATTGTTTCGGGGTCATGTTTCCAGATCTGCTGATACCTGTACCAGCACATACTGGACAGCTGTAAGTGGAATTCTGGCTTTAAAAATTATCCTATGAGAATGGGAATGTTTTGCCTTTTTTCCCTTAAAAAGTGCTGCAGTTTGAAGTAAAATACTGAAGAAAAAAGAGCCTTTGATTTAAAATGTGCTGTATGCTGGTCATCTCAAAGGAGGGTTTTATTGAATCCCTCACTGCACAGCCCAGCACAGCATAACTTAGGCAATGTGGTCTTTTCCATCCATCCATCCATCCATCCATCCCTTTACGTCGTGCAGAGTCTGAAAATGTTACAAAACTTAAGAACAAGGGGTACTCTTTATTTATGGCCCTTTACCAATACCACATTAGCTCATTAATTCCTAAGTTAATGACGATCACATCCATAGCAGTTTTATTTTTACAGAAGTGACGCATTCAAGTATTATTTTTGTAGATGCAAAATCCCTGCAGATTAAACTCACATCCTTTTCCAGCTATTTAATGGTCATGATATCAAAACAGTGCTTCTTCTGAAACTACTTCTTAATCTGGTTTTTGGAAATTTATCGTGAGGATTAAGATATTAACATTACCTAACAGAGGTGATAAACCCAATCCTGCAACACACCCTAAGGAGATTGTCCCAAATTTACATTTTACTAGACTTGATTATTAGAACTGGCTTTCATTTATTTTAAGAGTACCAAAGAATACAACATGCTCAATCAGATTATGAACTGAAGGTAATTATATATAATATAGAAATGATATAATAAAGGTGCATAACAAAGAGATTCATAACAGAGACAAAGGAAATGAGTTTATATTGAAACACCCTAAAAATTCCAAATATTTTATTAGATACTCACTTTGGAAATACTGTCCATGTCTCCTGAGCCTGAAATTAAAACAGACAATTGCTCAGTTAGTTTTGAGCTGAAGCTAATACAGTAATTTTTTTCATAGAAAATACACAGTGCAACATCAACATTCAAAAAAAAATAACCAACTTAGTAAAAGTTTACAGTTAGTACAGAATAATCCACTCAATCAATCTGAGGCTTCATCAGCTTTTGCTGTACCACATGTATTGAATATCTCTTAAAAGAAAACAGATGATCCTGATGAGCAGAGTAATGGAAACCAAAGAAAATTTAATAAAATGAGTGCAAGACTATTGAATACTAATTGAGGGTTTTTTTCACATGCTGTAGCTCTCACCTCAGGTAAAGCACAGAATAAAAGAAATGCAATTTTACCATGGATGAACAAAGAAAAACATTTTTTTTAGCAGCAAAAGACATTTTCAGGAAAGAGAAACTCTGGAAGAGTACTGAGCAAAAAAACTAGAAGAGTACCACAGCAAAACAATCAGAAATGGAGCTGTGGGAGAAGACTGAAGCAGCTATTCCATACAGCCAGGCAAATTAGGGCTGAGAAGGAATATAATTTCTCCCTCTTAAAATGTCAGATACATAGATGCTATCAGGAGTTATTTTGTCATGGCCCAAAAGGATAAATTATGTGCTAGGTACATGTAAAATCCTCCCATAACTGTTGCAATTTAATTTTTCATTTTAGCTAAGGAGAAAAAATTTCCAGGCTGTAGAAAGCAACAGAAAAAGGTGTGGCTGCCTCTCACACAGATTTTCATTGATCTGAATGCAATGTGCATAATTGGTAGTTAAAACAACTATCCATTTTAGGATTGTAATAGGTAAAGAAAGACTGTAAAAGTGTCCCTATATTAAGTAATCAAAAATTTCAGGGCCATGCTTTCCTGAAAAAAAAAGTATTTCTCTTTACAAGATAGATGTCTGTGCTGAATTGTCATTGTTCACAGTAAGTCTGCTCACTGAGCTTCAATGACTTTTTTCTTTCATTGCCACAGCCTCTTCAAATCACTCCCTTCATCTTACTGATGTATATACAACTTTTCCCATTCATTTTAACAAGCTGTCCTCCACAGAACTCCAAGAATTAGTCACAGAAAGTAGCACTGCCACTGAAAATTCACCACATTGGCAATATTTGCTGTTACCTAATGATCCATTCATATGATGTGAGTCCATTCCACCCAGTCCACTCATGGGTCCATCTGAGCCTGGCCCCAGTGGGAACTACAAAAGGAGCAGGCATTAAAAACTGCACAATTATTTTTCACACAACCTAATAAAGGAAAAATATTCCTTAGGAAAAGGGGGGGGGAAAAAGTAAGGACAAATCCTCAGCTCTGAATGAGAAGAGACTCTCAAGTCCCATTCAGACCTTTAGGAGAAGGTGTCTCATGAAGACAGAAAAATGTCTTTTTTTTTGGTCAATTTCATGATTTTTGGAGACTGTCATCTCTGTAGGCTGGAATCTAACACAATAATAATTTATAAGCATTTACTTCAATGCTTTTTGTATGACTTTTCAGACTCCTGCTGGCAACTCAGCCCTATCCCCACTGAAGTTACAGGGAACTTTTATAACTCTCTGTAATCCATCAGTGATTAATTAATAGCTTTCAAACCCCACCTGACCTATCCTAAGTCGAAAAGCTCCTCATCACCTTCACAACTTGAGCAGTTTCTGTCCAATTACATGATTAACCTTACATTCAGCTCTTTGCACATTTGAAAGACATTACCACTATAGCCAAACAATCTGCAGTTTACTGCATAATGACTCAGCAAATCTACATATATTTATTTTGAAGCCCTACTGGCGCTTTTTTTCCCAGAGGCCCATAACTGAAGAGCCACCCATAAAAATGGAAAGCTTAGCAATAATTGTAGCTGCTGGAAACATAGTGTTTGGATAAACAAAAGGCTGCACTACTCAATGAAAGATGTAAATAGATTCATATTTACATTAGGTCTGTTGGGCCCAGGTGGCACAGCGTTCATTAAAGTGTACATGTTGTCTCCAGAGTTGGTTGAATCTGTAATAAGAGATTATTTTAAGTGCTAAAATACTCTTCTCAATAAAATTACTCACCTCATACATTTCCTGTCATTTTGTTCATATCATTACTGTGCCTCAATCCCATACACAGTGGCAATATAATGGCAGATTTTATTCCCTCTATATCCATAGCTGCCACACAACAGGGCTATAAAAAGAAATAATTTCCATGGTCCCCAAGTGACTACTTCTGGGCTCCAGTTTTATGCATGGCTGTTAAAAAGGTTTATAAATCACCAAGAATCCATTACTATTTAATTCCTAAAACACTGTTTCCTGGAGTTCTAAATTTCTTCACTCATCTTCAATATTATCTATAGAACAGGAGCTTGTTTCTTATCAATACTTCCTGTAATTTGTTTTCCATCTGTGATAAATGATTAAAAGCTTCTCCTTACACAGACTGAGAGTTACAGTTTTTTACTCTCATCCCTGTCAAGTCCATATGATTTTGAATATATCCAAGTTTTCAGTGGAACACTATCCAAAGATCCTTCATTCCTGAGGGAGGCTTTAGCTGTTGTATCTTCATGGTACAGCCTGGTGCAATGCTTGCAAAAAAACCCCAAAATGACAGAAACTGAAAGGAGAGTGACCTGACAAAAGTCTGTATACATCCCTAAGGGGATAGTGTGATTTTAAAAAAATATTGGCAACTCTGGAAAATCAGTATCTGCACAGAGAATAAAAAGAGCTCAGCACTTTGTAACCAGAGTCTCCACACCCAATGGTCTTCTATGCACAATAGGAAGATAAATCAACAGTTTTGTATACTAATTAATATTTCCAAGATTATTTGCTAAGCATTAATCCAAGCAAATAATTCCATGATATACAGAGCACTATGTAACACTAGAACAAAGATGCTGTCTGAGGAAAAGGGGAACAGAAAGGCTTTCAGCCTAAAGTAAAATCAGCCCATAAAGTTATTTTTTTATTTTACTATTCAATGAGACAGGCAAAAAGTTCTTCATCCACCAGATCCTTTTGCAACACACATCCCTGGCTGTCCCCAAGTTCTGCTGCCTCATGGTAGAACACACAGGGGATGGCTGGGCTGTGGAATCTTGGAGCTCTCACAAAACACACAGATGGCCAATTCCTAAATGTTTTAATGCTTTGGAAAAGAATGTCAAATTATCTTTACCTTAGGTTGCCTTTTTTTGTTTGTTTATTATTTGATGGGTTTTATTTGTTTTGGTTTTGATTTTGATTTATTTATTTAAACCCCTGGAATTGTATTCAATGAAGTTATTACACTGATGCAGTAAGCTTTTATGGCCAGTTACGAAACTTTCCTACCCTCCTGGAGAGGTCAGCAAGTAGGGGAAAAAACATGATACAGAAAATATAGACCCAATAATTTAGTTACCTGATTCTTTATTTAAAAAATAAGTTGTTCACCTCCTAAAATCCCTTATAATTTTGTTATTTCCAAGTATATTTCAGTACCTGCAGGACTAGGCATGATGGGTGTTCCTGGTGGCCCTCCACCTCCTGGAGGACCCTGGGGAGAGTAAAAATTGTCAGTTAGCATGAATTAAGAGGTTAGAAAAAACCTAAAACAGACACACAAAAAAACCCCACATCAAGGAACATATATTTTTAAAGTTTTGGGTATTTCCATGTCAAAAATCTGATCAAGGCTAAGAAACACAAAATGTTCTGGCTGTTAAACAAGAGTTTTAGAATTCTTTAAGATTTCTCCAGGAATTTTATTCTAATCAACCTAATCATTTACTAAGAACAGGAACATAACATCTTGCTTCCCATGTTTGTTGAACCCCTTCAGGTAACATGAAAAACTACCAACTTCCACTTTGGAAATGCCTACATCAATTAAAGTCAATAAATATTGGCTTTTCATAATAAAACATACACAGACTGCTAGTAATAATTATTATTATTTTCTATTGCCATATGACTATTACTGTACTTCATCTCTTTTCTTATCATTTAAAACAGCAGATACTCTGTTTCAGACAGGGATATCTTTTCAGTGGCAGCAATTACAAGGGTCTGGTTGTTCTGTTTGCTTTCAGGATATCTGCCCATATACTTTTTACCTATAAACTTTTATCCATAAATTTATATCCACATTTTATCCATACTCACATGGCTCCCTTTTATCCATATCCCATATGGCATCACAGACTCTCCATATACATTTTTATGCATATACCTGTGTACTAAGCTCACTTACTTGATTTTTTAAGGACTCTCTCTGCATATTTTTCAACACCACATAAAGAGATGTAGGAATAACTAATTGATCATCTATGGGAAAAGTTACTCATCTTCATTAACTTTTATATCTCATTTTAAATTTGCTTTTACTCTCATTGTCTGTGTCTTTTCTTCTCTTAGAGTTTCTTGGTATCAACTATTTCCATTCTGAGAATATGATTTTATTTGTGTATAAAGAGTATACATTTATATATTTATACATATTATACATACTTATATATTAGTAGATAAGTTTATATATTAGTTTACAATAATATATTATATATAGATTAATCTTATTAAGTTCTCCAAGCAAATAATTCCAGATTACAAACCTTTTCACTAAAAACGTTTTTTAGGAGCTCTCTAGCCCTTCCCTCACCCTCAAACACTTGCTCTCTATGAAGTCAAATATTCCCAAAATGTCTATAAATTCTTCAACAAAATAATGTGGCAAACCCACAAAACTTCCTCCAAACAGAGTTCTGTGAAGTTCTGCATTAAAAGAACCAATTTGGAGACAGCAAATCTAGGCTGTTTTCACCAAGTTTTGACAAAATGAGGCCTATGGTTACAGACACTTGCAAGAATCATAACCTTTTCCACAGCTACTTGTCTACATAAAATAAAATAAATTGCTTTTAATTATATAATCCTCCCTCGTCACCCTGTGACACCAGCCTTGTGCATGTGATAACAACAGAATAAAAAAATCTGCCTTAGAACTCCTCAGCCATACAATAACCTGAGTGCAACAACAACAACAATAAAGAGTCTAAAATAATAAACAAAGTTAATATCTAGTGACAGAGACAAAATCCAGTCCTACAAATAAACACTTTTTTCTGAAAAAAGTTCAGAAACTCTCACACAACACTGTTTTTCTGAGAAAAGCCAAGGGGCTTTTTGTCCTTGGTTATTGCAGACCATACATTGCATTAGGAATAGAAATGTTTTCTGAAATGAAGCAGCACTGAGGGCACTCTGGAGCAGACTCCGGGGATGAACAGCCACATCTGCACCAGAGGTGGCCATGAAACCTCAGTGCAGACCAGATGTTCAGCTCCCAGCGAGCACACGGGGCCTTCCATCAACTGGGCTGCTGTTTCTCTGTCTAAATGGGGTGTGGTGCCCAACAAACACACACAAAGGCACTCACCACATAGTTCCCAGGAGAGGCCGAGGAATAAGGTATCTGTAACAGCAACAGAAAAAACAGTGATTTCCTCTGTGCTGGGAAAGGCTCCAGGCAGCTACAAGGGAGTGCTCACTCAGAGTAACTAAAGACACAGCTAAAATCATGGGGGGAAAATGCCTCTGCCGTCAAAATAAACACCCCTTTACAGGAATTTTAAAATATGATTTTAAAAAGTGTAAAGTATAAACATGTTAAGGTATTAGTTATTAAGGCAATGTTGTTTATAAGGTTTATGAACTCAGGCAGCACATACTTGCATTTCAGTCAGCAGTACTTCAGAGTCAGCCAAGCAAGAACTGAATTTGTATGTTCTTAGAGATACCTAATTTTGATTACAATCTTGACCATAAAAGGAAAAGAAGCTACCACATCTTTCACCTTAGAAGAGGCTAGTATTTATTTCCATTTTTCACTTATATCTTTTAACGACAGTGTCCTGGAGAAATCCTGTGAATAATCTGGTTCTCTTCTCTGTTACTGCCTTTGTTGTTCTCCCCAAAGGAACACAGGCCAGTGCCATCCTGGAAGTAGCAACTGTACTGACAAACACAAATTTCTCTACAGACAGCTTGTCAGCCAAATGATTGTTACAACAAAATCTATTATTGAACTTGCCAATTGATTTCAAGGACTGAAAAGATTTTAACTATCAGTTTAAAAAAATCCATTTTAATTGAGTACACGCAAAAGAAAACTGAAGAATTTCACTAAAAGAATTAAAAAGCCAAAAATGAGAAAACCAGGAAGAACTGTTTAGCAGTGCAAGCCAGACCCACCTTATCCATCTGCAAGTGCCAAAAATGGACATTTTGAAACTAATGATATATGATCCCTGAATGAAAATGAAGATTTTCTGCCTTCTGGAGAAATACTGCTGTTCATGTAGGATTTCAGGACAACCTTTTCGTTACATCAGTACTGGGCCTGGCATGAAGATACTTCCCTAAATATAAGAAGATGTCAAATATACTTGTAATAGTTACTTACAGAATTGGCATTGGTTGGGTTTGGCCAAGGTCTACCACCCCCAGGACCCCTGAAACAGAGGAAGAATGATGAGACACAGAATCGTCCACATCCTCTGACCAGCTCTGAGGAAAAAAATCTGAATAACCTGTTTCCAGAGGAAGGAAATTGCTTTTTTCAAACTAAAGTGTATTTACAAACCAAAACTACATCAAGTTAAAATTCTGCAAGAGCAGAATTTCTGTTGTTGCACTGCTACTCAACCATTTGGTGAGTTGATTAATTTATTTACTACTCAGAAAATAAATTTAAGTCATAAAATAAATAAATGTTCAGTCATAAACCCAGTAATCTTGCTCACACAATTAAGCACAGTGAAGTACTGAGGATGCATTCATTAAATGTGAGTCTAGGATACTGCAGTACAGTCAGGTTTCATTTATAAAACTTGTGCAATTACCTAATAAATGTTTTGGGAACATCTAATTTATAAAAAAACAAGTTATACAAAATATGTTGCTATGATCCCTGTATGGTAATGAGGAGGATGATGATGATAACAACAACAGCCATGATAATAAATTTCATGTATTAAACCCAGAATACCCTCAGAGGGTTTTTCTCACAACTTTTGTTGTTATTTTAAGTTTCTCAACCTCAGCTAAACTCAGAAAATGGTTTGGGGTTGAGAATCCAACAATCTCAACAATCCACAGAGGACTCAGACACACCAGAGGTAAAATCTCCATGCTTACAGTCACAACGTCTCAAACCAATAATTATTTCTGGGAGCACCAAGAGCTCCTGCTTGGTTATTAACACAACTGAATATCACTTTTTGAAGGCCCTGACAACAGAGAGGCAGAGCAGATGACAAAATGTCCACATTTTCCATGGCATTTTGGCCTCATTCGCTGTAGGAAAGTAACTTTAACCACTGCAGCTCACCAGGCATGGGAGAGAGACTTAAAGAGAGAGAAAGAATCACCCTTTATTAATGAGCTCTGAAAGTTTTCTAGGTCTTCCAGAAAAAAAACTATTAAGTGCATACATTGCCTGAGGGTTTTAATATTCAATATTATTTTTTTTTTATTACATTGTTGATGAAACCATAAAGGAGTTATCTAAAAAACAACCAAAAAAATTAACAGGAAATTTATTTATTTCCACTGCCTTTATTGTTGGAATGCTGCAATTCAAGAATGTTGGAAAGGTATTTTCTGCTTCATTCAATGAAAGACTGAGCAAGGAAATGCTCCTCAGGTCAAATATTCAGCAATTTCTCCTCTGCTGATGATCACATTGTGAAATATTAACTGGGGGTTTTTTCCCCCTTGTTGTTCTTTCTCTTATTTTTCATTGATTTATTGGATCCTCTCTTTCAGAAAAATCAGGAATATATGTAACAACACTTAAAAGTCTGTTTTCACCCCAAACTCTTGCACTCAGTTCTGTGACATGTTCTGACTCAGAGACACAACTGGGTTAAGCCACAGGAATATGGAAAATCAAAAATTTACACTAAGACATGGGAACTCACCTTTCATCTAAAAAGCTATTGGAATTTTCTGATTTTTTGGACAGCTTTCAGTATACACTTAGAAGTCACTGCAGCAGATTCTGCTGGAAAAATCCAAATGGATTTTGTGGAGCCAAATGCTTATGAAACTCACATAAAAATCCTCAAATTACTTTTTTTTTCCCCAATTCCATGCAAGCCGGTCTTTTGTCTTTTCCTAAATGTTTATTTTGGAAGCACCAACAAGGTCAGAAAACATAACCATACAAGTATCAATTCCAAAATATTTCATGAAGTATCTGTTGCTATGACCAATTTTTTAGCTGCAATTTTTTAAAAAGTTTGTCCTGTAAGTGTCAATCCTGGCTTGAAAAAATAAAAGCCTGAAATTTTAGTTTTCCAAGAGGCAAATATATTCCACCAGGAAATGAAACATCTAGACTCAAGTTTGTGAAGTTAAAAGACAAAATCATACCTTTTTCTTTTACTTTTTTTTAAATCTGAGGCACGACAGAGATATTCCTAGTGCTTGAGACAGCACTGCAGGTCACACAGGGTGTTAAAAATCACCAGTGAAATGTAACACTGCTCCCTGAAATCTGCCTTTTTGTTCCAAAAACTGGCAGAGGCACGAAATCTTCCTAAAAATGGCTATGTCAAGTTCCAACTGAAAAACTTACAGTTAAAATGAAGGTATTCTGTGAAAGAACATGGGTTGGGCATCATCTGTGTGCAGCAGAAATCTAGTGGTGTTATTGATGACAAAGCAAGGAAATAACCCAGCAGTGCTGCATTTGGGGATTGTATGGACTGGAATGCTGCCTTAGGAGCCCTCAGACTGCCATTTTTGACCACAAAGAACACCTTCTCATCCAGAAAAATTGTAACATTTTATTTGGCAGATAGTCTGCTCTTAACCAAAGCAGCTTCCCTTCACACCTTCCACGGAGGAAAAGCTGGATTTTAAACGGCAGCTGTTTCTGTGGAGCACACATTTTTGTACTTGACACTGCCAAAAATCCAAGAAAATGAGGAAGAGAACACTGGGAAATTGTCCTGTAAGGGAAGCACTCAGGTGTGAAGGGACATCCTTATGTAGAGCTGAAATGTGATTTCTCCAGCTGACCCGCTCAGCTGCTTTCTGCACTGGGATAAAAAGTGAGGGGAACGCAGGGAGCACATTTGGGTCCATCCTCTGCAACTGCCCCCAGGCCAGCCCTGATTCTCACTACAATTTCAGCTTTTTTTTCACAGTAGGAAATTCACAGTAGGAAAACACCCTCATGTCCTGAAAATACAATTCAAAGAACCCAAACTCAGAGCAACCCTTTGATAAAATGTGTTTTTAAAAAGCAGCGATATTAGTACTTCAATCCATCTTCTCTCCTTTGGGTAGGCCAGGAGATCTTTTTGGCATCCAGAAAACTATTTGCTTATTTTTCCTGTGCAAACTCTCTTTTATGTGAATAAATAGTTTCAAAATATCAATTTTACTTCTGGGAAGTAAATTTCCTTTTTTTTATAATTCAGTTTTCTGCTGAGGAAAACCTCTACAGTGCTTATACTTGACTCACACTGAATTTCAAATGACTAAATATTTTTTCCACATCAATTTAATTGAAAAACATAAATGCCTACCCTCTGGAAGGCCCTTAGAATTGTCTTAAATCCCCATATGTGATGTCTATGATAGAGCAACACAGAACTTCAGACTTTAATTTATTTGCTTCAAGAATTCATTGTATATCTGGAAATCCAAACTAATCAGAGGTACAGTGGATTTTTAATATTACATTATCTATTTCTGTACCTCCTTGACTTCTTCAGGGTGGTAACTTTTTATTTGAAATGAAAATTATCATTTCTTATTTATGTTTTCTATTAAAACTAGGGTAAATATGGGTATCTATGATAAAATGAGAAAAGCATATAGAAATCTCTACTGCTTTCTTAATGTTACATCTGAAGTATTTCCACACACTTAAATGAGGGGCTTGTCTTCAGGGATACAAGGTGCAACACCCTGCCATAGTTAAATCCATGTCTGGAATGAATCTGAACTCCGATTATATTCATTTTTACCAGATGCTTTTCCATACCCAGAAATACACAGAAACGCTGACAAAAATACTCCCATATCTGTAAATCTCCTCTATCCGTTTAGACTGGAAATAAACGTAGTTAAGGAAATAAAAACTGCAGTTTAGGAAGACTTCCAAATCAATTGTGTCTTTTTTTTTCTTCTTATAAATAGTTCTAGACAAAGGCTATTTTGCTACAATTAAGCACTGATTTATTTCGCAGAGAAAAAACCATTCCTCACAAGATACTTAGTAAGCAGAAATATAAATAGTGTCATTTTTTAAAATGTATACAAGGATATATCAGTGATTATATTGACAAAATATTCCCAGTATTTGAAGTCTGATCTGTGAAAGAAACTGAGTATTTGTACAGACTTGTTAGGGCAGCCAAAACTGTGTTAAGAGTGTGGGTTCACTTCTTAAAATTGCATTTACTGGTGATCAAAGCATGCTCTCCTTGCCTTATCCATCCCAACTGCTCCTTCTGCAATGCAATAATGGCATTTTCTAGGTACAGTAGGATTTATGTTGTGCTTACATGTTCATCCCAGGCATCCCCGGGCCACCTAAAGCGTTCAGAGGGGGTCTCATGGCACCTCCATAGTTCTGCAACGACAACCAAGGGTCAGACTACCACAAAACAAAAAAACAAAACCAAAGAGGAGGGGGAAAGAAAGGACAGCAGGTTAATGATATCCCTGTGCAGCTGCTGACAGGACAGGCCATGCCATTCATGCTTTCAGGATTCCCTGACTGCTGACTAAAAAAACGAGATCATTAACCCCAAGGAGAAAAAATACAAACAACAGAAATTGGCTGAGAATGGTTAACATGGGAAATTTCAGGGGGAATTTTATGATTTACACACATTGAGCTCAAGTTAATGGCCAACAAGGGTCGAGTTTTATAATGAATTCAACTTCTAAACCAAAGCAATTCAAAATCAGAACCCTCTGTTAGGATTCTGAGATATCAAATGGTATTATTTCTACCTAGATTTCATTATGTTTGTATAAAATTAAACCTGATATAACTTTTCTAATGTATTGTTACATTTCTTTTTCAATTCTAATAAATCACAGAATCCCAGGATGGGACCTTAAAGCCTATCCAGTGTCACCCCTGCCCTGGGCAGGGACACCTTCCACTGTCCTAGGTCTGTGATAATCAAAATGAAGAGTATTTAATATGGTAATCAATGTCCTAGCAATGCTAACAAAATTAATTCCCAACACCCATAAAATATAAGTTTATGCCCTGATATGACCAAAGTTTGACTGCAATACTTACACAAAAAAATAAATTACACCCATTTTTATTTAGTGGAATAGAAGCGGAAGAACCTGTCTCACCTGACAATCTAAATTCCAGCTGTAATTACTGCTAATCCTAAGCAGATGTACTTCTTTGCCCTAAATAACAGCACTGCCATACAGATGTGTTTTCAGAGCAGTGATGCTCTCTGCAGAGCCTGATGGCCCAGGTATTTGGTGATGCAATTATGGAGTCATTTGTGAACTCAAATTTTGTGGATTTAAATTTTGTGTAGGTTAGGATGTTAAGCACAAGAAAGAAGACACTTAAAAAAACACTGGATCTTAAATAACAGCAAAAATGGAAAAATTATCCTCATAAAAAGTGGCATGAGATTTGCCTGCTGTGTGACTAATGGTGCTGCATAAAGGATCAGCTCAATCTCATATGGCAGCACAGCAGAGCTCTTCTTTCTGCCTCCAAAAATGGTAAATACATTCCAGGGCCACATTAAAAAATAGCAAATATATTTAACAGTGTTTTGTTGGCCACTCAGCAGAGGTTGTGAAGATCTGCACAACTGGTTTCTAGCAAGAAGACCCAAAATTGTACAGACAGTTGTGAGCAGACTTGAAAGGCGAAGCTACTCAATCATTTAGAATTGAGTTGTTATTCAAACAAGAAGCCACATTATCTGAAACCAGGAAGCAGAAATGCACAGTTTGGGCACAAGAAGCACACTGTGAAACAAAACACTGGCACACAAGTGGGGAACATTACCACCCACATGCCTCTAACAGCAGTGCTGACAAAACACAGAGGAGCCTCCTGGATTTGTGTTCCAGGGGTGCACCAGGCCTGTTTGCCCCCTGCCTTGGAGCTCTGCTGTGATAGAGCCACAGGGATGCTCGAGGTGGACCTGGGGACAAATGGCAACGTGGACATCTCACTTCACACTAAAATCTATGCTGCATGCGCCAAAATTTAGATCAACAGTGGATGAAAGAAAAACTTTGCAGAATTTGGAAATGTATTTTTGGCCAAGTTAGAGGGTATTAATCTTTTCCTCCCAAACAGCATAATCAGTGAGGAAACACCTACTCCACTTCTAGTCTCCCTTGCCAGTGTCAGTCTTTGATTACAACATACACTTTTCCTAAGAAAGCAAGCAAAGAGATTCCTCTTTAAATTCCAAACATTAATGAAAAATAACAGATCTTTCATTTTGATTTTGTACAGCTTCAGCTCAGAAAGGATTTTATTGGTAAACCAGGAGGTTTGTTTTAAAAAGGGATTATGAAAACAAGTCCTGGGTGCCTTCAAGCTACGCAAAGAGAGAGAATAGAGACTAAGAGCAGGCCTGTCAATAAGGATAACCCATCTGTAGAAAATACCTGTGGTCCTAATGGCACCATTCCCCTCGGAGGAGTCATCCTCTGCATCGGCCCACCCATGTTTGGATGACCTGCAAATTAAATATAAAATACATTATATTTATACATGCAATACACAACTGATTTAATTATGCCAGACACAAGCACATTTTACAGCTACTTTTAATGACATTATCATCTCTTTCTAATTAACAGGAAAGCCTAAGGATCTGCAGAAAGGTTTGAAGGGAGAAAGGTGCCAGTTTGTGAGGACAGCACTGTGGAGGTCCCACACTCACCCTGCTGCCGTGTGGGGTCCATCCCGCTGGGCAGGAGGGGCTGACTCCCCGGGACACCTCCAAGGGCCTGAGGCAGGGAAAACACAGCACAAAACCACAGAATGCCTTGAATTTCATGTTAAAGACACAAGACTCATATTTCATTTCTAATTCCTGGATGTTTCCTCTGAGTCAAGAGTTAACGCTCTTTTAAATCCCCACATTAATCTGCCCTCTGGGTTTACTGAATTAGGTTTAAAGCTCATTTTTACAGGATTTAACCTGTAGCTGAGTCAAGCAGAAAAACACTTTTATGAATGGATCTTTGTAGCTGATCCACGAGGTGCTATTTAGCATTTCAAAGCACCCTCACATTTCCAGTAAAAATGTATCCTGAGTGAGCAGAATATCAGAATGGTTTAGGTTAGAAGGGACCTTAAAGCCCATCTCCTTCCAACCCCTCTGCCATGGGCAGGGACCCCCTTCCACAATCCCAGGACCAAACTACCACCTAATCAAAATCTGGGCCTTAAAGCTGCACCACAATAGTCTATTGCTTCCACACCCTGCCCATCCACCGTGCCTTGAGTAATGTCAGTGCTGCTAAAGCAGCAGCTCGTGAACTTGGTGTAATGTGAACGTACCAAGAGCTACAGTTCACTGGGATTTTGTGATTATCTTCCACTCTGGACTGAAATTACCACCATATGCAGACAAAAACACTCCTGAAACCAAACCTGCAGGCTGGCAGCGCCTCCAGCCACCACATCCCACCTGCCAGGGATTCACTGAGCTCAGGCATAGAGAGTGTGAAACCCAAACACTTGGCTCCGGGACTCAGACACCTCTGGCTAAGATTGTACTGGGAAGTGCAAAAATCAGGAATGCCCTGAGTTACAGCAGTAAAATTTTATCAAATATTAAGTGCAGTACTAATGGGACTGCACAGATGATCACTTCAACAAGGTTAGGTCCCCCACTGCCCTGGTGAGAAAGTAGGCGTGGTACAGGTAACTTGAACCTGACCCCAAACATCACCAGGTACAGCAACATCTGGAGAAGTCTTGACACCTGACACATCCAGCTCACTGAAATTTAGATTTCACACCTTCTGTTGATAGTGTGCCAAAAGTAATGACAGATTTGTTGAAACTGTGTTACACAAATATAAAAAATAGCCAGAAATGAGGCTGGGGTGTATTGTGACAATAGAAAGGCAGTCCTGGAAGCCAAAGCTGAACCAAACTACCGCTTCCATTTATCCTTTCTACCTTCTTCAATACTGTAAATGACCTAGATTTCCTCTCAGAGCTGCACTGATGTTTTTCTGTCTGCTTGTCTTTAACTTTTCATCTGCTGACAACCCTTTCTCCTCCTCTATCTGCATTATGGAGAACTTGAAAACACAAATGTTCTCTACGTCCCGAACCCTCTTCTCACAGATGGGCCAAAAAAGGTCCCTGCTGAAAAACAGCAGCTCATTACTCATCCTCATCTCGCCGGCATTGCACATCCTTTGGTGGAAATGAGAGAAAATTGTGAATTCAGCGCTTTCAGAAAGTCCTCAGAGTGTCTGTAGGAGCTTCAGAGCACTTCATGAGACCTGTTTCTCACCAGTAACCCCCATATTTACTGGGAAATGAACATAATTTTATCCAGCAGAGGTGGGCAGGGACTGATGCATTTGACACAGAACTGAGTAACACAGGGCGGACCCTGGGCCAGCAGAGCATCAGGCATCAAGCCTTACCTGGTTGGGTATTCTGAGAGGTGGCCTTGGACCTCCAGGGTACCGGGGGGACATGAAAGGCTGCAGAGAGAGAAGAAAACACTGCTGAATAATTCCACTCATCCTGTAAGTGCCACCCCGTGTCACTGCCACACTCACACCCATCCAGCCTGAACACTCCCAAGGAGAGCTCTGGACATTGTTCCACAATGTTTAGCAGTATTACATAAATTCAGAGATTCCCAGCCCACCCATCTATCAAGATAAATTATTTAAAAATTTGCTTCAGCACTTGTAAGTGCAAAATATAAAAAACTTAATGCATTAGTAGTGAAGAATAAACCAGACATCTGTACAGACATCTGTACTTTTCACTGGAGAAAGGGGAAAAGATGAGAACCTTGGAATAGAAAACAAAAGTGTTCTAGGGAGACTTCAGAGATAAGGAAGATCAAAATAATTCACAAATACTTTTCATTCACCTTTTCATAATACAGTAAAAACAACACAAATTTAACCTGTGGGGTCACAGATTCACAGTTCGTGATGCAGTTATTTAGAATTTTGCTGGTTTCAGTCGTCATGTCCACTCAGTGCTGCACTCCTGCCATCCCTCCCTGCTCACACACTGGATCTCCTCTCTCACATCTCAGTTTATACCCAAATCTGGCACACTATCCACACCTTGTGGCACACACTTCTGGTGGCTCTTGGCTACTCCTGAACTACCTCAGCCCACAAACAAGCCAGGCCCCCAGTTAATCAAGTGGTACCAGCAGCAAAAACATTTAACTTCTCAGCTCATTACACCCCAAAGTGTGGCAATAGCCTAGAAATCTAAAAAGATGAGTGCCAGATCTGCAGGAAAAAGGCACAAGTATCTGACTAAACAGAAGATGAAGAGGATGGCTTTGGCAAGCAGGAGTACCTACAGCTTCAGAAGAAAATGAAGAGATAAAAGTATGCTGTGACTGAGCACAGGGACAAAAAGACTGATTTAGACTAGCAATAGCTAGCAGAGAAACTGCAATTATTTTACCAATAATTACTACTGGAATTTTTCCTATGATCTTACATCAATAAATTAATGAAACCTTTCACATTCTGGAATCAGATGAAAGCTGAAATAATGTAACCTACATAAACATGCACTCAAAGCAGTGCTAGAAAGCAATTTCAAGTACAGAGGGTTTACAAACTGGAGAAGAAAGTTCAATAACAACTGTGAATAGATTAATAAAAAGATACTTGAAATGATGTGCTGTAGAAGAGGGAGGCTCCTTTGTGCACTCTCTGATGGTGAGAACCTCTGATGAGAGAGAGAGAGAGGGCTGCGCATGTGGCAAGGCTCTTGTGTAACAGTAGAAATGTCAGGAAATTAGAATTTCAACCAATTCCACAAAGCTCAACCAAGTGCAGCCACTCCAGTGAGAACCCTGGGTTTGACTTGTCTCCGTCAGCAAACAAAATTCAACTTTATTTACAGCTGTGCAGCTCAAAAAAAAGGGAAATCTGAAGTGTCTCTCAGTTTAGCCATGTCTTAAGAGCAGAACCAGCCTACTAATATTATGTAATAGTAATAAAAATATAGTAATAAAAATCCTGCTCTGTCCTAGCTTACAAGGCTTATATACTCCAAATACTCATGTATCTATGTATTCCCCTTACACCCAGGTGGAACTGCAATCAGGGACAAGGAGATTTTAAGTCGTTCCTATGGTTTGGTTTACTACAAAAATTTTATCATTGCAAACTTAAATATTCTCATTTTTGTGTCAGTGACGGAACTTCCCCCTCTCCACTGCCAACATATTCCTTGTCCACAAAAAGGTTTCACCAAGATGCAAAACAACACAGAAATTCTGTCCAGCATTTTAATGAAAATATATTAAATACTCTCAGCTTTTCATGAGAGTGGGAGCAGTTTTAAAGTCTCCACACACATTATTAAGCATCACGTTCTGAAAGACACAAACTCAAGCAGCAGAAACTTTGTGCCACGTGTTTATTCACCACTTCCTTTGTCATTTCCAGAACACCTGACATTTAGTCTCTGAACTAGTTTTACTTTAATTTTCTACTCTTTTTTTTTTTTTTTTTTTTTTTTTTTTTTTTTTTTTTGGGGTTTTGGGGGTG
>VYXF01007120.1:127557-139863 GCA_013397295.1 Polioptila caerulea
ATGGTGATGCAGAAAAGTATGTTGAATTAGTACATTTTAATTTCTGTATTATTAATTATCTCTAAAGCAATTTTATATATATATATTTTTATATATACATATATATATTTATTTTCCTGCCTAGTATTACTATTTGAGATATATACTTGTACCTCAAATATTAATGCTAGGCAGGAAAATAAAGTCCTTTTTGCTCACGTGCCTTACTGTAATAATGCTCTCCTGAAGCATTAGGTCAGCTCTACTATGGCAAACAAGGCTAAAAATAATACTTGAGAATAACATGGATTGAGCTAAAATGAGCACGAGCAGCTGCCACTAGATGGCAAGGCAGGCTCACATTACTTTGTAGGGCTGGGTTTGGGCTGGTTTGGTTTTTTTCCCCTTTATATAAGAGGAATATGTAACATTTGTATTTCAAACATGGTGTCGACACTTCTCTCCCATACCATTCCAAGTTTATCTGGTGATCTGAAGTTGGTGAACAAAGCCAACCACTTGAAAAGCCCTTTAGAAAACACAGGCACCATGGAAATAATGTTTAGTGGTAAGTTGAAGAGATTTTAACAAATGTGCTGAAAAAAATAATGTGTTTAAAAGAAAGGGTGCTTCACTTATGTGTGAAAAGGTACAGACAAGTGTTAGAGTTTGACTTTTAACAGAATTACCAAATTAAACGAGTGAACTGTCAATTATGAAACAACCTGCTTCCTTCCCCTACAGCTCCAAGCAGGGTCTCTCAGGTGGGTGCCTCTAAAGCCAGCCACACTCCTCACACAGCCACAAAACCTTTGGACAGCCATGGAATAGAGGAGCTGAGGACAACTGCCATTTAATTAAACATTCGTTTAAGTGTTTCTCCTAATTGCAGTGCAAAAGCAGCAGCCAGGGTCAGACTCTGGGCAGTGCTGGGTGTCAGTAACTTGGAGTGGAAAGTGCCCCTGCCCACGGCTGGGGTTGGAACAAGAGGGGCTTTAAGGTCCCTTTCAAACCATCTATGCGGCTTTCTTTTAAACGCTGCATTTAGGAATGCTAAAACTGGAAACTTAACTAAAAGGCAAATAAAATCCTGTGAAATCAGCAGTTTACATTCTATTTAAAAACTCCCAACACCTCAATGAACACATGATCCCAAACTTCCCTCTAGCCTCTGTTCATTTGCTTACTAACACCAACATTGTCCGCAAGGATCAAATAAATGGTCTGCAAAAACACAAATGTAACATCTTTCAAATTGTTTAGCTGCCTTAAAACATCAGTGAAGAGAGGGATGGAAATGGTCCTCAGTACCTGAAGCTGCACCTGCAAGACTGGATGTGGAAACCTGAAGGTCTCTGAATTCTACGACCTGAACCTCTTTGATCACAAGTGGAAGATTTAACTCACTGTAAATGAGTTTGTAAGAGCCTTGTGTAAAGCTGTGGCTACTGACATTATACATCAACTAACATTAGACCCAAAGGTAATTATTTATTATGATCTTATCCAGTCTTTCAGTCGCTCAGTTACTATGTCAGAGTCAGACAGGGCTCCAGTACCAGGGATGAAGAGCAGGTCATGCTGATATCCATGAATGGCCATAGGAAGAAACTAACAAATGACGTGGATTAAAAATGTCTAAAAATGACGGAGAAAATATCATAAATTACTTTAGTTTATTATCACAGTAGCTAAATGCCTTCCTCACACAATAGCTCCACGTCCAGGATGCTATAGATGGGAAAACTGGAAAATGTTGATGTATTTCCAGACTCAGGCTGGGGCTGGTTCGGCATTTCAGATGTACATAAATAAAATCATCTCACCTCTATGCAACCTAGTATGGTTTCATGACTTCTGTTGCCCAAAGCAGCTGTATGGGTTATACTATTTGGAGTTAAAGTCCTGTATGGCAGAACTGTTGTGCCCCACACATCCAAGTGTTGCTGCTAATGAAACAAGAGCGGGTTCACTTTCTGTTGCACACCAAGTTATTTCCAGAGTCCCACTGCTGCTCAGACTGCAAATAATTTCTCTTAAAAACAAAAACAAAAACAAAAACNAAAAAAAAAAAAAAAAAAAAAAAAAAAAAAAAACCCCAAAACCTCCTTTATTTGATGACAATAGCTGTGTACAACTCCACCATCTTCCCTGCACTGTGCCATTTTTCTGGACAGTCATCACTGCAGTGACCATCATCCCTCATCTGTATTAAAGTCCAGCTACAGAGGGATACAAGACAAATTCAGCTGCTGGCTTCAGAACTTCTACTTCTGTGGATCACACATGAAAAGCCACAGGTTGCTAATTAACATCAGTGCTAATGGTCTACCTGCATGAGAAAGCCTCATTTTACAAAGAGCAGTTTTACAACATACTGTCTGAGAAACAACAGTTCTTCCATATTTCTCTACTTCCACGTGCTATACAAGCAGACTGCATTATTTTTTAAAAATAAAATATATTTCTTTCCTTCAATAAAAAAATAAATGGCTCAAAAATCAAGTTAGAGGTCAGCAGTGCCAACCAAAAGCAAAGCCTATTGGTGTTCATTCCCAGCACATTTCCCCCCCTAGACTGTGACTTTCCCCTGCTCTGCCAGGAACCCACTGCAGCAGCAATGACCCCACTTTGCTTATGTCCCTCTAAGTGCTCACTACTCACCCAAAACACGAGTGCAAAACCAAGAGGAAAGAAATTACTTTAAATAATCTGTGACCCCTGAGTTCTGCAAGCAGAGCTGGCAGGTGCTGGCTGTCAGCAGCCTCAGCTCAGCCCAACCCAAACAACTCCTGAAAGCAACAACAGGCACCCTTATCATTCCAGGGTGACCTTCCAGATAAATTTTGGGCTAAAGGAATTAAAATGTTAACAGGCCTTTGTGGAGCAAAGTCTCAGTGCACTAAATATAGACACAAGCACCTCTCTCCTGCTCTGCCCATGTGGTCTGACTCTGGAGAACAAACCCTTCGCTGTCACAATCCAGGAGTGAGGGGCAGGTCTCAGCTCTAGACTGCTGGGGCAAGAAGAATGAGGGTTGCCAGCTCTCAAACCAAAACAGATTAACTTGTTCTTTGTGGTTTGTTTTACTCTGGGATCAGAGGAATTGCAGCAGAAGATGGAGCAACAGCCTGTCCAGGTAAAGGTCTACCAGAACAACAGCACCCACGGAGGCAGGAGGAGGTTTTCCCTTCCTTGCCTGTGATTTCACCTGCGTTTCATAGCAGCAGATGATGCCCCTCCATTTTCAAGTTTCACACATGCAGGCTCTGTCTGCCAGCACATTTTTTTGTCCTGGGGCGAGTTGACCTTGGTGAGGCTGAGCTCTGATGAAGGTTTCAGAGCCTGGCACCAAGCGCTGCCTGACAACACCCACTGCAGCAGCAGGGCTGTCTGCACTCACAGCCTCACACACCTCAGGCTCTCACTGGGATGGAGCCCTCTGGATTTTGGCTTAGCTCCCCTAGCTGGATTGCTCCCAAACACATCAACGCACCCACTACCGCACCTGATTTCCAAACTTACATGTATTCTTAAGCACACAGCTACAGCAAGAATTAATAATGTCTTGAAAAATGTTCCTTTTCACTCTCAGGCCTTGCAAAAAGAGCAGGATGATGTTGTGGCTTCAAGTGAGACTAAAGCCAGATACTGGCATACAATGAGATTTTATCCACACTCAACTTTCTATCAGCTTGTCTTTCTTACATCTTTAAAGATCTGGAGTGGGTAGAAGTCTATTCACGCTTCTAAAAACAAAACTCCCACATCCTCCTTCTGCAAAACCTTTAAAATACTTACTCTCTCCTCTGTACTTCACACACTTGTCCTATCTGTGCCCCTTCCCTATCCTAGTAGACATCATAGACAATAACAAAAAATTTAATTCCTCTGACATCACAACTGAAGTGGGAGGCTAAAGTAACAACAACAAAAAAAAAGCAACAAAAAAAAAGTGAAATATTTATATAATCTAAAAATTAAGACAAAAATTATGTGCAAAAGTGTCTACCTAACCAGCTGTTCAAAGCACTAAAAGCAGAAATAAATTAATTAATGAGTTTTGCCAGCTCCCGAGAATTTTGTGACTGGCAGCAGCCAGATATTTTCCACTTCGCTTCCAAGTGTCTTTTCATTCATGTATTACAAATCAAGCCTCAGTTTGCCAGTGTGGAGGAAAACAACTGAGTTTTGGTGAGGAGATGTAGGCCCAGCCTGGGAGTAGTGCAGCTCTGGGTCACAAACACCATGCTTGCACTAAAATGTCAGTTCTTCCACGATCACATCCTGTGCTGTTACTGCCCGAAGAGCTAACTGGGTGTTTAGCACAGAGCTGAACACAACCAAAAACATTCTGACTTTAAGATTCCCATGGAATATTATGTACATTATCATAAGAAATTATTTTAATATTGTACTCAAGCATTTTTGGTCTCTGCTAAAAGCCTGGCACCATTTCTTGTTCTGTGCTATACTATTTCATAAATTAAATACTCGTCAGTCAGGTCCCTTCCTTCCAACCTCTCCACTTCTGTTTAAAAAAAAACTCTCAAATATTGCACCACACAGTGAGACATAGTTCAGAACAGGACCTTTTCTACAGACTTGCAAACAGAATATAATTATAAAAAGTATTACAGAGGATTTTCTATCCTAAAATTCCTGTAATCATAATTTTTTTCTGAATACCTGAAAAAACCCCGGTGGTACTGGACCTACTGGCATGCCATCTCCTGGGGGAATGTTTCCTAGCACTGGGCTGGGAGCTGCTGCAGCACTCTGAAAAGAACAAAGGGAGAATAAACCTTTGTCATTGCATGGTAGGCATTAAACCCCCCCAAAAAAACCCCAAACCTGACCAAAGTGCAGAAAGTAATTCTCTGGATATGTCATTATGCCATTATTTCAACTGAAGGTAAATTAAAATTGTTTAGCCTTTTTTCTATACAAGTACCATGGTTTGTTGGAATAACAAATGTATGCTGAGGGGAAGGGTGCCAGAGATTACACAGGCCAATTAGACAAATCCTGACTAAATTTTAAAAATATTGTATCTGAGTGTCTCTACATGCACTAATGTGAATGTAACTTGCACACTTCTTGTCTTATGTGTATGAACAGTCTCACACATGCACAAGGATATACAAAGAGCATAAAGAAAGTAATTTATGCATTTTATCAGCAATTTCTAAGCACTTGAAAGGTAATTTCAGCAGCCTGTAATATTTTTCCAACAACAAGAAGCTTCAAAACAGGGCTCTGTTATAAACAGTACAAGAAGGGATGCTCATGGTTCTGCTAGTAACGCTCAAGATTTTACCAACTCCAAAAATAACCACCATGACAAATTAGAAGAATTCAGGTTACGTTTTTGGAAGGGAAAAGAAAAAAGGGATTTCTAAGGAGTGAATCAGAGGATGAAATTAGTTACCTTTGCAAACCCTTCAGCTGGAATAAGCAAGTAAAGAATATTGCTCCTGGCAATTTACACGCAGGAGATTGTCACAGAAAAGAGAAGCCAAACTGCTTCTGTTGTCATGTGTTGGAACCTCAATTACTTTTAATTTCTAGCATTCTTCCTTCCTGCAATGTGTTTCTGTAGGGCATGAGGCTGAATCACCTATAAATGCTCAAAATCTTGTGTGAAAGTACTGGAGCACACAGAATGCCCCAGAGTCACTGGCAGGCCAAAGCCTGCCCTGCAAAACACACGAATATTAAATTATCACTCTATTTATTGTGCACTCACACTCGATACCCTAAAAATGCAGATCTGGAAATTGCATTTCCAGGTGTTTGGCACAATACCTAGGAAAGGAAAGAATAATGCTGGAAAGATCTAAAAACTGGCAAAAAAGGAAGTATGACCTTTTCCAACCAAGCAGAAAGGAAATATTCAGTTAATCACCACAGATTTCTTCCATGGCTTAAGCTGTGTTTTAGAATTAAAGTTATGAACAACTAGCAGTAACATATTTAGCATCCAAGCTCAATGTTCTTTGAAAAAGTCTGGAAATGTATCACTGAAATGTAAAGTCTGCAAAAGGTGCTGGTTTTCAAGATGAGTGCAAGGTTTTCACTCATGAAAATATCCTCTAATAAGGGGCGTTATCTATGTAAGAATCAGTGCTAAAAATCTGTAGAATTGTAGCTGAGAGGGAAAGCCAGCCAGGTGAGCTGGATGCAGCAAACACTTTGGAATCATAACCACAAATCATGCAGGGAGAGGCCACCACAAAGCAGCCGGAGCAGCCTAGGAAGCTGTGGCCAAAAAAAGGTGGTGGCTCTGCCAGCCACTGCCACTCATGTCAAATAACTATTTTCGTATCATCTCCATTTCCAAAGGAAAACAGGAGTAGAAGCTGTTGCTTTGTTGTTATTGTTTGGGTTTTTTAAAGGAAATATGAGCTCTTCAAGCATCAATGTGCAATAAACCCATGACAGACACAGTCTGAGTGGAGCACATTGGATGCACTTCTGCAGGTACAGGTTTTCTGGACAAAGGATGACAACAGCAGCACCAGTGATAGAGAAAAATCAATGATGTTAAAAGCCTGAGCATCTCCAAATGCCCCAAAGAGCCTGAGCTGTAGTGGCTGCCCATGGAGGAGCAGCCCATTAAAGGAGCACTGATGGGCTTTATTACAGCAACCTCATGCCCAGGTGTCCTGGGCTGAGCCACCCCACTGGCCATGGGATGTGTCCCCTGCCAGCTCCTTGGGGTCACAGGGGAGGCATCAGCCCCTTGGGATGAAGAGCTTCCACAGGGATGCAGCACCCTGCTGCAGACAGTTCGTGCTCTTTCCCACTTCAAAAACTGTTTTTTTTAAAAAAGAAACTGGCAAATTTAGCTAAAAATAGAGGGGGAGAGGGAAATAGTCATTATTCCAAAATGGAGGGAGAAAAGGATTAAAGCTATAAAGGATAAAGTTATTTGCTGTCCTAAAAAGGCTTTAAAAATAACATTTTCATAATTGTCTCACAGAGGTGGGGTTTTTTTCCCTGTTTCTGTATCTCCCCTGGCACTGACACCAGAGGATACCAGAGGGAGGACTCGGAGCCTGCAGCAGGGCAGTGTTACTGACAGCTGCAGTGCCATTCCATGACTGTAAGAATTCTGCAGTTACACACTCTCAGGTGTTACAGAAACCTCCATTTCTACCCTTCATTATTCAATGCACTGGGCTTTTTTTTTTCCTGTTTTATGTTTGTTTGGGATATTCTTCCCTGATGGGCAATGAACTCCCAAAGCCAGAAATAAAGTATTTTCAGAGTTTTGGGTATATTACATTTTCTAGCTTGTGCTAAATAATGAATCTTTTAAGAACTTCTACCAGGTAGATCAATAAACAAACCTGCAACTGCTGCATGGAAATATTCTTATTTATTCTATCCTGATGAATTATTCATTCTTTTTCCACAGTCCCATAGCAAACCATGGCCTCCTTTTGCATGCCTTACAAGTTGTTCATCATTTATACTTCTATTAGTTTGACATTTTAAATATTTGCAAATTGCTTTCCCTGCTTTTCATAAAAAGATGAAATTGGAAAATTTAGGTGGTATAAACTCTTTGTACAGTAGCTTACCTCCTTAAAAATGGAAATTTGTATTTGCTTTTTTAGCTAAAATAATTAATTTATACTAATGAATTTATAATCATTTACAATTATTAATTAAAACTGTGTACTTGAGTGAAAGTTATTATGGTCATTCCTTCTCTATCTAAGCTGCTCTTAGCAATGCAAAAATAGATTATTATACTAAGTAATAAAACCAGCTATGGTTTAAGATGGATTTTATAATAAAGAAATCACAAAGTAAATAAAATGCGAAGTAAAATCATTTAGCTATTCCACTAGTACAGTGTCAGAAAAATAAAAATCCAGAGAAAAACCTTCAATGATCATTATCTGAGGCCATCCCAAGAAGTGGCTGATGAGGAAAGCTTACAAAGAATTTCATTTGAAACCAAAGAATGCTATGAAGAAACTACTTGACTTTATAAAAATCCTCACCTGGCTCTTTCTTTCACCAAGACATTCAGTTTCAGGTATTTTGCTTACAGTAAGGCTTCCTTATTTTTATCTAAAGTAAGCAGTATACCACATGTTACTAAATTTGTGCACTCAAGGCAGAGTTCTGTTTTTAAGAACATCTCACTGATGGCAAATGATGTAATCTACTGGATGATGGAGGGGGGGAGTTGGACCCTACAAATTAAAGCGTTGGACACCCAATTCCCTCATCACCTCACCCTCCTCCACATCAGCCCTGAATATACTCTCATCATTAGGAATATATTTTCATATATTCATACAAGCAACCAAAGCATGCTGTCACCAGACAAAAATATTCTGCCATGGATGGTACAGACACAATCAGCTGAACCAGAGCAGAAAGGATCGACATCTCAGGACATTTTTATATACACTGGTATTGGGTTAATGAAACAAATTGAACAATGAGTGTGGAATGTGAAGGACAATGCAGGGAAACCACAATCACGTTTGGTGAGAGCAGCACAGTCAGAAGGAAAAGCAGAAAATGTCAAAACTTAAACAATTGCTGGTGGTTTGATTTTTTTCTTTTCTCCTTTTCTTTTATGGGGAAAGGGGATACATATCCAGTACATTAACTCAGGAAATTATGGGAATTAAGGAATTTAAATGTAGTTGTTCGTTGGGGGTTTTTGTCTGGAAAGACAAACAATGGATGATTACTATTTCCAGTCATATTTACCACGTTTAATTTCTGCTCATTGATAGCTTTGAAGTGCCAGACATACTGCAACCAGTACCATTAAAAAAATACCAAATTTCCTTTTGTAAACACTTCAACTTGTAACTTAGCAAGTGTTTCAAAGACATCAGCTGGTTCCTGTAACAGACCTTCCCTATTTGTACCCATCACAAATAAAATAAATATTAAAAGAACAACATTGATTAACAACTAGCAAACCTGTTTTCTCCAGGATGGCACATAAAACTACTCATCACTCTGAACAATATAATAAATAAATTTTTTAAAACTTCCAACACTTTAAATAAATCTCTGTACCTTTTACAAAGCCTTTGAACACTTGGCTGTACACCAAGAAGCCAAAACCCCCAGACTGAACAGCCTTGGTTTACTCAACACAGGTTGGAAGGTCATGCCCAAAAAAGGTGGATTCATCACACTGAAAGAGGCAGGTAATTTGAAAGATCTGGATCATGAGACCTAATTAAATCCTGGCGTAGCTCCACTGATATATATTTGTCTAAACTGCTTAATTTCTGTTGTGTAACAGGAAGGCATTCACATGACAGCACAAGTCTGAGAAGTGTAATTGTGGAAGGTCATTCCTTACAACTTTTCAGTTTTCTCCAATCCCAGCTCCCTATGGTTTCATTTGGACTCTGGTATTTTATTTCTCTTCATTCCATCTTATTTATGGATAATAAAGAATAATTTTTAAAAATGATGCCATCAATGCACATGAAAAAAAATCACATTTAATCCTTTCCTTGGAAACACAAAAAAGGTTACACCAGCAGACGTGGTCAGTTAAGGAAGTGCAGACCTGTTGATGATGATGATGATGATGAAGATGATGATGATGATGATGAAGGTGCCCTCTGAGACTTCACCCTCCTTCTTCCCCAAGAAATAATTCTACCTCTAACCTCACCTCACTCCAGCAAAGCTTCCCCATATCTGAAGTGGGATCACAGTTTGTATCCAAGTGCCTAGTCTGGGGATTTGTCCTGCTTAGGTGACACAGAGAAATTGCATTACAGTGCTGGAAACTGGCTACTGGGTTGGAATATAAATTAATTTTGAGGAAAGCTTTGTTATCAGTGAATAAAACTACTTCAAATTCTTGTTAAAAGACAGCATTTCCCTCCTGTCTCTCAGCTGCTGCTTCTTGGATTATTTAGAACATAACTTCCAGACAAGATTTTCTCAAAATTATGGTTATAAAGAATTTTTTTTTTAAAGAAACCTTCATAATTGCCCAGAAGTTAATAAAATCAGTACTATGAATAGGTATCAATGGACTGTTCACTGACAAAAAGGTGCAAGAGTAATTGTCTTTAGATATGGAAATAAACCTATGATATCCTTCTGAAATTCTGCCCATTTTTCTGTGTTTGGTTTTTTTTTTCCAAAACAGACCTGTACCAAAAATCAGAATACCCAGCTTTCCCAGTTAGAGAATCACAGAACCACAGAATTGAGGTTGGAAAAGACCCTTGAGATCATCAAGTCTAATCCATGACCTAATGTCACCTCACCAACTAAACCATGGCACTGAGTGCCACGTCCAGTCTTGTTTTAAACCCCTACAGGGATGGTGGCTCCACCACCTCCCTGGGTCGCCCATTCCAGTGTGCAACTGTTCTTGCGGTAAGATCTTCATGAGGATTCAGAAATGCACTTCAAACAATGCTTTCAGCCCATTTTCTGTGAAGGTGAGGGCACTCAATGAGGTGAGTTCCCAGACAGGTGTGTCTGTGGGCAGGGCGAGGGTCCCAGCCCAGCACCCTCCCGAGCTGCAGCATCACCCCCAGCCCCAGCAGGAACCTCCACACTGCCGACAACGGAAGGCACTTGAGGACACAAAATGCTGCTGCTGTTGAAGCCTGGAGCTGAGTTGCAGTGATATTTCAACAAAATTACTTCTTTTCCAGAAGTGACACTTACACCCCTCCTCCAGACTCCCTGGAGACCGAGGCAGTTTTGCTTGGCAGCCGCAGAATCCTCCGCACATTCCATGTGCTGCTGTCCTCCTGTTGCCCTCCAGGATCACAGCAAGGGCCACTGCAGACCATGGGTTTGATCCCTGCCTGCCCCAGGAACATACACCTCCTCACTCAGGGCATGGTTCAGCCCCCACACGTTCTGTCTCCAGCTGGATTTTTAAATTCCAGATATTCCCTGTGCTCAAGACATGCCACGCTGCACAAAGGGGGCTGATCACTGCTCATCCTTTCCTCCTTCTTCCCCAACACACTCTTCCATTTTATTCCATGCTCTACAGATAATTCATGGTTGGTACAATTGTGCTAATTTGACTAGTATGACAAGACTATCTCATACCCCGACTTCCCCTAGCAATTAAGTGGTTGGCACAGTGTCTTTTAATCATTTAATTAATCTAATTGTTAAACCCACTTTATTTTCAAAAGATTTTAAGATTGCCAGAGTATTGTACCCCAGTTCTCATGGCCCAGCACTCTACATGAGTCAAGTGCTTTTCCATTTTAGGAATATAGTGATTATTAAGATGAAAGTTTTTCTGTATCTCTCTGTCCTTTCCAAGTTATGAAACAAATGAACAAATATGCTGTGAGCTGAAAGACTAAAATTTGATTATGAAATGCAAAGTAGCTGGGTTTGGGGTTATCCTCAGGTCACCCAGGAGTGATTCAGCTATGCTGGCAATATATGCACAACTTCAGAAAGGAAAGTACACAAAAAACCCCTCAGTAATTCCCTCACAATTTGAAATGGATTTTTTGTTTCCATACGTAGCTGACTGGAAAAGTCACAAGCACAAAGAGATAAATTTTGCTTCAGAGCGACGTGAACTGCAGAATTTACTTCATGATGAAAATGCTTTTCTGCTTCTCCAGAGCCTGAAAAATTGTTCATTTGGGTGTTCTTGTCTGGACCTTCACGTCAAGAAACTCCTATTTAATAATCATTTACTAAAACACCAACCATGGATACATCTCTGCTTTCCAAGTCTTTGCTCCATAAGTTATTTCTCTGTCCTAAAATGTGAAAACATGGGACTTAACAACAGTGTAATTCTGACATCTCATTTTCATAGACAAAACTTACTAAGCATCCATTTGGGGGTTTTATTTGAACATTAGCTCCAATATCAATGGAATTAGTGGAACATAACACATAACACAATGCACACTTTAGAGTCCCTAGACTGAATTTCATTGCTTTAAAACCAGTGATATTTCTTATGTGTGCAGGTGTTGATGAATAAATACTTAATTCCCTAACAAGTACGTGTTCATTTGAAGAAAAATAGGATAAATTTAAAACTCATGGAAAGCTAGCCTCCAAAGTATCTCATTTTTCTCATGTTGCCTGAATATCTATCTTTGGATAAATGTAACTTGTTGAGCAGAGTCAACACCTCTAAGTGCTAAACCAGAATTAGGCACTGTGCTTATGGAGACCACTCATTTGCATACTGGTGATTATTTGCTATAAAGGACTTGTAGAGAGCAGTCAATGAGCAACCCAGCCTGCCCCAGGGGGTACCAGAATTCAAGGAATTCCCATCCATCCACCAATCCCTCCATCCATCCATCCATC
>VYXF01007120.1:157998-168329 GCA_013397295.1 Polioptila caerulea
AAAAAAAAAAAAAAAAAAAAAAAAAAAAAAAAAAAAAAAAAAAAAGAAAAAAAAAAAGAAAAAATTTGTAATTGATTTGCTTTGCTTCCATAAATTCTGTATGGCTTGGAACCAAGTCCCCAGTTTCTTCCAATTAGCTTTGTTCTTATCCTTAATATCTGTCATTTTTGATCCCTGCAAATCTTTCAGTGCTGGCAGCATTACTGGCACTGAGAATAGATATCCCCATTTTCAGGAATTACTATAGGATCATCAAGTAATTCATGTTGGAGGAGACTTCTGGAATTCCTGTACTCCAGCCTTCCCAAAGCTGGTTCAGCTGAACATGGACATGACCAGAAAAGCTCTGAGCATCCCAAAAAATGGCACCGCAACTTCTCTGGGCAACCTGTGCCAGAGTATTATCAAAGTTGATGTAAAAAGGGTTTTCCTTATTTTTACCTGAAATTTCCTACATTCTGCTCAAACCTTGTTTAGGTCAAATCACCCAGTAGAACAGATTTCTCAAATTATTTGTCCATTTAATTTGGACTATTCATATAACCTGAAAATAAACAAAACATGTTCTCTGTGCATTTAATTTACACTGTCATTTTCTTTTTAAATTAGAGGAGCAAATGTATTGTTATATGAGAATCTTTTAGACTCACTGAACTCACTGCATTTGAGAGGTGAGAACATAATCAAAGACCTGGAGGGAGAGTTCCAGACTGCAAAGCAAAACCAACCCGTTCATATATTTCAGGTTTTTCATGGAACTAACAGAAGGCTTCAATTGCACCAATCCCATCCAAGGTACAGCAAGTGGAATTTAAAATCCCCTTTCATTGGGAAGAAAGTAATGAGATAAAAACATCGGAATAAAATTCATCGTTACAAATTAAATAATTAACATATATGATTTCTTAGGATAACTTACTCTTGAATCAAAGCTTATTTTCTTTCACAGAACATAAAGAAGTATAATTAGTGGCTACTTTATGTGGTGGGAAAAAAAAATTTAGGCATGTAGAAGTTGCGTAAGTTAAAATTGACCCAGAAAAATGAAGTGCACACCAGAATCTACCATGGTTCTGCTCCCAAGAAGCTTTAATGCTCCCTCCTGGCCCCTGTTGTCCTACCATATGCCAATTTTCCCCAACAACTACTGTCAGTGCAGCTGATCTCACCTGGGACCTCACTGGCCACTCCACCCCAACAGCCTGACAGCAATAATGGGAATTTTCTTTTTGCCCTCTTCAAAGGCTTGTTTATGGGGTTTTTTGTGTTTTGGGGTTTTTGTTTTGTTTAGTTTTGAGACTATTAAATGAAAGGAACTGATACAATGACTCTGACATGAAAATATCTTGTAAAGGAAGAGCTTTAAAACCTAATCTCACTGGATTTAAGGACTTTGATACTCAAGGACAGAGCTGTAAGAATTCAGTACAAAATCCTTGTAAATTCTGAACTTTGGGATGTAAGGAGAAGTTTGGATGTGAACCTGACCAAGATTTTCTCTCTTGATTTTGTGCTAAAAACTACTTTAAGTAAAGACTTGTAGCTGGACATTTATAAACCAGATTAAACCACAGTATAAGCATGTGGACAGATGGACAGATGTCAGAACCTGCAAATGTTACCATTTGAGTAGGACTAAAACTAATTAATTAATTGTGGCACCCTTATTCTGTTGTCATTTGTAAATACTAGGCAAAACCTTAAATTAAATTAAAAATAAAATTCACATTAATAATCTTCTTTTCTGCCAACAAATGTAAATACATAGATTATTAAGGCCTTCCTATTCAGAATCTCCTAGTGTATAAACCAAAGTATTTATTATTTATTATTATTAAGAAAATAAACAACTCACGCTTTGAAATACATCATTTACTGAGATGCCAGGAGCCAGTCTGGTTTATGGCTGAGGCTTTTAAACGACTAGGGTGTCAACAATTTTAGAGGAAGAAAAACTTTTGCCTCTGTCAGAATTATGTTCCCTTTTATTCGTGACACCTTTCGGCTTGGGAAAACACTGAGCATTTTCTTTACTCTGCTCCTTTTTAAGTTATTTTCTAATCAAAAGCTCAAAAACTATCACAACTCTTCCAACCCAAGCCTGTCTGTGACCTAAATGAGGTCAATCCTGTGCAAACCCTTCATGGAACATTGGGAAACATGGAAGGTAAAAGGTATTTGTACATTTATGGGTACTGAAGGAGTGTTACCAAAAAAATCTGACAATTTCACGGCGTTGGAGGTGTCAGCAGTGAAGGAACAGAACATCACTGGTGAGGAAACAGATGGACAGGATGACCCTCAAAGGGATAAAATTTATCAAGTGTTAATTGGGGAATGGACAGCACACCTACAAATTAAGAGAATATATATTTTAATCAATGGCAGAATAAATATATAACAACAAAGAGTGATTATGAGACCGTGAAAGCAAACATAAATGTGAAATTTGAAGTAATTTTGGTAAAGCACAGGAAAACATTGATGTCAGTCCAGAAATGATCTGTGAAATCCCAGCTGGGATATGGAAAACTGTGACTATTAAGTAAAATTAATTTGGACTGTAACAGAAGTAAAGAAACACAGTGGCAAGAGGTTTGATCATTAATGGTGGTGGAGAGCTAATCAGGCTTATATGGCCTTTTATTAACCGTAACTAATTTGACAATGGACACTCAGAAAACTGGCAGAACCAATTGAAGACAGTGCATTTTCATATTGAGAATATTCTTTTGACCCTGATATCTTTTTAAGCAAAGCTTTATACATCTGTATAAAATTAACCAAAAATTAACAAATGCAACCCCCCTTCATGGTTTTGGATGGGAGGGGTGAGGTTGTGACAACTAGTTTACCCAAATTTTAATACAAAATCATTCATTAAAACAAAAATGCATATGTATTAATAGAAAGTTTGTTCCAGCTTCTGGGGTTTTTTTTGCCACTTTCCTAAAAGTTGAAAAAAATGCTAAAGATGCTCATGCCTCTGTTCCCACACCACAGTATTTTTTAACACTCTTGTGCAACATGGTCAAAGGCTCTTGTGACCAAAATAACTCCAGATAAATTCCTAGCAAACAGAACTGTAAATATTGTTGTACTCCTTTAGACTTTGATCAGGCTGCACTGTATTACCCTGGCTGAAAACCTGCCCCAAAATATTAACGTCAAACTCTGGTTCCAACAACACAGAACAGGGTGGGGGAAAACAGAAGACTGAGAAAACTATGGTTAAGCTTTTTTTGAAAAGTTGACCAGAGCAAAGGTAGTACTCAGATTGTTTCCATCAATTTCTATTTATATTGCTAATAATGTATATTCTTTAAGAACATAAGAATTTAAGACCATTAAAAAATGTTGGAGATGGTAATATTCACTTCCCCCATTTACAGGACAGCAAGTTTGGGGAAGAAATGTTTACAGGACAAGACAACAGCAATAGGAAGTGCAGGCAGGGGATCCCAGAGCTGCCAGCCCCATATCCAACCCTTTTTATCACATTATTTCTTCCTGAAACCACATGTATTTATGACAATGTAACTGCAGGAGGCCTGTGTGCAAGATTGATTATTATTTTTAAGGTCCCAAAAAACTCTTGCTTGGTTTTAAGGATCCAAGAAAAAACACTTGAGGAAAAGTGGAGAGAAAGTGGGGGGAATTAAGGAAAAGACAATCATGTTCAGAAATAAACAAACATTTTCTTGACAGCTTGTTTCATCCACAAGGTGAGGAGGTGGCATCTGGTCATCTTACCCTGCCCACTTGTGGTGCAGGGTAGGGGAGGGTACTCGAGACAAAATGGCTTTTTCTAATGCCCAGCTAGAGAAGTGGAAAATTCCATTTCAGCAAGAGCCACTTAAGAACTGTTCAAAATCAAGAGAATATCCTTGAATTTCAATACACATCTATGATGCCCTCTTCTAAAATAAACAAATACAGCTGATGTGATTCCAGTAACTAATGGATTTCATGTTAAAGAGAAGCATCTTAAGGATCTTTAAGGGAGACTTCCACAGGGTCCAAGAGCTAGTGATCCACAGGAGCATGAACCTGGCAAGGAGGACAAGAGACGAAGGAGCAAGGACCTGCTGGACACAGTGAAGGGGCAGAAGTGAATGCACAGGCAGTGGGAAAGGAGAGGTGGCCTGGGAAGAGTCTGGAGGTGAGTGTGGGCTGTGTGCAAGATTGATTGATGAATTGGGGTGAGGAGGGACAAGGCGGAGCTGGAGATGAACCTCTCAAGGGACACGCAGAATAACAGGAAAGGCCTCTACAGGTCTGCCAGACAGAAGGTCAGAGCTGCCAAGCCACTCTACAAGTACTGGAAATGTCCTAGCAGTCAGGTGAAGTCCCAGGCCACTGGAAAAAGGGAAACATTGTCCCCTTCTTTAGAAAGCATGGAAAGGAGGAAGAACCCTGGGAACTCTGCCCTGCCAGCCTCCCTCTGTGCCTGGGAAGGTCGTGGGACAGTCCCTCCTAGAAGCTCTGCTGAGGCAGGGGGAGACAGGAGGCGAGCCAGGACAAGCAGGACCCCAGGCAAGTCCTGTCTGACCAACCCCATGGCCTTCTCTGATGGGGTGACTCCATCCCTGGACAAGGGCTGCAGATGGCATTTACCTGGACTGCTGTAAAGCCTTTGACACAGAGCCCCATGACATCCTGCTCTGCATGTTGGAGAGAGATGGATGTGGCTGTTAATTAGCTTGATCCACATCCACAAGGAAGTGGAAAGCAAGTCAAAGTCCTAATGGACACCAGTGACCAGTGGTGTCCCTGCTGGCACCAGTGATATTCAATATTTGCACCAGTGACACAGACAGAGGCACCCAGGACACCCCCAGATGGTGACACTGAGCTGAGGGTGCAGTGACAATCCTGAGGGACAGGATGGCATCCAGAGGGATCTGGGCACCCCAGGAGTGTCCCGTGGGGATCTCAGGAGGTTCTCAGGCCTCAGGTGCTGAGGCCCTGGCACAGGGTGGCAAGAGCAGCTGTGGCTGCCTCTGGATCCCTGGCAGTGCCCAAGGCCAGGTTGGACACTGGGGCTTGGGGCAGTCTGGGACAGTGGGAGGTGTCCCTGCCATGGCAGGGGGTGGACCAAGGTGGGCTTTGGGGTCCCTTCCCACTCAAACTACTTTATGTGTGATTCTATGATTCTATTTTACATAACAACAGAAAATATACTCCCGTGAAATAGTTACTTGTTTCTCAAAGATAAGACACAAAACCCAAAATTATGCCTGCTTATGTCCTTCTTGGGAAAAAAACCCCAAACAAAAAAACCCCAAAAACTAAAATTACTGTACAATGGGCAAAACCACAGCAAAAATTCCTGCTATAAATTGCTGGTGAACTAATGTACTTGAGTTTGTACTGAATTACATTTTCCCATAAATTACAGAAACACCAGGTTGGAAGAAACCTCCAAGATCATTGAGTCCAACCCATGCCCTAACACCTCAACAACAAATGATCAAACATTAATAGAGATATTTTCTTTCTCTTCATTCTCACTGCATCACCTCACATTTACTCTGGAAGACATTTCCTGCCGTTGCCTTAAATATTACTTTATACAAGGGTTTTTGTGCATTAATACTACCTTAAAGAAAAACCAAAAACATCCTTTCACTGACTAGAAATCTCATCATTTTTCCACCAAAAGCCATCTGCAAGTATTAAATAAAAAAGAGTATTTCAAAATATAAAAATATCTTAAACTAAGGACATTTTCACCTGAAACCAAAATGATCAGACACTACTTTGGATGGTGAAGACTGGGCGCTGTTACACAGGAGCAATGGAATGACTGAAAATATTACTGTATTTTATCTTTTTAGAAGACACGTTTCAAGATGCATCAGCTGTTGGAACAAGCAACTTATCAGTGAAGGGGTTAAATGAAAAATTGTCACAGCAAAGCTATAAAATTTGTTTTCCTACATTAAAAATGAATCTTATGCTAAGGTTATTTAGTCGTGCCCTGGGTTCAGAATGTTTCCACGCCTACTGTGAGTTCAGGCTCTGTGCTGAAGAGCTTCCCATGGTGTGTACACAGGCAACCCTGAGCACACCCCAGCCCTCCAACAGCAATAATTTAATGAGTTGAGCCCCCACCAGCAACAGGCACAGTTTCGAGAACATTAATCTCCTCCCTCACCATTCAAAATCCAATTACCCACCCAGCCTACAAGCATCATAATTACTCTTCAGTTAAAAAAAAAAAATCAGTAGCTTCTAATATTATAAATCTAGCTCATTGTGCAATTATTTCCCATAACAAATGTACCATTTGAAACAGTTGTTCAGAATCCTTTCTGGAAAGCAATCCCAAACCAAAGCTGGTTCTGAATGGCCCAAAAAGCACTTTTATCGTAAGAGAATGGGCAAAGGGTTGGAAGGAAGAAAACCTCTGGTGGTTGCAATGATCATTATTGCACACAGAAGCCAGATGAGTCCCTAACACACATTTTTCATGATGAGTTTGTAACATTTTCCATACTGATTCTCACCCTGTTTATTATGTAAGCCTTAAACAAACGTGTTTTCCTGTGTTATCATAAATAATTCGAAACTCAGAGATGTGGTGGGGTTTTTTATAACTAAGGAGAGAACTTCCTCAAATCCCAGTTTCAGAAATACTTTTTGCAAAAAGAAAGTGAAAAAAAATTCTCAAAAATGCAACATGAGAATGTTAAATACAAGAGGTTTGTGTCAGAAAAACTAATAAGTTTGAGCCCTAGATTTATATATAACATGAACAATTAAGCAGTGTTTTTTACAGATGGTGTATTTTGTCAAACTTCTATTTGTCAAACAATTATTTTCTGCATATATTAATTTATGTAGCAATTATGTTAATATATATTGTTTATATATATAAGCAGGATTACACATATCAGTGGTAGGAATGCAAACCAAACAGCAGTATGCCAACAATTAGAACACTTGCAATAATCTCTGGAAATTCTGGAATTTTTCAAGGACAATTTTAAGAAGTGTGTAAGATGATGAACCACACAAGTCCTGAATGGAATATTTATGATACTTAACACCCATTTCCTAACAGAGATTGTTTAAAAATATTCCATCTGTGGATAAAGGCACTCAGATAGATGAAAGTCTTTGATCATAAAAGGCTCACCAGTCTTACTGGAGCATCACAAGATCCAATAGCCAGAGGTTACAGTTATATTGTTAGAACTGAGAATTACTCAGCACTTAAGTGCTGTTTCCAAGAAGTCAGGATTATTAAACGCAGAACTCACTCACCAAAAGAGGTCCTGGGCTTATTATTGCCTGGCAGTTGTTCAGGTAAGGCTTTTCCTAAAGTTATGTTCCTACCCACTTTGAGAAAAAAAATTATCTCTGCTGTGGCCAGGGCCCCACTTTCTCTGCTTCTTTCCTTCCTTTGCCCTGGGGAGAACGGTGATGCTTCCACTGGCCCAGTGTGCTTGGAACAGCTGTGGCTCTGTGTGGTGGCTCCAGTCAGGGCAAAATATCCTCCCCAATGAACCTGCCATGGTCCAGCCCCCTCCCCACTATGGTTATACTTGTTCTGACAGTGCAGCACTTCAGGGGATGGTCCTGATTTTTAAAGAACAGACTGTGGACTCTCCAGGCTGTTTTTGATAAACTTAGAAAATTGCTTTAGTTCTCTTTTCCCTTCTCATTTTCCCTCAAACACTCTTTGCTGAAATTTACATTCCTTACTATTCACCTCACGGAAATACTTCAGAATTCCCTGTGTTTTATTCTTTGAAGAGCATTTTACACTTTACTGGTTAAGTATCCCATCCTACCTGTCCTTGCTGTTCAGTGGAAGACTGACCTTAAAGAAACTGCTGGTTTCTTCTCAGACCATGCCTCCACCTGACCTTTTTAGCTTTTAACCTCGGTGTCCCTCCAATTAACTATCTGATTTTACTTCCTCTAAAGCTTAGTCTCCACTGTGTTGCCTCTTGGTTCTCTATCTCCCCCTAGGATGCTGAATTTAATTACACTGTCGTTATTGTTAAATTGGTGGCTTAGACATTCCACCTGAAATTAACTACAGTTAGGTATTTAATAATAAATTGAGAATAATGTCGGCTCTCTAACTAACTGTTCTGGAGAAGTTCTTTAATGTGCTGAAAAAACACACCTCAAGTTTTGTGCTATTCACCCTCTTCATTCCTAAATGAAGTCCTTCATTATGGTAACAATTTAGACAAGATTGCACAGACTGTCCATGCGTCTCTGCTGGCACACCAGTATACTTTCCTTGGCTCATGTCTGAATTATGCAGTTTATTTAGCTTCTTTCACTTGGGAATGAAAGTCTGAGAGGCTTTAAATCTGCCAGCTGACAATGGCTGTGTAAAGAAATAAGTGAAACTTGAAAAAAAAAGCATTGCTTGAGCTATAGACTGACTGCTACTCCTCACTTCTCACTTCCACACACAAAAACACAGCACATCTGAAAATATGTCCCAAAACATCTATACTCTATTTAACCTTTGCCTGTAGGTGCTAATAAATTTCAACCTGTCTTAGGGCTTTTCTTTTTCATTTGCAACGAGCTCCCCATGCCTATTATCACCTACCATTGGCAGTTTGATAAAAAAAAAGACTCAGGCAAATCATAATTGATTACGGGGGATGTTGGATGAAGAAAAAGAAGGAGGTAATTTTGACTATAGATAATTTATGCTTTAAACAGAGACAGGAGATCTGAGAAAGGGGCAGCTATGCCCAGTTTACAAGAACCTGAGGCACAGAAATTATCTTCATACAGAATTCTGCCTCAGCAGTGGGCATTTTCTCAGTCCTCCATGTGGAGATAAAGATGTATAGATAACTACAGATGATCCTTTCCTTCTGCATTGCAAGAGAAGGAATAGAACCTCCCTCTACCTCTGAACTAGCTGATGGAAAAGGAGTTCATCAAAATACACAAGGCCTGAAAACCACACTCAACTTCTGAGTGCTCTCTTTTATGGTTTTTAACACTTGCTGTTTTGCCATTTCAAGAAAACTTAGTGAAATTCTTATATCCAGACTACTTGAAAAGACCAGGAACAACATTCACTGTCTGTGTTTACTGTCTGAACTTATTCCCACATTCTTTGATTAAATAAACGTTTTAAGTGCAATCACACCTGCTCTTTATTCTGTATGCTGCCTGACAAATATAATTTCTGCAATATATGAAACACAGTGATTCTGATACTTAAAAGTCTGATGGTGAATCACGAAAGAAATCAGTCACACACACCAAAGAGACTGACTTTGAAAATGGAAAATTCTGTGTCATTGACAATACCAGGAATAGCTTCCCAGAGGACTTTTTAAATTCCTGTATAATGTGGCTTTACCACTGCTTTTTCTTCTGTGGCAGAACAATAATTAGAATTATATTAGAATGCATAGAAGTTTATTTCCCTCTCCAGTGTAGCAACAGAAAACTTTTGTTGCTACTCAGGTGCATCTTTCCTTTGCAGAGGAAAGAGACAGAAAGCAATGCCCACAGAGCAGAAAAATCTAAAAATGTCTCATTTAAAATGCATTGATAATAAAATATTATCTGAGATCTAATAATCCAGAGCTGAACCTGTGGGCAAGAGTTTACTTTCAGGTTGTATCATGGCTACCTGAAGAGGTTAAAGCTATGTTTAAACAACCTTATCTACCTTGTTTATCTTTATCATTACCATTATTATTATTTAAAAGTTTGGATTTTCTACTATTACAGAGTCCCTATTTTACTCAGATAAGATCTTCCAAATCTGCATAGAGAGGGCAACAGCTCTTTTTTTTCAGTGATGCTGAGTGGAAAATATTTTCTCCTTTGTTTATTCTATTTTTCCTGTGCTGTACATGAGGATGAACATCCAGAGTACTAAAATAACTCAATCATTGTTTTAAAAAACAAACATGTGCACCCAAGGGGAATAATCCTTCCTGAATTTCTTCCTCAGATCTATCAAGATCCAATTCTGAGAACTCTTTTTCTCTTACAGATGAGAGAGGAAGAGATGCACACACTCTTGCTTCTTCATGTTTAAGGTTTTCTTTTTAATTTCTCTTTGATATTTTGAATTGCATAACGAGTTTCAACTGTAAACTTTAAAAAATAGGCTTCTCTTTTCTAAGCAAGGCAGATTATTCTTTCTGCTGGGAAAGACAGAAAACAAACTAATAATGTTAAGGTTTTGTGGAACCTCTCCTAATTTTAGGATGCACTGAAGCTGTGCTTGAAGAGAGATATTAAGGGTTGGTTGGTTGGTTGGTTGGAGGTTTGTACCCTGGGGAGATGAGGGATCACCTCACTTGCTCTACAGAGAGGTGAAT
>VYXF01007120.1:175280-216791 GCA_013397295.1 Polioptila caerulea
AAGTTTTGTTAAACCCAGGTGGGGCCCTGTTTAAAAAAAAAAAAAAAAAAAAAAAAAGCTCTTTGTTATGAAAAGAGATTATTACTACAGATAAATACCCTAACTCAGCCTCTTGAGCAGGTAGCTTGATTTATGGCAGCTGGAGCACGTCTGGAGTTCATCTCATGTCAGGAACAGCTGCTGCAGACTCCACGTTTTAATGTCAAAAAATAAAAGAAGAAAAGAAAAAAAGAACCACCAACAGGGTACTTACATTAACATGCACCAGTAGCTAAAATTTAGGCAGGCATAGCTGAGATTTAATTCATGATGTCAGAATCATCAGCACACAAATTACTACCTTCAGCTCCTGCTCTCCTTAAATACATTTCTAAGGCACAGAACAAACCTAGAGGTTTTACCACCTTTCAAACTTTATATTTGATGTTAATGTTAACTGGGCCATTTCCAGTTGACACTATTAACAAATCATCACTATTTAGCATTTGGGTAGTGGGAAAATTGTGAAGAAAGCAGAAAATAAACATACCAAGGTGATATTTTTTTCTCTTATTTTTTTTTTTAAGTCATAGGCTGCTCAAAGGGAATAATACACTGTTGAGGGCTTTCTAACCCAGAAACATGGACTAACCAAAAAATTGCCACTGACAAATGCTGCAGAGACAGGTAGGACCTACGAGATTCTTCTGAAAGGATCTGAAGGTTCTGCACAACGAAATTTGTGAGCCTCTGTGGGATTTAGGCACAACACAGCTGAACACAGTTATTTAATTAAAAAAAACACCTCCATAAACTCCCAGTTCTGTCACCAGATAGCTCGAGAGGTGCCTGACTGCCACAGCAGCATCACAGAGATATTTCGTGGACAGATATCTTGGACAGACAACTCAGCTGCAACTGCTGAAGTTTAAGGAAAACATAAAGCAACCAAAACCGGGCTTTTAAAAAGAATCTTAAACTGCAGATTACCCTTTGTAAACTCATATTATATTATCCATATTGCAGAAAAATGGAAAGTTACATGTGTCTGTGAGTTCTAGTGGCAACAGAAAAAAGTAGATTTATTAATGAAAAATGTTTGAAAACAACCCCTATGGGGTGAACTGGCTTCTAGTAACAGGGTAGAACACTAAAATCCTATTAAAGCCCTCTTCTGCAATCACCCTCTTGGATACTTTAGCCTTCAATACCATTTTCTTGTGCTAATTTGGAGTTCAGGAAACTGAATAGAAGCAATGTCAACTTTACTGAGGAAATTTCTTTCTTTTGGTACCTAATTATTTTCCACCATTCACTCAGGTCATGTTTTCTAAATAATCAGGCTAAAAAAGATTATTATTTTTTTAAATAATGAAAACTTAGCTCCTTGTACAATTTAAGGAAGATGATTTAGGGAACAAGGGTTTCAATAAAACCCTTCACATACTATAGTGCTGCAACAATAAATAACAATACACATCTTGTTCCAAGGAGAAGAAATTCTGCACATTATCAGGATAAGACAGCAAGGATGTCAAGTAGCTATTTTTTCCTATTAAGAGGAAATCCAACACATGTTCTCCATACAGCAATGGGGGGACAGCAGCTGGAGCAAGAAAAAATAAAGAAATTGGCAGCGGGAGTCACAAAACACCCTGTGTACACAGAGAAACACAAAACTATGAAAATACAGGGAAAATAAAGAAAAATACATCAATTAGATCATAAGATGGAGCAGAAAGCTTTCTGCAGGGATGTCTAAGGGCTGTCAAGCAGCCACCCTTTAACAACTTTGTTCTTGTAAAGAGAAAATTTGAGATTTTCTTCCCAATAGAGAAAACTGGGAAAGAGTGTCTTTGCCTCAAATACATAGAAAATATCGATATAAAGTAAATTAATAGTTTTGGTACAGAGAAGTAACCCTAAAATTGAACAGTAAACAGGAATGACCCACTCCATTTGTACTGTTTTCTCTGATCCTGCTGCTACAAACATGTGTGACCCTAATCAGAGCATTCACACATAAAATGCTACTCGACCATGAAATTGTTTGCTAGGCAAGGGCCAGAGTCCCTCATCCTGCTGTCGGACCTGTCCAGGCAGATCCCAACATCTGTGCACAGCTGAGATCAAGCCAACAGGGTCATGCTCCATGGGGACTCACTGCCTGCTTTTACAAATCTCACTGAAATCCTGCTAGTGTAAAACTGATTTATTAAGGGAAATGTTTCACTCAAGTGTATGTATATGCACAGTCTGTGCATTTTTCTGCCACTCTTTCAAAACAGAAAAGACATTAAAATTCACCTCAGGGGTTAAATTATTCCCTCAATTATCTACTACATAAGATCTCAGTACATTTCAGACTAAAATTTAGGTTTGCAATATGGAAATCGAATCTGAAAGCAGAACTGGAAAATGTTTTCCAGATCCTTTATGTCTCAGAACACAATATTTATTATCCACCTTATAGAGAATTTTGTCTTCCACTTCCTATGTCAGAGAAAACCAGACAGGTCATGGTGTGAATTATGCACAGAACTACTTTCTTGTGTTAATGAGGCTCTGATGGGTTACAGACTGCTGCATCTGAATTTTGTTACAGGTATCCTCCCTAACTGGCATAAATCCAGCCTGTGGATGTTACTGTGACAGCACTTTGGAGATATACACTTAAGCTAAGGAGGAGTCACAATAAAACAGGCTACAAGGACAAAGTGCAGTGCAGACTTTCACCTTAAGCCAAGTCTAATACTGTTTATTCTCCTTGATTATGCCACAACCTCAATTTTTCTCTAGAGGGGAGAAAATGGAGATGAAATGTTGTATTTTATCTATCTGTATACACTGCAGATTTACTGTTTTCAGTGGTTATCATGTTCAGAATGCAGCAATCACAAAATAAGAAACAAGATTTCCAAGCTTTCCTCTAAATGTATCCCAATCTGCAGAGCTGCACGTTTCTTCCCAAGCACCACATCCCATGCAGGCCTGAGAACCCACATAAACACAAATGCCTGCAACACCCAGGCCTTAATTCTCCAGAAAATTCAAAAAAGACCATTATCTGCTCCCTGTGACTCGTGTTATGTAATGTGCATCTCATATTTAGTGTGGTGTTTGGATGTGACAGTTCTAGTCAGCCATGGATATCCATGTTCCCTCCAGAGGCCTCCCTGCCTTTCCTCCTCATTACTTCACTTTTCACCACCTCTCATAAGGCATTTGTTGTTCAGCTGTTCTTATTAAGAGCCACACGTCTCCTGCAATTTGTGATCTTCAGGATTCATCTTTCATCATATTAGCGAGCAGATGGAAGTTGTAAGTCCTTGGATTTTCCAGAAATGTGCTAAGCAAGTCTGAAATGAGTCACTTAGACGTATTAACGGAGCAGTCGAGCTGATAACAAAATCTGTGTTTGGCATATTGTGCAGACGTAAGACTCTCACTTTCACTTTTGCTTTTCATGAGGCTAAAGAAGATTGCATTTAGGTGCAGTGCCTCCAGCCGAGGCAAACAGAACAAGGAAAATGCTCCCCGTCAGTGTAGCTGTGCTTAACCTGGTGCAGACAAAGGCATGGCCACACAGCAGAGGCAGCTCTGCTGTTGCCTTTTTCCCAGCCTGGAAATGAAACTCAAGATAATTTTGGTAAGGAGGTAATATAAAAGTGGATCTTTATTCAAAGGCCTGCAGGGGCAGTTATGGAAAGATGCCCACAAAAGCCCACCCACACAGGGGTGAGGACATTTTTCACAGGTTTTAGGAAATCAGCATAATTGATTAAAAGCACCAATTAGAAGGACAAGTGGTGATGGAATTCCCCCCAGGTCCAGCCCCTCCTCTGGAGTCTTCCTCTTGGTACTGGCTGTACTTTATACTGACATGTATCTCCAAGAGCTGTTTTCAATAGTGGTAGCCAGGAAGAACTAAGATAGGATAAGGGCTGTGTACCCTCTGGAGCTTAGAGTTCTGGAATTTGTTTTGCCTTTCTGCCTAGGGAAGGGGCATGGAAAATTACTGGGAAAACTAGCCACTAACACAACAGGCTACACAGCCACAAATGTATGTTCAAAGAATACAGAGAATATAGAAAAGAAATCAAGCAAAAACCAAAACATCATCAGTGCGGAGCCACAAAACGCCCTCGTTCCCAGCCCAAGGAGATCTGACCAGTTCAAATGGGACTGCTCAGTGCAAACCCTGAACCACAAACATGAGGAGGGACCCTGGTATGGAAGATGAGCCCTTTAGGAGGAAGAGCATGAGGGGGAGGAAGGGTGTGCTGAGGCAGCAGGCCCTGGCAAGGCTTAACCCAGCACTTGCTTCCCTACTGATCAACTGTTTGTGCAGTACTCTATTGATGTAAGGCATTGTGTACAATCAGTGTTAAATATTAATGCCAGAAAATCTCCAATGCTAAATTCAGTGTTAGTCCATTTAACATTCCCAGTGTTACTAAGCTACAACTTGACCTCCTTTAGTGACGTTCTGGAGGGCATTACGAACATACTGTGTGCACTCTGCAACGAGCAAGGATGAGCCACATGCCAACAGTGACAAACAAAATGTTTTTAAATACAACTACTAAAACAAAACTTTGGAAATGGGGCATTTCTCAATGCTACCAAAACTTCGTAGGCTGCACCTTCTCACTCTTAAAGGTGAAATAAATTCTAAATAAACAAAGCTTCTACAACTTTTGAGGCAGTGTCTAAAATCCAGAAGGTTTACACTTCTGTATGTTGCATTATTAGATTATTAAACACACCACATGAACTGTGTATATGCATAAGTGTTTTCATTTGTAAAAGAGAAAATCTGTCTCCTCTGAAACCTTGATTTTAAGTTCACTCCAAATGATGAAGTTTAAAATTTAAACTGTAATACTGCTTTCACTATGGTATCATAAATAATCCATTAGAGCAAATGAAAAAATTTGAATGAGCAGAGTTCATTCAATTGCAAGACATTTTACACAGGATACATTTAACAACATTACTCTGAGAAATGGCTGAAGTTAACAGTTGTTCATCAGGACAACCACACAGGAAAAGAAACTGCAGTACCCTGGGACTTTCATTGAACTGGTCAGAAATTTCCTGTGGGGCCTTCTTCCAGGCAATGACACATGTCACAACTTCAGATCAGAAGGATCTCAGCTTTGTTTTAATTATAAAGAAAGCCTTGGACTTCAGAAAGCAGAGAAATGAATCCATGGAGACACCTATCATGAACTACAGTATCTAGTAAGTTAACAGTCTGCCTATCAACATTAAAAAAAAAAAAAGAAAAACAAAATCAAAATTACAACCAGATTTTACGTTTGTTTTTGAAAAAAAAACAAGATACCCTAGAAGGCTGTAAAGCAGCCTGAGCGTTCCAGCCATTTCCCTTTGCCTTTCAGCCTCTACCTCAACCTCTGAATTCCACATTATCTCTTTAACCACTCACTTCTCCCTTAACTTTCTGAGCCTTCACATCCCTCTCCTCTCCTCCAAACAAAAGACAACCAAATTTTGTCCTATTACATAAATTTGGCGTCATTCTGCATTAAGTGTATATAAATCTCTTTGGTGCTCCACTCTAAATATTTTTTTTTTTCACACAGAATGTTCCCAAAGTCTGTCCTCATTAAAATGGCTGTTATGTCCCATTGTTTTCAATCAAAGTGCAGCTAAAATGGTTGTTAGAAAAGAGGAAGAAGAGAAATGTGTCCACCGCCTCCCTCTGGTAACCATGAAAGAGGAGCTAAATTACCTTTGGGGAAATGGTGGTTCCTTATCCTGTCTGAGGCTTCCACTGAGCTCAAACTAATTAACCATTTTACTTCTAAATTCCNTGAGAAACCTAGCCACTAACACAACAGGCTACGGAGCCACAAATGTATGTTCAAAGAAAACAGAGAATATAGAAAAGAAATCAAGCAAAAACCAGAGGGCATCAAGATGAGTGACCATCTCTGGTCTGGAGCTGACGTGGAGCCATCAGGAGTCACAGCGGCTGCCTTGACAGCACCAGTCTTTGCTCTGGTCATTATTAACAAGGGAAGCTGGGCTCTTAATTGCAGCATCTCCACATGTGACATCAACACAGTTTCCAGTGCCATTTCTTCCTCCATCAACAAACAGCACAACAGTTCCTAAGCTAAAAGATTCAGAGCAGCTACAAAAACGAAATACTGACAAGTAAAAATACTAAAATAGATGTACTGACACATAGATGGATTTTCCCATGAAAGATGTAGCAGAAAAATAAATCTGGAAAAGGGTTTGGAAGAAAGGTCCTGTGATTTTTTTTTTTTCCTTTTTCTACTACCCCCCATTTTTCTAATGACAATAAGTTTTCCACAGGATTCAACCATGTGAAAAGTCTCTCGGCAAGCTCATCAAATAGAATAGTCCTAAATTCTAATAGTTTCCTGAAGTCCTAAGGGAAAAAATAGGAAGAAACAAAAACTCTTAAAACTCAATGGGTAGCCATTATTATGTTTTGCTTAGCAGCCAAAGCAGCTCCTAACAGGAAAAAAAAAAAAAAATTAAANCAACCAGATTTTACGTTTGTTTTTGAAAAAAAAACAAGATACCCTAGAAGGCTGTAAAGCAGCCTGAGCGTTCCAGCCATTTCCCTTTGCCTTTCAGCCTCTACCTCAACCTCTGAATTCCACATTATCTCTTTAACCACTCACTTCTCCCTTAACTTTCTGAGCCTTCACATCCCTCTCCTCTCCTCCAAACAAAAGACAACCAAATTTTGTCCTATTACATAAATTTGGCGTCATTCTGCATTAAGTGTATATAAATCTCTTTGGTGCTCCACTCTAAATATTTTTTTTTTTCACACAGAATGTTCCCAAAGTCTGTCCTCATTAAAATGGCTGTTATGTCCCATTGTTTTCAATCAAAGTGCAGCTAAAATGGTTGTTAGAAAAGAGGAAGAAGAGAAATGTGTCCACCGCCTCCCTCTGGTAACCATGAAAGAGGAGCTAAATTACCTTTGGGGAAATGGTGGTTCCTTATCCTGTCTGAGGCTTCCACTGAGCTCAAACTAATTAACCATTTTACTTCTAAATTCCAAGGAAATTAAATATTCACTCAAAGAAGAGCAATTGGAATTTTGGGGAGGAAATGCTGCTTGTTCTCTCTGAAACAGGTGGCTGAGTTCTCACATTAAAAGAGAAGCAACACACAAAATTACCTGGGAAATTACCTCTATAAAGATAAAAATTATGTTGGCTGTAAGAAGTAACACATTTCTGTATCAGAGCTTACAATTAACATTTGTGACACAGAGCAGTTCAAATCCAAGCATTATATTTTTGACTAATTTATGAGAAGGAATGATGGAGGATGGCACGAACAAGCACATCTTCCCTCTTCATGAAAATGTGAGAACGAGAATTCAACCGGGGGATTTCTTAGCAGGAAAAAGGAAACTAATCATGATTTTAATGCAAAAGGAGTCTCTGCAATCCAAGAGAAGTACCAATCGCTCATCTTCAAAAAATTTCTGGTGAGCCAACAAATAGTTTCATACTCTTGGAGACCCAGTGCAATATTCTGATATTCACTTACAAACACCTGACATCAGCCAATGCTTGTAGACCTTGAAAGCTGGGGCATGCTTTGAACTAATCCTTTCCACACAGTTGCATACTGAGCTAGAACAGCTACTGAGCAATCAAATTAAGGAGCTGGGAGACTGAAGCAGCCCAGCTCACCTGGACAACTTCTGAGTAAGACCCTGGGGTGGTGACCAGCCGTGTCCTTCCCAAACCTCCCAGTGAGCACTGGCCTCCATGCAGACAAAACAGTGCTCCTACACCAAGGACAGGAATCCTAAACATTTATCCTGGTTTTCGCACTCGCAGCCTTTTTGGCTGCGCACATGAGAAAGTCAAGGATGCACCACCCTGTGAGATTGCATCAAACAGCATTCTGCAAAAAATAAGGTTTGTAAATTGTTTATTGTTGTGCAATCTTTAACCATATGGATTTACTTAATGTGTTCAGGTATGGAATTTCAAAGCAAATGCAAATTTTTTGTTTTCTTCTGGCTTCCATATCTAAGAACACATTTTACTGCACATATATCTGAGTGTGAGACATGATCTCCACAGGATGAAAAGGGCAGTAAAGAAAGCCACTTCATTCAAAATTAAATATGAACGCTACTTACACAAAAGGAAAGAATACAATCTTAACAATGAATGTATGAGAGGAAATGCTTTTCACTTCCCTATTATAAAAGAATAAATAGAATACTACGGGCACTTAATAAATTTCTTCTACTTTTAAGAAACAACCTGTTCTCTACCTGGACACAGGAACTATTATACAGAGTAGGCAAATGAATAGTCTGAAGAACATATTCTGAGGATGAAGTCACTGACTTAGTGATGATCAGTAAAACATGCAATGGGCCTTCCAGAACTTTGTGGAACTCGGGTAAGGACTAACAGATAACTCAGATCTGCAGCTCTGACTCTGCACTGACCCTGCCACAAAAGCCCTGGAGCAAAGCAGGACAACTCATCATCTTTTGCCCTTGTATGGGAGGATGAGGATGACAGGGAGCTTTTTTTCTTGATTTCTGTTTTAAGCAGGAGTTTAACATGCATTCTCCACAGAAACTGACAGCTGGAAACCAAACCTAGAATTCCATTTTCAGCAAAAAATGGAAGCAAAAGCTGCCCTAGCTAGGCTGCCTGCAGAAGGTTGCAGTAGCAGGAGATGAGTCAGGCAATCAAGAACAAAACCAAGTTCCTCCATCCCTGATGCACAAAAGGCAGAGAAGGAGAACAGCAGTTTAATGAAACCAGAAACAAAACAGTCCTTGTGGGAGAACAGTCTCACAGGCTTTTCATAGTAATCTGTAGTCCAAAACAGACATAAAATTATTCATAACTCCTCAAATCCTGAGTATTGATAATGATTAATTAGGGGGACTTGGGACATTTAGGGTGTGCAAGTGCTTCTTAGTTCTGCTGAAGATAGATAGGTCCAGAGAAGAAAGCAGTAAATTCTCTCCCCATAAAACATAGAAATAAATGCAGAGACCAAACTTTTCTGAAGAGAGGTGCACAGAATTTGATCAGCCATGTCAAATGTCCAAACACTCTGCTCAGTAACTTCTAGGAAAATTGTATTTCTATGCTCATGACCTTCAAAATTAATAATCTGGACAAAACTGATGACAACATTGTCTTTGGTACACTCTACAACCCTCTGTCAGAGCTCAGCACTGAACTGTGCCAGCAGGGCAGAGGGGATGTGGTGGGCGCTCAGCTCATGAGGCTTTTCAGTCTCTGGGGCAAGGAGTGTCCCTGGTTTGTTACCCTGTGCATTACATGGAATTTTTCTGAGAGACACAAACACAAACCAGAGACCTCTGCACATACCAGAATTGATCTTTCAAAGAGCTGGGGAGAAGAACTAATAAAACCTTACCTGGAAAATAATCAAGATTTTAATATAGCTACATGTGAGAAACAGTGGAACCCTTCTTTGCATCAGCAGCACGTGGAAAAACTTCCAATGCCAGTAGCATGAGATAACAGAAGCACAGGAATTTCTGGACAGTAAAAGTATCTTAACTGGTATGTATAGAAATCATCTTGTAAGGAAGGATTTTCAGGTACCACCCTTTCAAACCCAGAGATGGGGAGAAATGGCCAGGCCTGAGGAAGAGCAGGATGGTCATTTGTGGCCATCAAAAGAAGGGGTGCTGCTAAAAATCCAGTTTTTATTTTCCCTCTTGGACCCAGTTTTCAGTTAGGAAAGAAATGGAAAAAGAAGCATGTTAGAACTTGCTTCTCTCAGCAAAAGATCTCAAAACATGGAAAAACGAGCTCTTAACTAGAGAAGTGAAGAGATCTCCTCAGGACACTGTGAAGAAACACAAACCATTCTACACTGAAAACTGAATTTTGCCTTAGACCATCCATGTACATGATTTCTCACAAGACTTCAAAGCATGCAGAAGTTTCCCTCCAGGAAAAAGTAAAGTAACAGGTACCTGGAAAAGAACCACGGGGATTTTTCTGCTTCAAATGAAGTTACTCCTACCGAAATGCCTGCAGTATTAACAGGCTGGGTGAGCAAGCAACAGTTTTCTTTCCTGAGTCACCTGAAACAATTTCCAACTCTACATCATACATCTCAAAACTTCCAGACCAGAACCTATCTCCCTGATCCAGCACATGCACCTTCATGACATGCATCTCTCCAAGCCTAAAAAAAATGATTAAAATGTACCTAATCCGTTCAGAACCTTGTTCACTCAGAAGAAAACATATCCAGTGGCAAATCTTGACAGAAAATAAACACACAATCCATTTTAAATGTGGGGGGGCTGCAAATACTTAAACTCAGGATGAGCATAGAAAACCTTCCTTATAAAGCCAGAATAGGGCTATGCTTTTCTATTTAGTGGATTTTTGGTAAGATGAGCATTGTAGTGCTGAAAGGAACAACGCTCTGTCTGGCAGGGGGGAGAAATCAAACAGCATTAATCTTACAGTTGCAGTTCAGATAATGTAAAACTTGTAAGTAAACTTAAAGAAACTCAGTCTTTCTGTGTATTCATTTTATGAGTCAACCTGTGTGTTCCTGCCTGACTCGCAGCTATGTTGAGTGAGACAGCAATATTTCCAAATCATTAAATCATCTGCAAGTGCTTTCCTCCTCCATCAAGCATTCCTAAGCCCTTCTCTCTCCACAAAAGCAAAGACAAGATTATTTCCTCTCCAAACACAGCCCACTCAGCTACAGCTGCCATGTCTGCAGCAGCCAGACCACGCGCCCCTTCAGCAGGAACGTTTTTTCTTAGGTCAAGTAGAACACATGCCTAATAAAAAATTCTGAGTTGCTCGTATGAATTAATAAGCAAGCATTCTGTGCTGTTTTGTACGTACAATAACAGTTTTCAGATATGACAGCACAGCTACAAATGCTCTAGTACTTGACCTGCAACGTGGCAGCGTCCCCTCAGCCCTGGCAGGAGCCAGAATCCAGCAGCAGCTTCTGATGGTCCCCACTGATGGTGGGATTTTGACCCCCTGACAGTCAATCGCAAGACACTGTGTGGATCAGGGTTTCACTTAATATATGTTCATCTTCCTCTGCTTGGCTATGTCCTAATACTATTTTCTTGTTCTTTGACAAGAGGTTACAATGCTGCCTTAAAATACCAGACACAAAAACCACGATGAAGACTGTCCTAAGCAAACCCTAAGTGAGGACAAGGAGCATCATGACTCTTGCGAGGGATTAAATTAATTTATCCTAGCTGTGACAAAAACAATGCAAAGCTTTTTCTGCCACCTTAAAATATTGAGAGAATGAGTTTTACAAACACCAGGTGAATTAATTTCTAAAATAAATTGTTTCTAAAATAAATGTTCATCATGTCTTGATGTGCAAATAGAATACCATGATTTTATCTTTTCTTCATCAAACATGACTTTATACAAAAAGTTTAATATTCAATCACAGAATTGTAGGACACACAGAACTTGCATTTTCTCACTTTTCTTGAATTATAACATACACATCATAAATGAAGACAGAACTGAGCAATAAGGCCATGTAATATTCCAAGGCTTGTAGAAATTAGAAAAGCTAAAGGATGTTTCTCACTACTTCGATTCACTTACTCAGATCCTTAGAATACCTCTAAATTTAGACTCAATAGTGAACTTACTGATCAGTTAAACTCTCCTGAGGTTTGTGGACTCCTTTTAGACTCCAAATACTTTTTCACTGAAAATTTCCTCTTGCTGATCATTTTGTTTCACAGTTTTGTTTCATAACAATATTTACATTTTTCAGATTTTTGGCTTTTGGTACATACACTTTATTTTGAGAACACAACGTCCCCCACTGAAGTCAACTGTTGTGCTTTGGATCTGCCCAGATTTAAATCTCTAATGTCATTCCTCACAGTCTTACACTATTCCTGTAAAACAACTGCTCCTTCAGCGGGGAATTAAACCTTCCTCTAATAACAAGGAACCAAAATACTAAGTACCTAATACTAATAGCTAAGTGTTCTATTTTTCCAACAACTTTATATTTAAAACAGATTAGGACAAAATGACCACAGCTATTGTACTTGCAAGAGATACTTAATTTTTAATTTGAGGAATGTGCCTTGCTAAGTTGGCTGACCTTAACAACTCTGTGGGTACAAAATGTCCTTTAACTTTGTTCCTCTCTCTGATAATTATTTCTTTCATTAATTATGTTTAGTGGTCAGCGTAGCCCGGACATGATTGTGCAACATCGTCCAAGCTCCTTAACCAGTCACTCTCACAATTTAACCACCACTACAGGGTGTTAAAGAGACATTGGTGAAAGATGCTGGACATTTCTGACTGTGCTGACAGTGCATTCACAGTCTAAGGTATTGTTTATTACAAATCAGACAAGATCAACATTAGCTAATGCATTGTAGGATGCCTGGCTATTACCAAATATTGACAACAGAAAAAGGAAAATGGTCACTTTGCTGAATCACTTCTGTTGTTCTCAATTTGTGTTTATAAGATACTGGGCTAGGGCAGTCTAAATTCAGTTTTATCCATAGAAATATTTTTTGGCAGTAACTAGACACTATTTGTGAGACAGACCTGGAAAAGACTCAAGGAAAGAGGTTTCACAGTAGTATTGTGAGAACTACTCTCACACAAGACCCTCCCTGTTGTGCTTTGAACCAAGTATCAAAGGCAGCAGAACTGTCATGAAACTTCTGCCCTTTATTCCTCCTGTTGTCTTGGACCAGCTGATTTTGCATTTAATTTATTCTATGATGCTTGACTGTTTATTAGGATGAAAAATCTTCAGGTTACTTCAGGATACAAAAATACATGAACCACCCCAATTTCCACCAGGGTGGTCCTGACAGAAGCCAGAAATCAATTCTGTCTACAGAACAGTCTTTTCTTTAGCTCCGACAGCTATCTGGGCAAGTCATATCCATGCTTCCTGAGCCTTTGTGACCAGCCTCATGTGTCCTCGGTATGGGGGACAAAAGGATACCCTTTATTCTGCATTAACACATGGGAGAGCAGCTTGATCTCTGAGACAGCTTTCAGGAGTCACCCATATTGTGCTGGAAATTAAAGAATTAGGAACTCTTAATTCTGAGATATCCCCAGAAAACTGAGAGTTACATATGACCTGTGTGAGCCACTGCAGTGCAGAAATACTTCTCTATCACATTTATACATGCAATTATTGAAGCTGTGGTAAAAGACACACAAAACTTACGTAGTCATGAAAGGCTTTTGCTTCACTCGAATGTTCACATGTTTCTCTTCTTTCTGGAGCTGCACAGTAGAGATCCCAGAACACACTGCAAGGGAAGAGGTTACAGGGATGGTGAGAGTGCCACTGTGATGCTCACGTGCATTTTATGGCAAACACACCCCACATGGATGCTCCTATACAGAAATGTCACTTTCTCACCAAAGGATGGGAATGCTCACCTCTAAGGAAGAATTTAGATTTGTAAATCATCTGTGAGGAACCAAGTCCTGCCACCCGATCTCTGAGGCAAGCAGTGCTGTACTCCTTTAATACCACTGCATTACAGACCAAGAATCTGGTCTAATATATACGAATACAATGTGCATTACTGTGCATTTAATCTTATCCCTCTGACAACTGCTCAAATGACTTCCACAAAGCATGAGGAGGGATGAATTCGTAATAACATGGAAAGGAAAGAAACTGGAGAGAAAACTGGGAATCCTTCCATGGTCAAGGTTCATGGAACCACAGAATGATTTGGACTGGAAGGATTTTAGAGGTCATCCAATCACCACCACCTTCCACTGTCCCAGGTTACTCTGAGCCCTATCCAACCTGGCCTTGGACACTTCCAGGGATGGGTCAGCCACAGCTTCTGTGGACAGATGTCCAGTCCTGTGCTTAAGCCAAAGCTCCCTGAGGATCTGGTGCCTGGGCAAGCACAGAAAACGGACAGGCATGTTCTTAGCTCATAAAGAATAAAAGTAAGGGTATTATAGCACATAATCCTGCTGGTCTTCCTTCACAAACTCCTTCAACTAGAGTTATGTACCCATCAGTTCTAACACAAAGTTTCTGGAATGAAACTGTGTGCATGCTAGAATGACTTAATAATATATTTGATAATAAAATTTATTGGAATTTCATAGCAGTTTAGACTTAATCCTCTACAACTTAATCCAGCACCATAATAGGGATTTATAGAAAATTTGAGCACTCTGCTGCAGACAATCAATATTAAGGATAATGCAGACATTAGAGATAAAAGGGACACATTCTTGCCAGCCTTCCATCACACAGCAAAAGCTGTGAAAGAATGGCCAAAGAAGGACACCCCACTTCCCATGCAGCTGTGCAAATCACTTGGGTCAATCAAGACCATCTGAAAACCTGTGAGTTCTTGTACTCCTGACAGCTAGGCATATTCCCTGCACTTCTGCATTCCTTCAGATACAGGCTTGTTGGATATAATAAAATAATGAATAAACACCATGGCCACACAGCAGTGCCTAGGAGCACTCCTCCCCCCGGGGAATTCTACACATACAGCTATGGACTGCAGACTGAGCAAGCTCACATCTACACAGAGTCTCTGTATTTACTGCATTTTCTTTCCAAATTCAAGTACTTATGGTATGTAGAATGGTCCCTTAGCTGCAAAATGGGCTGGAAGGTGGTGAAGAGGGAAAGCCAGGCCATTTTGTCTCTTATCAAAGCCCTATGCACTATTTCTTTTTTCCTGTATCCAATATCCAGCATCTTTTTCTGTTATTTTCTTTTCTGTATCTAATTTTCTTGTATCTAATTTTCTGTTATTTTATTCCTTAACAAGAGAATGCTTCTTAATCCTGACCCTCTTATTCTTTCCACAGTGCTCACCTGAATTTCTTGCCTCCAGCAGCTTTAACTGGCCATCAGCATATTCTAAAAAATTAGGAGAAGAAAAACTGGTACTTACCACCACCAGGAATGCAAGAATCCTGGGGGCTCCCCCAGCGTGATGTTTTTTTCCCATCTTATCTACAACAAAATGATAAAAACAGAGGTGTACATTCTTGTGATCATTGTGTCTATAAAAGTATTACATAATTCAGATAGAAAAAGGATGAGGAAGAAAAAATTTCACAGTTATGAGACACTTTATGGTCATCAATTTGGCTGCCCTATTTACTTTTTTTATATTTATTGATAAGCTGATACTTAAAATTAGCTCTTCTTAGGGTAGGGAAACACAGTTTGGAAATTTATTCTTTGGGTTTGGTTTGTCTGGGGGTTTTTTTAGTTCTAAATATATTGTGTATTATTTTAAACTCAAAAATGCATGATTAAAAAAGAGATTATAAAGTACCCTTAAAACCTGAAATTTTCCCATTTGCACAGGACTGGTGCTGTGGACTCAGCAGGTGGCACTCTTCCCCCCACAGCCAGGGACAGCAGTGTTTTATAATCCTCAAGGAGTGCTTCAGTCTCAGGCAATGTGGCAAAAGCACCACTGCCATAACCCAGCTCCCACCACCCAGGGAAAATGCACAACTACTCTGGCCAGCTTTCCTGTGCTGGCAAGCTCTCATCCACACCTGTGCTGCCTGGGAGTTCCTTCCCACCAAGGAAATTGGGTTAGTTTGATGCTGCTTTCAAAGAAAATGCACTTTAAGGACTCTCAGCTCCTGAAGTCAAACTTTTGTTGTTGATTAGGGAACCCATCACCAATCACAGCAACAGCATCTGTCTGTCTGCAAAACTTCCCAAATGTTGTACCTTAACTATAATCACACAACCACCTTTTCATTGCCAGTCAGTAGCTTGTTCTTAACTCCAAAATTAAATAGTTTGGGTTATTACAAAGGCCAAACAACATTGTCCAGAAGAATGTCTCATGTCAGAACTTGGTGGATCTAAGGCATTGTGTGGACTGCAAACTCCTCCAGTTATGATGCACAGCATCATTTCCAGTCCAACTCTCTTAAAACAGGAGTAGTAAACAGCACAAACCATATTCCTCTCTAGAGATAGAAGAAATGGCAGACAAGAAGAGGATTATTTTATTTCAATGCTTAAACAGCCTTAATACAAAAGGAATTTAAATAGATAGATCCATATACATCTATGTAGAAGTACATAAAAGCTTAATATTAGAGGTAGAGATAGTGTTCCTACTACCAGAGGCCTTCCTAAAGCTGCCATTTTTCAAAGATACTTAAGATCCTCAACTCACACTTGCATCCAATTCTTAGGCAATTTAAACACATACAAGTTTTGTCAACAGCAGAATATGTAGCTCATAGAGCTAAAAATGTTGTTTGGACTTACATGAAAATCCATATAGAAAATCTCAAACACGAAGAAATCTAATGCAATTTTGATATATTATATGGAAAGAACTATTCAAAAATAATTTTGCTATTTTAAATTCTTTATGAAATATAACCTTGAGCCTCTATCATTTGAGTTGGTAAAGCTGGCAGAATGAAAATCAACATCCCTCACACAGTAGTTAATACACAAAAAACATATTTTACAAAGTTACTGCTTAAGTGCTGTCAGAAAAAAGTGATGAACATTTGAAAGCCAAAGCCACTACAAAGGTATTACGCACTCTTCAAATACACTTCTCTGAGGCACAGCTGCTCTTCATGTGCCCTGGGAATGTCATGGAAAGACTTGTACTAATAATTAGGAACACACAGTACCTCTGAGCAGGTTCAAAATAAGATAATGAAGAGATGCATTGTACAACCACAATGAAAAAGGGGTTCCTGAAGCAGAAATGTCACTCACTTAGGAGTAAAAACTTGTGTGAAGAACACTCACATTGTGTCTAAGCAGTGATTGTTTTCTTCAAAGCAGGGCCTGGTGAGGAAATTACCCAATTCAGGTCTTTTGTGGGTCCTGGGACATATGTCATCTTGAGAAACTGATAGGAAGGAGACTGAAGGGAATGTGGAAGTTTGGGACTCTTCTCAAGGATTTTTTTGTTTTTTCAAAATATCCATACTTGTGTCTAATATAGTAGATGTGGTCTGTCTGATCAATGAGGCTTATCAAGAATTATTATTTATAGACAAAAATAAAATCTTCATTGTCAAGTGTAATGGTAAACTCGTAGCCAGGGAATGATTAACTGGGAAATGCCCACCAGCCTGGTCCAGCCAGGCTAAGGGAGACATCCAAGGCTGGAATCTGATTTCCAAGATAGAAAATACGTGGGATAAGGATCAGCTCTTCAAGGGAACTGTACAAACATCAAACAAGACACAAAGCATGACAAAAACACAGGGATGCTCAGGACAGCCATTCCTGAGTATCACTGTGGATTCATGGATATCCAGCTTCTATTTTCCTTTAATTTGGTTCCATTCCTCTGAGCCACAGTCCCTGGCAGATCTGTGAGAGGGCTCTTAACCTTTAGACACCACTGACTACCCTACAGCTCAGACAATCTATGTGTGCTCTTCTTCTAAGCCCCAACACTGAGCTCTAGAGGTACTCTGAACTCTTTAACTTTAAAAGGAAACCCACCCAAACTGAGAGCATCCAGCCCAGCAGTCACATAGCCATTCTTAAGAACTGTCAGCGCTGCTAATTAGTGAGGGAAATAAACTCACAGCTCGTACCTCACACCCACTGTATGCACCACTACTTGTCCCTGACCTGTGCTGACCATCTCTTGACGAGTACAAGTCTTAATTTTGAGGATCTGAATATATCCTTATGTTTCACTGTTCAGACCTGAAAGCTTCTCTGTAACTCAAGACTGATTATGTTTTAACAGCTGAGTTTCAAGATACTGTATTTAATGTTTTCAGGAAATCCAGATGTCATACCAGCTTATGCTTCTGCCAACTGTTCATTTTGCAAATACATCATGAAAACAAAGTGAGCAAAATTTACCTTATGCAATGCATTATTTACAAATGACAGCTGTTTTGGAAAAGCCAAGATGATACTCTACATTATTTTATCTCTTATTTTTCCAATGCTTTACCACAGAGATAAGACAATTGTCAAAAACATGCTTTACTATAAACATAAACTGATCTTACTACAATTGTACCCTTTTTCCTTACTTCTACTTTGTCAGTTTTGTGTAAACATCACAAACAACCCTCTGGATTTTCATTTTTCCCTCTTCCATCTCCAAAATGTCATCACCAGCATAATAATTTTATTAGCTTTTGGAGGAGGATCAGTTAAAGCAGCAAATTTTCCTAGGACAAAATCATGCCTGTTTTTTCCCAACTTCTGCTCACTATTCCTGTTATTACTACTACTACTACTACTCTGCTGTTGTTATTATTATCTTATATATTCTTGTCAAAGATTAGAAATAATAATAAACCCAGAGGACTTCAATGTGTTCAGCATACATTTGTATTCAAGGGCAAAAGTAAAATGCTGAGGAGACATCATTTACTTCAGCCTTCAAAAGATGCATACAAAGTCGCTTAAAAAACACCCCAAAACTGTGTGCAAAGGAAAAAATTCCATTAGCAGTAGGAAGTGTTTAAAAAAGCAGGACCTAAGTGGTTGTGGCCATCATTGATTCAGCAGATGAAAAGAAGTGAAGTGGTTAAAAGCGTGGTGAGAGCACAGAGAGATCAGCAGTGCTTCAGAGAAGGAGAACTGATAGTGTGTGACCATGGGATGTAAAATACGTTTAGAAGGGCCCATCATTCACAATTTGAGATATCAATAGTAAGTTAAAGGGTCATCAAAACCGAGTACCACTGAAGTGTTCTCCAACATGCCCACTTATTAGAGAAAACAGATTAATCTTCCCCAGTGTAGAATGGGGATAACAAACCACAGCAAAAATAGTTACACAAAGTCATGTAAAATGACATGGCAAACTGAGTTCCATAGGATGAGGAACAGTGGATTTAGGCAAACTGATACCCAAGGTTCTCACTGCTTTTATTCTAGGCCAAATTATATTTATTTCACTTGCAGGCCCTCAGAAGTCGTATAAAAAACTCACCTCTGATAAAAATGTCTGGGCTGATTTCTGTGCTCCTACATGGAGCAGATACTCATATACATAGAGTGCTAATCTGAAAAATAAACAGAAAGGACAATATTTAGTATTGTGCATTTGTTTGCTCCTTTTCTTCAGAAATAAAGGGTTATCACAAGTTTGAGGTATGCCCCACTGCCTCCCGCAAACCACAATGTACTGAACATGCCAAATCTATTACCTCTACTAGAATTTTTCAACTAGACATGTAGGTCAATCTGACCAAAGGTGTTTAAATAGTTGTTAATTAAAACATTATTAAGCCCTCAAATTACTTAATGTCAACATTTTTAATATTTGGACAAGTGCCCAGTGAGCTAACAAGTGACCCAGTGCTGCTCTGAGCAAGCATGCTTACTGTAAATACAACATATTCATACAGCATCACTGATTTCTTTTCCAGGTCAATTTTTAACGTATGGAATGTGTCAAGCTGTTAGCACACTTGAAAAATAGCCCTGTGGTTTTTCCAAAGAACACGGAAACTTGAGGCTGCTGCAGGAGAAGCGGCAGCAACCTCGATGCACAGCACAGCCCAACAACCACAGCTCTGCAGAGAAGGGAGAATGGATCCTGAGATTCATCCAGACCTGGGCTCTGGTGGCAGCAGAGCTGCAAACAACCGCCACAGCTCCAGCTGACTCCCCAAGCCTCCTGTTGGCCTGCCTGTGAGCCTCCAGGATTTCCAGGAGGAAGACATAGAGACAGAGACAGAGACAGAGACAGAGACAGAGACAGAGACAGAGACAGAGACAGAGACAGAGAGACAGAGACAGAGACAGAGACAGAGACAGAGACAGAGACAGAGACAGAGACAGAGACAGAGACAGAGACAGAGACAGAGACAGAGACAGAGACAGAGACAGAGACAGAGACAGAGACAGAGACAGAGACAGAGACAGAGACAGAGACAGAGACAGAGACAGAGACAGAGACAGAGACAGAGACAGAGACAGAGACAGAGACAGAGACAGAGACAGAGACAGAGACAGAGACAGAGACAGAGACAGAGACAGAGACAGAGACAGAGACAGAGACAGAGACAGAGACAGAGACAGAGACAGAGACAGAGACAGAGACAGAGACAGAGACAGAGACAGAGACAGAGACAGAGACAGAGACAGAGACAGAGACAGAGACAGAGACAGAGACAGAGACAGAGACAGAGACAGAGACAGAGACAGAGACAGAGACAGAGACAGAGACAGAGACAGAGACAGAGACAGAGACAGAGACAGAGACAGAGACAGAGACAGAGACAGAGACAGAGACAGAGACAGAGACAGAGACAGAGACAGAGACAGAGACAGAGACAGAGACAGAGACAGAGACAGAGACAGAGACAGAGACAGAGACAGAGACAGAGACAGAGACAGAGACAGAGACAGAGACAGAGACAGAGACAGAGACAGAGACAGAGACAGAGACAGAGACAGAGACAGAGACAGAGACAGAGACANCGAAGGAGAAGACAAAGGAGAAGCTCAGAAGGAGGTCTTTTATATTTGCTACCTGCCCTGTTTCTAAGAGCTAAAATTTATTTGAACGCAAAGTGATACAAAGCTTTTATTTGAAACATTCTTACTATTCATTTTCAAATAGATAACTACACAAAGAAGAGAGGGAGAGAATCTGTCTTCCTGTTCAAAACCCCATCCCATGTTCTCTGGGATCACTGTCATCATGGCTCTGATGGAGCAGTAATTATTGCAATGACCTATCAAGTGTGAATTTTTAAAATCTCAGAGAGGCCTTCCCCAAAAATGGTGTTCTCTAGTTGTTTGTACTTTGTACATGCAATACATACATATATTAATTTACTCTCTGTCCAACTTCAAATGATGTACTTTTTTTTCTCAAATTAAATATATATAATTCAAACATGTGACTAGTTTTAGTTTGAACTCTCTAAATACTGTGGGGAGAGAGGATCTCTTAAGAGTTGACTTAATTCTTCCAAGTTCAACTACTATGCAAACTTTAAGCAATAAATGTGGTAGACTAAATCTAAGACAGATGTAAAATACAGAAAAGAAACTACTTTCTGCCACAGCCAATACATCCTGGACATCCAGTAATGCTTTTAAGCAGTCCATTCATCTTAGGAGTGATGGAACTTTTTTTTTTTTAAGAACCTTTTTTGTTCTTATCCAAACATGAAGCCTGCAGTCCAGATAAAAGGGTATGTGTGATCACATCCTTCCTGCCCCGTGAAGGAAAGTGAAGCAGCACAAACCCTGCGTTTGCTGCAGGGGTTTACAGCACCCCCAGGGTCTGCCATCAACTGAAAGCTTTGGCACACAGGGCATCTTGATGCCCACACTGACAGCACAAGATTTTAATTCCCAGAGAGATTTGTCGCTGGGGTACCTGCAGAGTGCTCCAGCACAGCCCAACATAGCTCCCTCTCCGCACTGTCTCTGCTCCAAAAACACAAGATATTTCAATACTGCAACAAAAAGACAACCCTAAAACTTTTGACCTAAACACACAGAATGTGCTAATTAAGCACGGTTAACATCTCCAGCTCTCTGAAAATGCTGTTACCTCTTGGGCTAAACAAACCAGCAGCGCAACTGAAATGGCGTTTAATGAGTGCATTGAGGGTAAACGTGGCGGATCTCAGTAAAAGAATAGCCAGGCTTTAGGCTTCCAGGTTGATCCAGCCGAGGCAAACCCCAGGCCGCCAAGGGTTGTGGCAGGACAGCTGGGACACCTCTCACCAACAGATGTGGGACAGGAGCACAGCACAGAAAAACCCCTTTGGGTCTTTCTAGGTCTGTGCGGCTGCCCCAGCCCTTGCTATTGTGCCGTCAAGAGGTCTTTACAGAATGTAACTATGTTAGGAGTTCCTTCGGAAATAAATGCGTTTGCTGCAGAGATGGAAAGAGAGATACTGATGCTTCACTGTGTAACAGCCGAAGGATCAATGGGAGACTGATCCTCTGGGGAAAGAGGCTCCAAAAGGTGCAACACTGTAACAAGAGGAATACCAAATATACAAACTAACTACAGGCCAAGAACAGAGTAAGACAAAAATCAGGCTACAGTTCAAGTGTGTAAAATGAACAAATTAAGAAACTATTTCACATCCTGGCACAAGACTAAGCAAGTATTAGTGAGGTAGTCTTCAACACCAAAAGACAGATTTGAAGTGACATTTTAAAAAGACAGTTTTTACTCATTAAACTGGTATGAGAAACTGTGCAGAAGCAGCAAGCAGACGTATGTTGAATTTTCACATTTGCATACTTGTTGACATCCCATGAGTAATGTGAGGAAAAAATATTTCCAATCAATTTATGACAATGCCGCAGTAATTTCTGTTAAAGATATGACACAGTCCAGAGCTCCCCCCTCCCTGCCGAGACAATTAGAGCACACTTTCATCTGTACCCTGATGATACATTCACTCCATTAACAAACAAAAAAGGTTGCTGTCTGACTCATGTTGCTAACCTGGTGCACTTTGCCTGAAGTTCCTGCTCTAATTGGACAAGGCATTCCTACATCCCACAAGCAGCTACTGAATTCCACAGAAAAGAGCAATTTAAGTGGTTCAAGTCAAGCATTTATCAGAATATTACCAGGAAATAAACAGTAATCCCTCTAACTGTGCCATGGAAATTACACTCCTACATTTTAAAGATGAGGAGATGCAATTAGCTTAATGAGAACTTACAACTCTAGCCTTGCAGCAGTATTTCCACTGACGAAAACATGGTGAACTCACCCAATTCCAACCCAAAAGACAAAGACTACACATCACACAAGTGTTCCCACCACTTCCTCCATCACCAAGAGCCATTATGCTCCTAACATCTGATGCTGGATGTAAAAAAATGAAGTATCTATAATGGGAATGTTCCAGATCTGAGCATCATCAGATACATTTATAGCATTTTTAAGTTGTTAAGACATAATTTTTTGAAAACTCCTCCTGTATGGAGAGTTTAGCATATGGCACACTATCCATTTAACTTTTGGTGGGTTCAATACAGTAATTAAAGAACTAGAAAATCAATATCCATATATAATTGTAAGTCTGAGTGGAGCAGCTGAACAAGAATGAACTTCATAGAAGAGATCTTAAATGTTACTCTCCACGTTTCAGAAGACCTCATGTATTCCCAAATTACTACTCTGGAGTATACAGAGAAGTAGCTTTTCTGTTGTTTTCAAGAATGTTTATAGACTTCATTTCAAATTCATATTTCATTTCAAATCCTAGGAATCTCACCCATTTCATATCCATATTACAAATCTAATTCTCTAAAACAAGAGCAAGTAGCACTGAATCTTAGCATACATTTTAAGTAGGGTTTTTCTGAAAAAATTGTCTTGAATCCAGCAATCCAGTAGTTTAAAACATGCTCCAAAGCTCCTGGAGGCAAGCTGGTTTTACCAAGTTTCAACAAACATTGGTAAACGATCCTTCTAAGGAAGTGTATTTAATATGCCAAACCATGCTTTCTGGCCTATTTTGTCATACTGACTGTCATTTCCCCCCCCTTCTCTCCTCCTGTTTTGAGTATATTTATATGGTAATATAATTTATTCCTAAGTATTTATTTTTAATACATTTTTGATATATTTTATATATATATGTGTGTGTGTGTGTATAATCTTTTCCTATTCATCTCACCTGAGATCTAGCTGATTCAGTCTGCTGTCAACCACCCACCTGAGAGAGGACTGGACAAGAGACCAGATAAGCCATGGCTTTGGATCAAACTCAAGCACTACCTGAGAAGTCCATTAAACCCTTTCCCTGTGCCTACGCAGCTCCCTGATGGGCCTCGAGGCTGCAGGGATTTCCCAGCACAAGCAGCCAGCCCAGGGTCACCTCCACATCCCACACACCACTGACATTTCAGGCTGTTTAGCCTGAGCCAGCAGGCTGTCTTTGCCAAGAGGCTCCACTCAGGCCACTCCACTGCTCCCTCTCCCAGCTCCAGAGTGATCCGAGCCACCGCGAGTGCTCTGTGTCCCATCAGCAGTGTGAGTGGTGCCTTTAGGAACACCCAGGTACTAATGGAAGCCAAGCACTGCTCCAGGAAACAGTCCTGGGGGAGAGTCTCAATGTTTGCCTGGCACTGAAGTGTCCTGAGAGCTCCCTGCAAACACAGACAGTGTAAAAGTGAGTGTGTTCAACGTGACTCATATGCAGGTATTCCTCCCTCTACCTGCACTCAGCAGAAAACACTTCCTTTGCATTCAACAAAGCACACAGGGCTTGAACCCAGAAAATGACAGGAGGCTGGTGGTTCTTCCCAAATAAGCTGATCCTTCCCCTTGTTCACCCCAGTTTCACAGACAGGGGAAGCCTTCACCTAGCACAGCTCTGGGCAGGCACACCCACCTCTGGTTTCCTTTCCACTTGACTCCTTGCAAGATGTCCCAAAAATTTGCCTCCTGAAGTGTGGCCACCCTCCCCTTGGTTACTGCTCTGACAGCACTATAAACAACAGCACGGTTTTTCAGTTCACCCACATACTTGCAGCTCACTTTTTATCCATTTGTGTGTGTGCCCTAATTTCACAGTTTAGCTACTTAAACTCCTGCAGACTTCAAGCACTGGCACAGCCATTTCCAACCACGTGTTAACTTGGGCACCAGGGTGTAACTAAACACTGAAGAGGTATTTGGTGTGCACTGATCTTTCGGGAAAGATCAGAGATGTGTGCCGTGGTAGTCTGCAGTCTCCCCCACAAGCACTTAATTGCATGGTTTTATGTATTTTCATCTGCTAAGGATGCCTTGGTGTGTGCTGTCACAGTGCAGCATTCCCACGTTGCTTTTATCTGACTCTGGTTGAATTTCATCTTTGTTTTTTGTCTCAGGTCTCAGCTCATGGAAATTACTACAGATCCAAACCACTGCAGAATCAAAACACCCTTCTGAAGGCTCCATCTTGAATGGGACAATTTCCATTGATTTCCAAATACTTCATTAAAAGGCAAGTTTTCTTGATGACCTCCAGAATTTCAAATAAAAAACTGTCATTTTTACACCTATGTTTGGCACATACATTCCTCAAGATTTCCAGTAGTTTCACAGGCTTCTTAGTCCATGATTAGGGAAAAAGGTAACACATTTCATGAAAATATATGGATTTTTAAAGGTAGTCTCCAAGTAGTTTCTTGGGTTTAACCCATACAAACTACACAACTTGCCATAATTATAAAATATTCCAAATGGCACCTAAAAAAGAGTTACCTGGCAAAATACATTTTAAAGTGTAAGCTGAGGCTTTTATAAAAATGCTTGAGGTTCCACCTCTTCCAGATAGTAAAGGTGGTAACCTTGGTCTTCCCTGCTGCTTTCAATGGGATAGTAATGGGTTTTTACATAGTATTTTGTCCCTGGTCTATAATTTGCTGTATTTAATGAGTTTAATGCCTTGCCCTGGCAGTAAGCAAAGGCAGCAGCAGAGAGCTGGCATAGAGAAAATCACCATCAGAGAGCAAAGCAGACACACAGTTCTGAGCAACATGCAAACTTTAAAATCACAGAATTACTGATTGGAATATGACATCTTAAAATATTACAGCTGTTCCTGAAGCAGCTGCTTGCTCTGAGTAGAAAAAACTGTTGACAGCCTCCCCTGGAAAAGGCTGAGGGAGAGGAGGAGGGAGCAGGAATGCACAGAGCAGCTCTCCAGAGATGAGCTGGATCAGCACTGACGGGACATGCAGAGCCCACCAGCCTCACTAAGCAAGCAGCACCTAATCTAATTTTCATTCATAGAAAGAAATCAGTGCTTCAGAATATCTGCCTCAAATAAGGACCAAAGTTTTGCTAGTAGCTTTCCCAGCCTTTCTCAGAGAGTGTACATTTAATGTCCAATCTGAAGACTCCCAGGATATTTAGGATTGGACTGCTGGACTCCCTTGTAAGTGTCATCAACAATGTTGGGCGAAAGAGTTTATGCCTCTTTTAGAGCGGATCCTGGTTGAACCCAGATGCAAATGTTAAATACAGACTGTGTCATTCCCCCTACTCACTGCATGCTCCAATTATGTGTTCAGACTCTGTAAAAGGCAAACTCTGCACTTAGAGCTTGGTAGGATGCCCTGAAGAGACAGTAACAAGCCACCTCATGAATTTTATGGGAATCATATAGGATGGTGACACAAAGGATGAAATTCTCTGAGCATCAACCTAAAAAGTAATGGTGGAAAGTAATTTGTTTGACTCATTATGAAGCACTTAAATTTTCTTCTGGAGAGAGTAAGTTCTAAAAGGATCACAGCAAGGCTATCAGTTCTCAGAAGTCAAAGAAATTCAGGGAACTGGTAGAAAGAGTTTCAGCAGAAAAAAAGATAACCTGAAGAAAAGAAGTGCAAGACAAGCATCAGATGCTTCCAGCTAAATTAAAGAAAAACTGGTGGCAAATATCAATGGGAGACAAATAGGAAAAAATAAGGGGTTACTCTGGCTGCATCCAAAAAATCATCAGTGATCCAAGTAAAGACTGCAACAGCAATGAATAAAGTCATGTAACAGTATAAACACCATTCAAGTATTTGGATCAGTAGATGATAACTGAGCCTCTGCCCGAAAACCATTGAATTTCCCCCAAGAAGGGGAGATGTTCCTGGGAACAAACCAGCACCCAGTGGCTTTAAGACTCCCATTCGTGCTGGGTGGCAAGTTCTGCACTGGGGACTGGGCTGGAGGAATTCAAGGCATTTCCCTACAAAACAAAAATGAAACAGTAGCCACTCCAGACAGCAGGAGTCTGCATGTGACTGCAAGCACACCTGTGGAGGTTCTCAGCACACCTCAACTGCAAGTGCAATGATAAAGAGCAAATTTCTCCACAAATCACTGCAGTTTGCACCCACAGGACAGCTGCACACAGCCTGCTCTGGGCCAGACCCACCCTGCCTGCAGAGCTCACACATCTGGCTGAGCTCTCACCTGCCGAGCTCCCACACATCCAGCTGCCCTGCTCCAAGGATTTCCTGGCCTGTTCCCCTGGCTGACAGAGGGAGCTGGATGGAGTCTCTTGCTGTTCCCCCAGACTGCACCATGGCCCAGAAGGATCAGCCAAGAGCCCAAATTACTTCACATTTCAACTCAGCAAAATCTCCAGATAAACTGCAGCACCCAACCTCAGCTACACCTCACATATGATGACTTTGCTGAGCTTCCAGTCCTCTCAGACTGCCCAGGGGATGGTCTAATACCCAAATACGTGTATTTTACAAGTTTACAGGTAATTTGCTTAGACTGTGAGCTGGAAGTTACCAGAAACACCTTCCCTTTGAAATGCAGGTCATAAAAAAAACATAGTGGTTTTCCATAACCTCCCGCAATTTTTTTTTATAGTAAGAATACTTTCCAAACAAAGAATCCCAGCAACAGGTGGAAGATATTTGAAAATCAGGCTCACAGTATCTACCCATCAGAAACCCCAAAACTTTAAGAAAACCTCAGTAATGATAAAACCTTGCAGTATTGACTTTCTACTACCAAATGTTTGACTATCAGTCTAGAAAATTTGAATGCTAGCTCTCCAAATTGCTACCACTGGATAGTGTTTGAAAGGAAGAAACCAGATACAAAAGAAAAGGGATGGGAAGCTTTTGATTCTGCACTGACAGCTGATGTTTGCTAGAAGAACTGACACAGTGTTGTAGTTCTCGTACATGAAACAGGGAAAACAGGCAAAGCACTTGTCACACAATCTCTGGCTGTGCACTTATTGCTAAATCAAAATTTAAAGGGCATAAGCATCCACAAGGCTCCAGTTGTATCACATGCAGGACCCAACTCAGACTGGTTGTTCTGTTCTTAACAGTTATAAATGCATTTCTGTATAGGACATATTCAGTTAAAACCTTACATTTGGTTTACAGGGAAAAATAGACAATTCTCTATTTTTATTTATTAAGTATGTATTACTAGAATACTCCAATCCAGTCTGGATGCAGTTATTAAGTTAACTTCATGGATAGCTTCACAGGCAGGCAGGGCAGGCAATACAGGATAGAAGTCAACATCATGTAGTCAAGATGCAATTTCTGCAGCAAGTTAAAAGGCAAATGGAGGACTTGGACAGAGCATGGACAGGTTTTAGGATGCCAGGGGTCTGCACTGAAAAGTAAAAAAAACCCACAAATAAATAGATGAAGTAAAAAAAAAAAAAAAAAAAAAAAAGGGGGGGGGAAAAAAAAAAGGGGGGGGGGGAAAAAAAAAAAAAAAAAAAAAAAAGAGGGGGAGGAAAAAAAAATGAGAGGGAGGGAAAAACAAAAAAAAAAAAGGAAAAATAAATCCAGATGGGGTCTTCACAGATAGACAATTTAAAGTTTCAAAAGTTTATGCTTCAGTGAGCTGACGTGCCCCAACACTGCAGCCCTATTAATGTACCTGACTGAGCCAATACCTGACCACACCACAACACAACAATTCCAAGCACCAAGATCCCTAGGGATCACCATACATGGCACTCCAGGCATAGCAAAGAAGTACTTAAAACTCCCAGCTGGTGATCAAAAGCAAAAAGATAGTGAAGAAGTCTTAATGGAGTCAAAGGTCTACAGATTAAAAATACTGGTGAGCTCTATGCAGAACTTCAGGCAGTTTTGCTAAGGAGAACTTCAGAAAATATTTTCCAATATATCATGAGTGATAGACCATTTCATGTAAAAATCCTCTGTAATACTAGTGCAAAAAAAATTAACCTTTAAAATTAACTAAGAATGTTTTATTAAATACACACACCAGTTTGCTTATTGTTTACATGCAAACTCCTGCCTGAGAATAATTATTCATTTCTTCTCAGTGACATTTCAAAGAATTCAGATCGAACTACTTCAGAACACAGAAAAATTAATTTAAAAAAAAATTACACAACTTCCATGTGTTTTTCACTTCTCAGTTAAATATGAAAAGAATATTAAGATTCAGCAAATATTTGTATTTAGGAGGCTGTTTACACACCACCTGAAATTGAATTGAGATATTTATGTGGTATTAAAGAGATTCTGATCTTGAGCCATGAAAGTACACATATAGAATACCAGATTCATGGAATGGTTTGGGTTGGAAGAGACCTTAAAACTCACCCTGTCCTCCTCCCCTGCCATGGGCAAAGAAACCTTCCCACTGTCTCAGGTGGGACAAGCCATCCAGCCTAGCCTGAGACATTTCCAAGCACATTGCAATAATTGCAATGCTATTCCATGCTTCATTTATTGCCTTTATCCTCCTTTCTTCATCTTCCCTGTTTCTTAGCACTAAAAGAGAAACTAATCTTGAGTTACTCTGGAAACTCTCAAAAGCAGATTTCGGCGTAAGAAGTCGGCACATGGGAATTACAATAGCAGAGAACGGGGATTTGCTTTGCTGATCCTTATCTTCGACAAGACTCTTACCTGCAGAAGGAAGGGGAAAGAGACTTTCTTTTAAGGGCTGCTTTTTTTGCAGCCTGCTAGCATTATCTCTGCCGCATTTTGGTGAAGTGTTGGTACTACCAGGGGTCAGAGAGGGGAGGGAGACATTCCAAGACTCCACCAGAGATTTTGCGCAAGCCACTTCCAGCACCAACAGATGAACAAAAACCTATTAAGATCCTTTTACTCTTTCTATTTTTTATCAGCACACACAAATAAATCAATTTATGCCTCCCTGTTTCACCTTTTATACACAGAGAGGCAGAAGATGGAATTTTTCAGGCACCACCACTTCAGTTTTACAATGCATAATGTTCAAATCATTCTGCAACTATGTTTATGCCACATAAAGCTTTTATGAAGAAAAATTATGAATCAAACTGCAATATGCACTTTTTCAAAAAGAAGTATTGATGCAGGATTCTGAACAACTGCAAAAACTCTGAGTGAAGAAAAAGGTATTAAAATTGCAATTAATAGCATTAAAGTGAAAAGGAGATCAACACTTGTGATTTACTAAGGAACTCTTCTGTTTCTGCATTAATTGTTCACTTGATACTGAACAGAGTAAAAAAACACACAAAAATTTAAGTTCTCAGCTAAGTGGTGAATATCCTTCAGTCCTATCTCACATCTAGTGGAGAACTGAAACAGAGAAAACCAAACTACCTGAAATGAACAAAACCAACCAGCTACCATCAAAGATAAAAGAATATGGAAAGGCACACCACAAAGACCCATGACTAAAAAAAAAAGCTTCACAATAGATCTGTCATATTAATTATTATCTATAATGTATCTGCAGAAGTTTTTCTCTTCAAAAGAAAAGGTAAAACATGAAACAGATCTCACAAGAAATTGTACATATATACATAAATCTGCATTAAATGCAACATTTTTATTTGCATCAGCAGATGGCTACATTAAAACCAAAAATAAGGAAAATGTAACTACCTGTTTAAACATAGAATTATTTTTCATTAGGAATACCATTTCTTACTCCCAGCATGACTCAAACAGAGACTTGAATCTAAATCGTGTACTCAAGTTAAAATACCCTGCTTTATCTTCCAGATTACTGATGCTTGACTTGTTCCTGTGTCTATTTAGACAACATACATTAGTTTTTTAAAATTTCCTTTTATTAGTATATTACAAGAAGACAGCTTGTCAGCACAGCACCAGGCATTCACAGCTCTGGATTACAATTTCACCTCAAAAAGCCATTCCCTCCTCAGCAGGGTTTTACTAGAAGGCTGGAGTGAAGTCCTGGAATTATATTTAGTATGAACTATAAAATATTTATAAATCTGCATTGAGTAAATCAAATGTTTAATATATATTTTAACAAAGGGTCATTTGTTATGGATTTTAGGGCAGCAGTTAGACAAAACACTGTCTTTAACACCTTCTACTGTGTGCTTATTGCCATACATAATACACACTCTTCATGCCTGTAACCTGTTTAATAACAGACATTAATTATTTATTAGCCCTCTATAAACAATTTATAAATGTACTCTTGCTATAAAGCATGACTGGACTGGCCTTTACTCCTACAACGAAGGCGTCTGCAGAATTTTAACTGCTGCATTAAGAAGCAAACCCCACTTATAAAGAACTTAACAGGAATGCACCTTTTGGGATGTAAAAATATGGCCAAACAGTACAGCCTGTCATTTATCTTAGAATTCAGTATTATACAGGGGATTTCCCAGAAATTTATGTGAAATGGTTATGATGGCACTGTTAACAAAACTGAAGTCATATTTAGGTGCAACAGAAGAAGTTTTTTCATACCTCTGTCATGCATCTGTTGGAGAAGTTGAATTTTTCACCTTGGGTAGGCTGGAGTGCCTTACAAACACTCTTTTTAACAAGATCATCCCAGGCACAGCTGCCTAGGGTGCCTTGCTTGCCCAGGAGAGAGGGAAAATTTTAGGAAAACTGTGTATCTTGCCACTCTAGTTTTCAACAGCTTTGGAAATAATGTTGTACATTAACTGAGGGTCAGTCCTCTCTTTCAGACCAGCTGACGTTCTTTATATTTTTAGTATTAAAATCAGTTGATAGTTTTAGCATGTACAAGGCATTTTGTGGCTCCTTCTGGCACTGCTCTGGTTTGATTTTTTTCTATAAATGTTAATTCTTCTTGTGTGAGAACTGCGTTAAATTTAAAGCAAATACTTACACCACAGCAAAACGCAAGGAAAGTTCCTTAATGGCAAGACACAGGGAACAACACTTCCCTCTTAAGTTTTCAAGTCTGCTGTTTGCACCTCTCCTCTCTGGGATTTTTCTCCAGCTCAGTGAGTAATCAACCACATCTTTGTAACACTGCTAAAGTTTGTGGCATTTTTCTGATTATACTCAGAATTTCCTTATGGAATTTTCCTTATGAGACACAATTTTCCTTGTCTGAGCACACAAGATCTGAGCAAACTGGTGGAACATCAACCCCAAAAATATCAGTGGTGCCACATGTGTTGCCTGCATCGCTCATCTCTAATAGCATGTTCAGGACAACCAACTGCAAGTAAGACTACATGCAAAAAAACTCCTAATCAGGAATAAACCAGCACAGACTGTTTAACCCCTTGCTCCCAGTGGTCTGGATTCATTCAGGAAAGAAACACTTCACCAGGGAAACATAAAACACAAAAAACACAAAAGCTTACAGTGTAAGATTAACTCACGCAGTTCAAAATTATTCATGTACTTAAAGTCAGTGAGAAATCCACATCATGGTCAAGGTTGCTCTTCGTGCATGTGAAAAATGTCTGTCCTTAACAATAAAATGTCCTTTCAGATCTAAATTATGCCTCCTATATATGATCTCATTTAACATGAATGCTCAAACAGAAAAACAAACCAAACAAGTTCTTGCCCATATGAAGCCCATGGGAAAGATGACAAGGGAATAACTGTAATTTGAATAAAAGAGAAAAGAAGCTTTGAATTCACACACAGGCAAGACTAATTGTTGCTTTTTAAGATGTGTAAAGAAAAAGTAAGCAGAGCTAACACAGAACATCCTGGTAAAAGAAAACATTAGGAAAGACACAGAAGAACAACCAGAGGATGACACACATTATGTGGCATTTAAGATCCTTGACAAGACAGCCCAGAGCTGGATGGACAGAGGTGCCAGGTGGGAATTCAAGGAGCAGAGCTGGTGGAGAGAGCAGCAGGAAAGAACACAGCTGCAGTGACAATGCTGGGGTACAAGAACTTCAGCATTCCCTATGAGCAGCCTCTGTCTCTTTCTAGCAAGGAAATGGAAGTGCCAACACAGCAGAGAATTTCCTGGTGTTTCCATGTGCCTGCACATGTGACGCAGTCTTTCCACTGCCTGGTCAACAAGACAAGCCCATGCACGATTTGCAGTCACTGAAAAGGTCTAAAGCACCCTCCAGGGGATGAACACAAGCCTTCCAGAAGACTCTCATGCAGCTATCCAATCCTTTGAAGATCGAGTCCCTGGAGATGCACAGCTTTGAAGGTGTCCTCAGACTACAAAGCAACAATCTTGGGGGCGGGGGGNATAAACCTGAGATAAAGGTCTGTAAAGTCCAACGGGAACCTCAAGACAACCCTGGCAAGATCAGCTTTCATTCTTTCACAATATGTTCTTTCCCAGTGCTTCTGACCCAAATAATGTCCTTGCTTTTTAGAAGGTGGCCATTCTGTGGTTCTTCACCGCTCCCTGTCCTAGGAGGGCAGAACCTTACTGTGACTGAAACCGAAAACCCAGGGACTCTGCTCCTTGTGCCCCAAAGGAAATGGCAAAAAACCCAAAATGAAATGCCCTTGAAAAGGGACAAGAGGTGAGTAAACCTCGAACTGTATCAACCATGAGATTGCAAGAGATGGAGATGCACTTGGAAATGTTAACCTCTGTGGTGTTTGTCAGATTCACTTCATCCCCAGAAATGTGGAAAAAGGGAACTGCAGGGAAAAGGGAGTAGCATGAGGAGAACAGGGAGTATCTGGAGTTACTCAAGTCTTGCTACAGTGAAAGTAACAGAAGGCATGAGCCCCATGCAGCCTACCTTAATAAATTATTTCTATTTGGAAGTAGAAACCTGCAATTTCCCCAACCTTCCCTGAAGATGCAACAGCAATGGAGAGATAATTTTTAATAAAATATATTTTCCAAAGGTAGCTTGTTATGGGCATCAGCCATCAGAACAAATTGAAGCCCTGTGAGAGCTCTGGGACTGATGGTGAGCAAAGTTAAGAGTGCTTACCATTTATTGGGCCTTTCACCCAGACCTCCTGACAACCCTAAAAACCCCAAAACCAAACCTTTTACCAATCAGATCTGTTAAGGCAAGAAGGGAAAAGCAGCATCTCCTCACAAAGCCCTCTCCTCCCCTGCACACACAGACAGCAGAGACCTGGCTGGTGAACAAGAAGAGAATCCAGGCAGTTATCTCTCATGGTTTTAAGGAGGGGTAAGGCCTCCTCCACAGGACACGGGAACATGTCTAAGTGGGTCTGGAATGTCTCCAGAGAGGGGGATTCCCAGGCCCTCCCTGTGCAGCTGTCTCAGGACTCTGCCACCCCAAAAGAGAAGCCAGACCCTTCTCCATCTCCCTTCCAGACCTGTGAGGACATGAGGGACAAGCTGCTCACCAGCGCTGGCCACAAACATCCCTCAGGAAACCTAGCCTTGCCCTTCCTGGCTTCAGCTCTCAATGCCACACTTAAAAATGTAAGTCAAAAGAATCACTGCCACCTCCTCATCTCCCTGGAAGGCCACTCACAGAAACAGAGAAAACTTTCCTCAGCACCTTTCATTGTTTTAGTAATCTTACCCACTCACTTTAAAAAACACAAGCCATTGCTTGCCTGCCTGTGAAAATCTCACATGGAAATAACGAAGGCAACATTTGCTGCTTGTTGGCGAGTTTGATCACACTTCTACAGTGATGATCTTATTAAACCATCCAAATATTGGAGTCTTGGGCAGGTTTTTTGGAAGAAAAATAGAAGGAGTAACAATAATTTCTTTTTATATTCATCCTCAGCCAACATCACTGAAATAATTATAAGGAATGCAGGAGTAAAGGTTATCGAGAGGCTGCAATTTTTCATCATTTGCCTCAGACTTGAATGTGCTTTTCTGCTTTTTTCACTCAAAAGCCTACAAAACTATTTCATTTAAAACAGTAGAAGAAAAATACTGCTCTAATTTCAAGATGTGTCAGCTGTTCCCACAACAAATGTTGATAAAGTGTGTGACGTTTAGATTCAGAAAGTTACTAATCTCTGTTACAGACTTTATACACCTGCACTATTCATATACAGAGGCACCAAATGCCTAGATAGGGTATAAAACTAATGTGGATTTGACCTTGGCATGGACAGATCCTGAGGTGGTATCACCCTCCTCAAAACAAGGTAACACATGCACCCAAAAAAAAAAAAAAAAAAAAAAAAAAAACCAAAAAAAAAAAAAAAAACCCAAAAAAAATTCCCCCTAAAAAANAAAACACTCAAAGCAAAAAAAAAAACCCTCAAAAAATTCCCCCTAAAAAACAAGAAACCAACCAAGAAAAACCCCAAGAAACAAGAAAAAAAATCAAAAACAATGACAAAAAAAATCAAAACACTAAACTCACCCAAACTAAACCCAAAACACACCAAAAAAAAAAAAATCCCATGCTCAAACACCCAAACCAGTACTTGTGACTTCAAGCTCAAGCTGAAGCATTCAGTGCACACTACCCTAAACTAGGAATATGTTCCCCCATGCTTCTATTCCAAGTATTTGTGTGTTAATTCTAAAAACAGCTTTTCAGAGCAGCTCCTGAGGCTGGTACTTTTCTCTTTCTCATGCAACCTGTGACCTTTGCAGGTGAGAGGGGGAACATCAGCCCCCTGAGGTGCTTTTCACACTTCCCTCAAGGTGAACAGTGGGCGGGTGCAAACTTTACAACAGCAGGAGTATATTTCAAAAGCAGTAACTTGGAGATGGAAGATTAACAGGAAACACTCGATAACGACCGGTTTGACAAAGCAGTCGGGAGATCCCCAGATTCCAGTGCATCTTGCTCCACCTGGCCCCTGGGAGGGCGATTGTCTCCGGTTCATCCCACCAGGACTAAAGGGTTTTGCTGATTCCCGCGTTTTATGTGCACTCTACATAAATTCGCATTAAAATCTTTGTTAAAATCTCTGCTGTTCTCAGCGTCCAAGTTGCTCTGGAGGAGGGCACAGCTTCATTCCTGCTCCAGTTATTTCCCTCCCCAGGGCTGCCATCAAAACAACAAATGAAATCACATGGATAATGATCTTGTCAGGTCTCATCGGCAAAGCAAGAGCCGGCCTGGTCATTATCAGAGTAAGAGATTTAAAACACAGGCTTAAAACAAGACTACCAAACTTTTATACACCAAGCTGAAGATGCTCACTGCAGGTTTTCTGTAACAAATCCTTTCCTGCAAGGATTTTACAGAACTTTTCATGTTTATGAAGGACCACTGGAAAAAACAGTTGTACACATGGCAAAAACAGTGAGTTAGCTGCTCAGTTTGTTTAGGATCCCTGCGACTTGCATGGCAGTCTAAAACAAGTTGCACAGGAAATTCAGTCAGCAAAATATATTAAAAAAAATTTTAAAAAAACTTTATTAGGATTGGATTTGCAAAGAGAAAGAAATTTGCAAGCAAGATACCAAAAGTGTGATTATATTAGCCTACTACAGAACAATTAGAAGTAATGCAACTTCTCACTAAGTGTTAAGAAGCTTAAGATTAGTATTTCGTTAATCCTTCAGTCCCACGAAGAGGCCCTCACACGCACAGACAGCATCCTGGAGGCAATAGTGCTGCCCCACGGCTTCTCAGCAGCATCACTCATCATGGAGCAGGAGACTTGACAGCTCCAAACAGCAGCAGCTCGCCTAAAACCACCTTTTTATAACATATCTGTGCACCTTTGGGTGCATCCTCTGCATCCTCTGGCAGAGACGTGTGTCTGAGGAGGGACACATGACTGCCCACTCTCAGGGAGGAGCAGGGCAGGAATGAATAAACAAATATCATTAATTTTTTTTTAAAATATATTAAAAATTTTTATAAACCTTTGGGAACACACCCCCAAAAATAACCCCACCACCTGCAGGACTATTTTAGGCGCCAGCTTTTAAGGCTTCATTCAGCTGTGCCAACTGCTACTGCAAGGTTCAGGGTCCCTAAAGGAATCGTTGGGTGGTGAGGAGCTGCTGCAGGCTTGCCGGGGCAGATGTGTGCCCAGCTGGTCCCAGTTAATGGGATGCATCTTGACTGGTCCCAGTTAATGGGATACATCCTGGTGGCTACAGCAGCCTTCAACCAGCTCCAGCTCCTGCCATAGAGCAGAGTGGAACCAGAGCACTCAGACAAAACCCCTGCAGAGAAGGCAGAGTCATCTCCTCACGCTGCAGAGCGGGGGCCATGGGATGCATTGTCCAATATAAATAAACACCTAGGAGGGGGTGCACAGAAAAGGCACCATGGTCCACTCATATTCAACAGCAAATGCCATTTAATTCTCATTTTAAACTGAGCATGATTCCCACCACCTGCCCCTCTCACCCCCACCTCCCAGGCCCCACAGGGACAATGCTGGAGCAATTGCTGGAATCACTACGTTTCACTGAGGCAAACCTACAGCTTTTCATCTTGAGTCTAAAACTTTGTTGGGAAAAGGGAGAAGAACGGATGACAGACAGTAAGAGCTGTGAAATTATGGTTAAACAGGCTGAAGTGGATCTTCAAGGCAAAAGGTCAATGTGAGTGATTTTTAGTATTTTCTTTCAAAACAGTGTTCATGTGGGTTTCAGGGAAGGGTAATGTTATTCAGAAACTTGAAAATGCTGTGTGTAAGATGTGCCATCAAGTACAATACCTGGAATGTTGAAGAACTCCATCAGACCACAGACCAGACAACCAATAAAACAGAAACATTAGTAATAAGAGTGAGGATTCTGCTGTTTGAATAAAACAACAAAAAAAAACCCAACAAAAAAAACAAACAAACAAACAAACATAACCCAAGAAGGAAGATATTTCCAAAGAAATTGTATTTTTAATGCAATATCCCATTTTATGATTCTCCACTTTTAAGCTTATAAGCAGAAATCAGTTACATCTATTTTTTTATACAAACACCACCTCTTAAAATAAAAAGGAAGCTTCAGTGAGAACACTGCTATGGCAGCATCAGTCAAAGAATGGAGCTGATGCAAATACTTCAGACGAAGACTCAAACTTTTCCCCCCAACTCTGAAGTGTTCAGTTTCCTGGGAGTCAGTGTGGGCAATTTGGCAGGCATGCTCATGAATATATTAACTGACAAGAACCATCCTCCCCCTTCAGTTAATATATATCAGGAGGAAAACATATAGAGAGGCTCAAATAGCTAAATATCTCAGGCTAAAAATATCAAGAACTCCCTCAGCTGGAAGTTGTTAGCAAGAGCTCTGATAAAAATAAGGAACCAGTACAGCATAAATTCTTTCCTTTCCCTGCAGAAAATAAACTACATTTGGGAGGAAAGTATTCAAAACATAATAAAAGAGGTGACTCACCCCTTTCAACATGCAGCACACAGTGCATGGAAGGAGGAGATGGGGGAACAGGGATGCAAACCCGGTGGAGGAGTCCTTCTGGGAGAGCAGCAATTGCCAGCTCCAGCTCAGCTCCCAGAAGGGTCACCACAACAGCTCTGTCACACACACCCCCCTGCCCTGAGGGCCCTTGTGCCTCCTGATGGGTTCTAGAGACAATAAATGACCACACTGAGTAAATGGCTGCTCCTGGAACCTTCTTCCAAAGTCACTGGGATGCTCCTCCAGAAGGCTCCTAACACCTGCAGCAGGACCTGCAAGGCTAAGGATATTTTAAATTCACCTCTTAGCCAACAACATTTCCAAACATGGGGCTGCATCCTTTATTTCTTACATATTTCTCAAACTTACCTTGATGCAGTCCAATGAGAAAATTCAGAACTAGGAGAGCCAGCTTTGCTTTGGTTTGCAAGCAGACACATGCACACCACCCAGTTCTTTCATTTTGGGGCAGGCAGGGTATCAAAAAGCAAGCCCAAACCACCTACATTTAAGAGCCTTCCACACTCAGAAGAAAAAAGAAGCAGAGCAGGATGGGCTTGTCTCAGCTACAGAGGAAACAGCAAACATGGTGTCTTAGGACTACGAAACCAGAAAATAATTTACAATGGCATCCCATTCCTTCATTGTGGATGGAGCATCCTGCATAAAGAGAAATGATCGGCCTAAAGCACATCACAAGTCTCACCATTTCATAATCACAAAATTGGCATTTGTACATCACATTGTGTCACATGCCAGAGACACTCAAAAGGGTTTGGACCTTTCGGAGTCATCTCCAGTGCCTCCTTCCCTGCAGTATCCCATGGAAGGGTAGGATGCTCCTGCTCACCAAGATCTCAATTTCTTGTAGAAATAAAAACTCAGGAAGGAAAGAGAATACTGAAGCAAGTCTGTATCTGAACATCATATGAATGCCCAAGAGATTGATGAAATTTACTTAATTTTACAAACTGCATGACATAGGTAAAAAAATACAACTCCATGCCTAGGAAATACTCAGATCCCAGCCACCTCAGAAAGAAAGATCCTTGAACTCTAGAATACAAATAAAGAACAGTAGGAGTGGGCTGGAAAATGATTGTTTACTGAAATTGAATTTTTGAATTTAAAGGGGAAAAAACCTTGACTCAGATCTAAGGACACCTCAACATCTTCCCTGAGGAGTGTCACAGCATTATTCATGGATTGTATCACATCCCTGAAATAACTTTTTCCAACATTTTACAATTTCACATGTTGGATGAAGACACACGGAAGTTCTGGGAAGCTTCCTGTGCTGAACAGTGGGTGGAGGGAACAGACAGGAAGGTTTGTCTCAGCAGCATATCTGAGTACTCAGGCACATCATGCAGTAGCTTAGGACACAGAATTTTTATCTGTTCTCTTTACAGCCATAAGGCTGTGGGGCAAAGAGGGTTCAAACACACTTTGATCCTTGAGATGGCTTCTGTATTGTTTCAAATCTGTCCTGTCCTCTCCCAATGCTCATGTTCAGCTAAAATATCTGCCAGATGGCTTAAGAGCATCAGCTCTCCACCCATCTGAGATCCCTCCACCACTTCCAGAATAGAACCCTTCACCCTGGTTTTCATGCTGCTTTCAGACTTCTCCCAAGACCTGGAACCAGACTGTGAGGTGCTTTCATACACCTAGGCAGAATCAATAGAGCTGGAGGGGAAAAAAGCCAAACCCACAAACCAAAAAGCAGGTAAATGAGAAAGAATAGAATTTTGGAGCACAAAAGCTTCTTCAGGTCACTTGGCCTGTCAAAAGGTAAGAAAACTCTTTTTCCATTTTGGATAAACTTGTGTCAGTTGCTCAGGGTGTTGTCCAGGGAGAAACAGGGATGGAAGCTTGATGGAGGAATTAAAAGCTTGTTCTACCAGATTAGCATTAGGGGAGTAGTCCATTCCCAGACAGAAAAAAGTCAACACATATGGACTGCTTTTGCTACTTTCAGAGGCTTTCATTCACACTGCTCTAAACAAATACTTTGTTTTAAGAAGCTCGGTTGTTTGGGTAATCCTTTTGTTTGTCCTGAAGAGAAATAAATACAGGTGTTGCATATTGATCCTAAAGACAAGTAAATACAGGTGTCGAACATAAAATCAGCCTTGGTGAGGAAACTACAGTCATTACACAACCAACCGGTAGGACACAGTAAATTTTGTGTTTCCATACCAGGCAACATGATAAGCGTGTAAGGCTGACACTGAACCAGCTCAAAAGTGGACCAAGAGTGCTGTTACTCTATTAACTCTGAAAATGCCCCTTTTAATTTTATTCCATATTTGAATCAAAATTGTTTATTTTGTCTTTTTCCCCTCACCAATCTGCTCCTGTGATTCAACACATGCAAGTGATGCCCGTTTGCCTGTTCTAAAGACAAAGATATAAACTCTTGATACATAAATATTATTATATGCATTAATACATACTCCTATGAACACACACAAACACAGGCAACACAGGGAGAAAAACGTGGTGCTGGGAGAATGCAACGGTCATCTCTCTTTAAGCTATGTTAACTCCTTAAATATGGTCCTGGACTGGGAAATGAGAAACTCCAGAAAACTTATGGGCTTGTTAAAAAACTGCCCGTGACAGAACAGGACTGAAGTTTAGCTGAACTCCACAACTGAATCACAAAGGCAGGAAGAACATGAAAACATTTCCATTCTGAGGCTGCAGAATACACAGCAACTACTTTGCCAAGTTGCACTGTTGGTCCCTTTAATCTCGCTTCTTGGTTCCTTTCACAACACCCTCGGAATGCCTCAGAATAAGGTGTCAGGAAGCCCGAGGCACATCTCACACTGCCATGGGTTAGGTTTCCCTACACTTCCTTCAATTAGTTTTTCACTTGTGCCCTGAATTACCCAGGATTTCCAATGTTTGTGCTGAGCATTAAGTGCCTGTGCTCACTTCAGCCCACAACCATTTGCAGAAGGCAAAGCTCCCTGTAAAAACACACCACACCAGAGAGCCCCTCTAATTATGCTTTGCCCATTGAATGTGTACACTGTGCAAAGAGAAATTAAACAGAAACTAATACGAAAATACTTCCACAAGCTCTGTGTGTTTCCCTGTGGCTGCAGCTGATCATCCCCACTGCTGGTCTATCAGGAAGCCCCTTGTGCACGACCTGCTCTCTGAAATATGGAACAGGTACTCCCACAAGCTGCTGCAGGCATGACCCTGCATTTTCAAACGCATTTAGTTGGCTCACAGTCCAAGTATTGAAACCACAGAGTCCTTTTTTGACTTTTTAAAGTATTTTCTAAGAGCTTTACTAGATAGTGATATGAGTGAAAAACTGCTCAATCCACTTACATTGTTTTACAGGAAAAATACTTCTGGTTTTATGACAAGAAAACCTTCTGTCTATTATTTGGGGTTTTACCTCCCCTAAATGAGTAATCCCACCCAGAACTGGAGACTGACACTGGGAAACTTCTATCTTT
>VYXF01007123.1:8121-34394 GCA_013397295.1 Polioptila caerulea
CCCAGTGCAGAGCCCTGCTCTGATATGGACAATCTGCTGCTGATATCCCAGCTCCAGCACCGACCATCTGCAGAAATTATAGACCAAGGCCCAAATTAAGACTGATGAGGAGAATTAATTAAAACCACCGCCAGGAACCATGTATGCTCTAAAAAGGCAGGACCAAGGACTGGCCATGCAAAACAGCTCCCAGAAACATGGCAATAAGTTCTTAGAAGAGTTCAGATATCCATATTTAAGGGGGGGAGTTCTCTGGGACAGGTGTGCTCTTGGTCAGACACACCCCGGCCGTGTATTTTGCTTTATTGCCTTGTCCTTATTGTCTTTTATGAAACCTTTAAAATTCTACCAAGAAAGTGAACTTGCTTTTTCACCCAGACTAAAAGAATGAATCACAGTGGCTTTGACACATGATGTATTTAGTGCATGAGGCCTGTGGTTACAGAGTATATGGAATTCTAAGGTAGCTGCACTAAGGTCACTGAAGTTCATAATTGTATGCAGCAGGAAAATATTAATATAATTAATTGCAATGAAATATTAGCTATTGTACACCCCATTGAATGGGTTTTATAAAGTGTAGCCACGCCATGTGAGTGTTTTTGAGTTGTGGCTGTAAACAGATTATCCCTCGTTAGGGCACTGTGGCTGAACTGTGGCTGCTCACTGATGCTGTTTGTCGTGCCATGGACAGCAGTGTTCTGTCACCCTTCATTCCTGTCCCTTTCAAGCTGCTGGAGAGAGGATCTGTGCACAAACCTGACTCAGCTTCCAGAACTCCTCATGTGCAGGGGAGCTGCCACATGTGCTCTTTCTGTTTGCTGCACAGAGCTTGAGAATTACAGATAAAAACTCACGGCACATCACGAAGTCTGGGAGCAATATAATCTCCTCCATAACTACTAACAACTGGGGAAACCTAAACATAACAAGGATAAAATAGTAACTTCATTTTCATCTATGGCTCATTCAATTTGTAACACCAAATATGGGCAGAGCTGAGTTCTGTCTTTTGGGGAAAATGTGAACTGAGACAAATTTGCCATTAAAGTAAACACTGAGAGTTTTGAAGCGCTCGATATCTGGCAAATAAAGGTGGGAAAATTAAAGTGGTTTTTCAAAATAGTTTCATGGAAATGAAGACAAGATTTCTATTTTGGGACATGGGGGAGAAGAGACTTTCAGGCCTCTGGTTAGAGAGAGATAAGCATCATGAAATGTTGGTAGACTTCCCTTGTATTAAATCTTTCAAATTAATGAAGAAGCCCAAAATATTTAATTTAGGCTATAAGAAGTGAAATACCTCAAAATAATAAGAGTACTGCTGGCAGCTTTCCACTGTGGACTACTGGTGTCAAAGTGAATGATTGAGGTATGATGCCAGATTTGAGAAGTGAATGAAGCATATCACAAACAAGTGACAGATAGGAACGGGTAATTTAGGGAAAAAGAAGCAAGAAGGAACAAACTGATACAGCATAACAATGTATAAATAAAGAGAAGTAATCTTGAGGTAGTTTTAGTGATTCTGCTATTTAATAACTGTATAGAAAGGGTTTGGTTTTCTGTGGTAGGTGTCCTGGAATCCTTTTTTGGGAGGTGTAGACAGAGGTCATAGAAGTCATAGCTGAATAGAACAAAATGGGAAGGAATATTAGTAGAGCAATCACCACTTTTAAGTGCTGCAAAGTGTGCCCTGAATCTGTCAGCAGGATTTCTGTTTTTGTTTTTCAGAAGAAAAAGTGTAGCAAAACAGATCAAACCTAACATTTTTTGTCTGAGTCCCCATCACTCACCAGAGGAAATGACAAACTCATTTTATGTGATTTTTATGGCTATCCCTCCCCCCTTTCCCTCAATTCTGTTTTATTCAGGAATTGCAATTCTCAGGTTTTGTTCCAGGCATTTTCAACTGGATTATCACCTTTTCATTCCAATATTCTCTCCTTGCTGCCTGTAGTTATCACTGCCTTTTTACAACGGTTCATTTCACAACCTTTTGATCTGCTTTAGTACTTGACTACCTGCACTTTATAACACAATTGTAATTATTTTTCCTTATGAAAAAAATTGAGTTTTGTTTTCAAACTCCTGAAAATGTTCAATTTATATTGCATAAACATTCATTTAACTCTATTTATGGCCCATCTCACAAATACTCAGTGAACTATAGTACACACAAGGTATTTTCAAGTTTAAAAATGACTTCTTTAAATGTACCAGGGGAGTTCATACAAGGTTGCAAATAGAAATTTCAGACAGGGAACATTTACATGAAGAATCCCAGTAAAAAAAAACCCAAACCAACTCATTGAGAGGCAATGTGATGACATCAAAGATCCTCTTTCTCACCAACCACAGTAGATATTTATGTTATTTGTTAAGGTAAATATTCATTTAAATGATCCAGGCATATAATTGTTAATCTTTCACTTTTCTGTTGTGTTTTAGGTGTTTTTGGTGAAATGCTCCCAACATTTGGCAGTAAGCCTTCTCCTTGGCCTTTCCCTTTATTTGCACTTTGCTGCAGATGACTGCCTTCTGATTTGGCTCTTTTTTTTTTAACTGAAAAAAAGGACAGTTTACAGTGGTACTGAATAGATTTCAGACCTCCAATAAATCTCCTGGATGTGATTGCTACACCACCCTTGCTCCTACCCTAACAACTGAGAACTCCCAGGAGAACAAGTGATCAGAAACGTCTGTTCCTAGGTTTTTGCTGTTTAGAGTGAATGATGCTTAGTCTTGGGACTAAAGCATGGTTCAGAACGTTGGTGTTCATGTTGCAGGAGAATGTGCTCATGGTTAAGCCATGTCCAGTTGAGCACTAAGCTCTGAACCTGACGTAGCTCAAGTAAATCCTCACGTCAGCACTTGCCAATCACGGTATACAGTCCCAGAAAAATAGGAGTGTAATCCATGGAAGATAGAGAAACTTTTCACCAATACCAGCAGCTCCAGGAAATGGCTTTTGAAATATAATTGCACCTTATAATGAATTCCAAGGGGAAGGAACATTCCTTGGTACGTTAGGCTTCACAAAGCCAGGGGAGTTAACTCTCAAACAGCAGGGGCATTACCTGCTGTGGCTGATTGCTAATTTATTATCATAGAACCCTGGAAGATACAGCTGGAAGGGACCTGAAGTGTTGTCTGGTCTGGACATTTTTGGCAAAAACCAAGAAAACACGACCCAGCCAAAATCTTTGCTGGGGAATCCACCACTTCTCTGGGGACATCATTGCAATGGCTGATTGCTGTCACTGTGAAAAATACTCCTCCCATTGGAATTGACCCAGGAGTAACTTGTACCTATTGGCCCTCCTGTTCTCCGTGTGACTCCTTGTAAAAAGGGAGTCTCCAGCTTCTTGTGGTCAAGTCTTGTAGTCCTTTAAATACTGGAACATGGTGACACAAGGTCTCCCCTAAAAATCCTTTCCTCAAGGCAGAATAAACAGAGGCATCTCAGCCCTTCCTCATGGACTTCCTAGTCCTTGGATCATCTTTGTTGCCCTTTTCAGGGCCCTGCCCAGCCTACCCCCACCTTTTTATAAAGTGAGGAGCAAAGCTGAACACAGCAACCCAGCTGGGGCCTGGCANCAAGGTCTCCCCTAAAAATCCTTTCCTCAAGGCAGAATAAACAGAGGCATCTCAGCCCTTCCTCATGGACTTCCTAGTCCTTGGATCATCTTTGTTGCCCTTTTCAGGGCCCTGCCCAGCCTACCCCTGTCAGAGAAGGGAGACCAGGACACCACTTTTGATCATCCAACGGTCTCGTTTATTGAGCAGAGCTCTCTGCTTAAATACACCTCGTAATGAGCTCACACATGTTACAAAAGCAAGGCTCATGATTGGCTATTCTACTTAATTACTTAGTAGCTACAGCTGAGTGCTTGCACCTTGTTATCTTATCCGAAAGGACCTTCAGCTGTTTCCTTTTAGCCATTCCTGAACAATGTTCTCCACAATATTCTCCACATACCCCCACCTTTTTATAAAGTGAGGAGCAAAGCTGAACACAGCAACCCAGCTGGGGCCTGGCAAGTAGAGTAGAATGGGATTCTACTTCTTCTTTATCTCTGCTGGTGATGCCCTTGTTGATGCACTCACCGTGCTCTTTGCCACACCTGGTCACCATTCAGGTTGTGAATAAAAATATAGGCAACCTGTTTCCTGGATTTATTTTCTGTACAAAAGAATTTTTTAAAAAAGGAAAACAAAAAAAGGAAAGGCAAATTGTCCTGAAAGAAACCACAACTGAATCTTATTTTTTTACAACACTGGTACTAACTGCAAGAATAGAAGAGGAAAATGAGAGTGGCTTCTGAAGTCTTTAAAAGAGAGTTGCCTGGGAGATTTTTGGAAATTAAAATTAGGCAGAAAATAGATAAGGCTCAGCTACCTGCTAAAACTTGTCAACTCCTAATTTTACATCTGTTGTTGATCAGACTGCAGGACTTGATGATATGTTTATGATCATGTCACTGCAGTGGGAGAGGCAAAGTTAAATTGTCATGTCTAGTCAAGGAGGGGTCCTGGTCTTTCATGTATATTTGATGATAAACAGTCCCACTGTACCCTTACAGCAAGGTCTGTGATTCTCTGCTGCCTCGGGCATAATCAGCTACATCTCTCAAGTTGTTTTAAACCAAGCAGAATTAAAATTATACAGACTTTTAACAAAAGAGTAGTTTCATCTGTAATCCTGGTTTTGTCTTAAGGGTTATCATTTTGCATTTTCTTTAGCAACTGAGTAAGAGAAGCCGTGCCAATAACTGCCAGGTACTGGCAAATAATTTCTCAGCATTTAAGTCAACATTGTGTAGATTAGAAAATTAGTTAACAATTAAATTTCAAAGTAGCTTATGATCTGTGGTGTTAGCCTCAGCTTCCTTCCTTGCTTCCTCTTACAGGATAAAACCCAGTGGATGTAATTTAAAATGTTCTGTTTGTTACTACCCCCTTGCCATTAATGTAGGAGAAGCCCCCACTCTGCAGTAATGAAACCTGACAAGATTCCTGAACTCTAAATACATTCAATGCTAAAGTTCAGGATGAAACCTACTTTAGTTAAGGGCTGTAAATATTTAGTTGCTAATTTTTAAAAAATAATTTAGGGTTTTTTTTAGGAAAGAACACACTTATACCCCCATTTCAGCTGCATACAGTAGGCCATTGCCATTTGCCCTTACTGAGCTATGCACATTCATGCTCCCAGCAGTTCAATATGTGCTCCTACCATGATCTCCCCAGATATCTGCCTTGATTCTATCCTGAGTTTCACTCCAAGCAGCAGGTTTGGAGCTAGAAAATTTTATAGGATAAAGATTTTCCTGCTTTATATGTTGTAGTCATAAATATACCTTTGAAACAATTTTGGAGGTGAGGAAATACTATCTTACCTATAGCTGTATTTTTGGAATGACTTGACAAATTATTTCTGAGATCTTTTCTATTATTTAATGAAGAAGTTTCTGTCCATTTAAAGCCAAGAACCACCTGATCAGGAAAATATGTAGCTGAACTGCTGAGCAGATGAATTAACACAGTTCAGTATTCTTTTGGAGAGTCACCAGAAACGCTTCAGAGTCTTCCAAGATCTCCATTCTTAGCTTACATCCTGATTTTCAGTCTCAAGAAGGCACGTGAAGTTGTCATTAACTTTTACTGTGAAAATGTTTTGCGAAGTGAGAGCTGCACAAATAAGAGGGGTGGTAGCTCCGTCCAAGTGATGACAAGCCCTGAGTAGATTTGCAGCTTTACTCAAATATTTGAATGATGAACGTCCTGGGTTCACACTCATGGGAACTTATAGGTGTAAGTAAGGAAAAGGACACTTTTCCAAACACTTGGCTCTGCTAAAACAGCTAAGAAGCCAATGCTGCAGCCTGAGTGTCACCTGCACACTCCTTGTGGCCATTGTCTCCAGAGGAACCTCAGGAAAAGGCAGCCAAGTGTTAGTGTGGACGTGCAGGAAGGTATAGAACTTACCTTTCTGGAAATGCCATTTATGCAGATTTTATCCTGTCTGCAGCCTATTCCTACCCCAGAGCTCCATGGAAATGTTTCAGGTTTGCTGTCCACCATCACTTCATGTTGGAAATGGGATGCTTTGTCCTAGTGGCTCTGTCCTCATCCTGGGCTAGGTGTAGTCTTCCTCCCTTTTTATCTTCCCATCCTTTGCCTTGGGTTCTCTGACACCTATGCTGATAGCTCTGATTTCCCAGCCTCCTCGGAAAGCCCTTTTCTTTCTCTCCTTCATGGAAAAAGGACTCGACAGCTGTATGGGAAAGCTGTGTGGATTTGCTCTGGAAGACCTTGGTTTCCTCTCAGGACATTTCCCATTCACACCCCAAGGTGTGAGCAGGCAATTATCCAGTCCTGACAGCCTGGAGATGCTCTGACTTCCCACAGACCCGTTTGTGGGGAAGGGAAACACCTATTTCATGTGGTGCAGGCCAGACCGAGCCAATTGCTGGGATCTTGAGAGCCTGTGTGTGTTTAAAGTGAGTGTGAATATTTCACAGTAGAACATGAAAGGTCTACTTTGTGGTCTTTTAAAAATATTTCTGGCACAGCAAAACAAGTAAGATGGGAGACAGGCTTTTTGTATGGGATTACTTGGTGCCAGTGCAGAACTTTGTCTTTGCCAAGTTTTTGGTTAAGTTGGAAAGTATATTTCCTTGATTATGATGAGGCCAGACACTCTTTAAATAGAAAATAAATTTTACTGCCATCTGCAGAGCAATCTGATGAATTAAATGAGGAGTTACAAAACTCTTCTGTTTGCCCCTTTGGAATAAGCCAGTTCATATGGATTTTATAAAGCCAGAACTGGATTTTTAAATATGCCTCCTTCAAAATTTATCACAAAATATCTTGTTACATGGTGGAAATCTCGGTCAGATTATGTTCCTTTTAGATGTTTTTTCCCAATTTGAGGTAAAATTATTCTGCTGTGTTGCTATGAGATTTAAACCCCCTATCTCTGTATTTGTCATTTATTCTGAAGAGCTGGAGATGCTTCAGGTGTTGGCATTCATATATCACCCATCAAATACAGCAAAAATCCCACTTTATCACCAGAAACCTTGTGTCATACTCAGGTTTAACAAGCAACCTTGCGAATCAAAACAAGAGCTTAGTTTAAAACCAGCAGCTATAAACATCTGTTTAAACATGTTAGGGATTATTAGGCAGTACCACAGCCTTGTTAACTCGAAGTGTGAGCCAGGACTGCAGTCCAAAGCAAGCACGAGAACTGCGACGTAGCAAAAAGAGAAGGGAAAACCTCGATTTTGCAGAGTGAAGATTAATTGGACATATACAATAAGTACACACAAGCTTTTAAACTTTCATTCAGACCTACTCCAGCCATAAAACCACAGCTGTTCAAGCCAACTGTTATAGGTCTAGACCTGCAAATGAGCACATGAATGGTATTAGGAATTAAAATCTGCAGTAAAAGTTTTTGGGTGTACTTTGTCACATCTATACACAGATCCCATTGGAAATAATGCCAGGTTCAGAGTTAGAATTTGGTTTTCATCATAAACGAACTCCAAAATCATATGATTGAATAAAAGTCAGTCTTGGATTCTCAAAATTCCAATATAATGCTGTGGGATTAGGAAACCTGAGAGACAGACAGCAAGGATGATTAGTTTTTTGTGCAGAAAAATACCCACAAGTGTTTGTTCTTTTTAGAAAAGACAAGAACAACACATCTATTTCATCCTAGTTCTTTTCCAGTATGCTTTATGCTTAACCATAATTGACAAAACCTTTGCCAAAGTCTCTTTTTCATCCAAGCCAAACCCCACGACTGGTGGTATTATCCTTCCGAAAGTGGCAGGTGTCCTTCCTTTAAACCTTTTCCTCTCTGCACTCCTTGATTTTGTGCTGTCTTTTCAGAAACCAGGCAGTCTGTCTGGTTACAGTTGCTGTGCAGATGACATGCAGATCCATCTTCTCCCTCTTTCACCTGCACACCCGTTTCCCTCCATGCAAACCACGGCTTTGGCTGTTCTGACATGACCTTGGGGCTCTTTGGGTTTCAGTTCCTGTGTAAGATACCCAAACCCCTTAGTGTTTCCATCATGTTGTCCCTTTCCTCCTTTTTAATAACTGTGAACAAAATTAGGCTTTGTCACTTATGCAGTAATTATTTTATCATCATCTCTTTGTGATCTGCAGATTTGGGTGATAGTGGAATCTTGCAGTGTTTTCCATAACTGAGATTTCCCTTTTTCGATTTATTCACACAACTAGAACATATAATTACAACATTCAATTGTGTCAAGATCCTTTTCAGTTCTGTCGTGTTTATGTCTGCTCAATGTGCTGTTAAACGTTTCTCATTCTCATTTTGTTCACATGACTCAATCCTTTAAATCCACCTAACTTCATTTTTTCCCTCACACCATGTGCAGCCTATTTCCATAACTTTAAAGTTCCACCACTGGTCAATCTTCAGGCAGTTCCCAGTTTCAAACAAAATCATGAAAGCAATTTCTATTTGTCAAATGCAGCCAGATACTGCATATAAATAATATACATTCTTCTCTGTTATTCAGTCATATTTCAGGGAACCTGGGTATTTTGCTGCAGTGCAGGACTTCAATCAGGATGGGTAGAATAAATGTTTAGAACACATGAAACAATATAGAAATGGGTGTGAGAACATATTATTAGAATATCTTGTAGTGAAAATATTCTTCACTAAAATTTTCTTCAAAAGCTGTTTGAATTTGAAAATTGGAAGGAAAATAGTACAAGCAAGTATTTCACACTTCTTAGTGTGTCTGCATTGTGATGATAAAGAGGCAGCACAACCAGACACTAAAAAATGTTGGAAATCTACCATCCATATCTTGGAATGCCAGTGGAAAGAATACAGATAAATCACTGTCAGAGAATTACGCCTAAGCAGTTTGCCAAGAAGCACATTTTGCTGCAGAGTCCTTAAATGATTCAGTGTATCCTCTGGTTTGAGAGAATTACTTTGTATTTTGTTCCTGTGTCGCCAAGTTGTCTATTCAATTTTTAAAAGATAAGTCCTTTTTCTTACCAGGAGAAAAACCCACTTCCTTAAGTGCTGGAAGAATGAACAGCTTACAGAATTGTCTGTTTTCTGAGCACATAGATTGGGAGGATGAGTGTTTGAAAGGACCAGCATCAGAAAGACTTTCAGCTATACCTGCCACTTTAGAAATGTAATTAGTGACTATAGGAATTGTCCTGGGCTGTAATTCCTCATAGATATCTGTTCCTGCCTTTTGGCCAGCCGGTGTTTTGAATGAGTGTCAGGCAGTTTGTAAGAGCTCTATCTACCCCCAGTGTCTCGGTGGAAGCCCTGGAAGGATCTAAATCCCATCTGATCTCTGTGCCTCACTCGGTGTTTCCCTCGCTGTACTCCTGAACGGGCTAACTTTCAACAAAAGGCTGCTCTGCCTTTCTCCTCCCATTTAAAAGGAATATTGCCATTTGAAAACAACGGCAGCCGTTCTGATGCAAATGACACTGCTGCAAAGGATGTTCACAGCTCCTAAGAGAACGGTTCCAATTTGATTTTCCTAGCTGGTGTCAGTGTGACAGATACATGACAACTGTGGGAGAACGTGGCCAGTTTTCCTCCAAAAGCCTGACTGGCACATCTGAACAGTTGCTCAAATATGACAGCAGTCAGAATCTAGAGAAAACTTTGTGCTTTCAATTCTCAAAATGTGTATATTTAGAAAAAAAACTCCACCCAACTCAACAACATAAAATCCCACCACATTCTGTGTGTAACCAATGATTTTTAAAATAAAAATAAACTACCTGCTAGCAGGGCTTGATTAACTTCCCTAATCTTCACCAAAAACAAAACCAAAAAAAATTAAAACAGCTTCTTTAGAGATGACAGCATCTCAAGAAATGTGTAGGAAAACAGATCTTACCTCCAGTGCAAATCTCATTTACCTTCAAGAACTCAGATACTAAAAATAGCATGGATTTTCCCAGGAAGTTAAAGTGGTTTTTCTAACACGACTTTCAGAGAAATGGAAGTGAGGTTACCCTCTACATAGCAGTAGAATTGGGCCAGGAAATACAGAAATAAATATACAAACAATATTTCAGCCTGAGACCTGCAACACGTTGTGTGCTGAATTTAGCAGTGGGATGCTGAAAACCCCTCTCTGCCTATGCCCTGCCTGAGCAATGAGATTTGTTTGATTTGCACCCATAAATTCAAGGTAAAAGATGTGTTTGTCTTTCCGAGAAAATAAAATAAAAAATAGAGTTGAACATTTTTCAAAGAAGGTATTAAAGACAAACAGGAAAATGGCAAAACCACTGCTGCCTAGAGTGATGCATTTGACAATTCTAAACTGACAGGTTGAATTAATGCTTGGGGTTTTTGTGGGTTTTTAGCAGTTAATTTAGTCCTTGCTTTGCTTTTAAATTTAATAATTTAAGGATGTTTAAAAATTTAATGACAGATATTTTATACTCAAATTTAAATTCAAGAAAGCAATGACAAGTGCTCTAGTACAAAAATAACACCTCATTTCAACACCTAAAGTCAATGTAATGTCTAATGTACAAAATTACAGAACGTATGGCAGAATAATTCTTTGATTTTTTTTTTTTTTTGGTCATAGTGATATGAAGTTTTGCAGAATTGCAGAAACCCTCAACTGTTGCTGAATTTTAACAGGCATAACACAAAACTTTTCACTATTAGGCTCCATCCTTCAATAAACTTCTCCTTCACTGTGATTACCTACAACAAACAGGCCAGTTTTGGGGCTGCTCATGCAGTGATATCACACACTACCTTGTGTATCAAAAATCTGTATTTTTTCTCCCAATCATGCCTTTCTTGGAACTTTTTTGAATTAACAGGGAGGACCATTCCTGCTCTGTGCAGACCCCAGCACAGTCAGCCACAGCAAGTACTTGGAGTTGCTATGGAAACACAGCAGCTATTGAAGGATATTGCAGTCTAAAGAGCAAGATTTAGAAAAAACACGGCCTCAAACCATAATAAAATATCAGTTTCCTTTCTTACAGAGCTCTCTTCTGCGTTTTGCTCCTGGTGGCCACCATGGATTAATCATGAATTCATCTTTGGATTTCAAATAGGATGGCACAGGTTAGGGCTGGGTGGGTGGATTAAGAGTGAATTAAAGAGAAATAAGGATGCAAGACTTTCCTGGAAGCACAGATCATGGTGCTGAATTTGTTGAAATTCAGAGCTGAGTGAAATGGAGCAATGGGTTGTTAAAGGAATCCTGGGTTTCTTAATTCTCACGTTAAGTAAAGGGGGAAAAGAGACTTGCATGGAAGAAACCAGGATCAAATGTGCATTTTTTTCCTTTTCCTTTATCATACATGGGAATTCTTCCCCTCTGCCATCCCTGAGATCCCTTGCTCATTCCACACTTCACTGTGGCCCACTCAGGAAGTCATCTCAGATGTTTGCTAATGAATTTCAGATGCTGTTGCCCACTGTCACAATTTCTGCCCTGGAATTTTTTATACGAATATTTTCATTGCCAAACTCAGAACAGAGTCGATATATTCCTGTATATATTCCCAGCTCTGGTGCTGGGAAGAAGATACTGCACAGAGAAGACTTTAAAATGAATATAATGAGGAATACTCAGAGGAAAATATGGTGCATATTTACATTGCAACTCCAACAACAAAGCAAAATTGAAAGCAAAACAGAAAGCATGTTTGCAATATGTCACCCTAAAGGATATCTTTGAGCTGAAATATTAAAAGCACTCTCAGTAACAGCAGGTTATGCCAGTTTAAAACAAAGCTCAAATTTGTCATACCTCGACAGCTCAGAGTGCACTATTCAAAGCAATTCCAAACTATTCAAATGTTGTCCAAACTTGTGATCTGCTTTTCTTTCTTCCTTCTTCCTAACCTCTCTCCTCCCTCTTCCAAATGCCTCACATTGTCTGGGTTCCAATCAATGCTGTTGGTCTGACACGTGCCTAGTCAGGGGATAAGGGAAAAATGTTCTACCTGTTTTTCATTGTACTTTTTTATGATTAAAAAGTTGTTTTCCTCTCTACGGTAACTTGGATTTAATCAAATATATGGATAAATAAACATTCTCCTATCTCTGAAAGATTCTATTGCTTTGCTTGAAAATTATGATTTAACAAATCCTTTATAGCTATTATTTGTTTGCACCTAGAAACTGAATGGCCCTCACCATGCTAAACAATTTATGAATGCATAGAATTAAAACTTGCAATGCCCAGAGCTCGGAGATTTACTGTTGACTGCAGCACATCAAGGATTTCACCTGTGACAAAAACATTCTCTGCCACAAAACCCCCCTCCCTTGTAAAGAGCAAGACAGATTCAGGAGGGGAGGAGAGGAGAGGAGAGGAGAGGAGAGGAGGTGAAGTGGTTGGTGGTTATGAGGCAGATACAGATCAACCCAGAGCACAGGGCAGGCCCTGCTGTCTCCTGTCACAGCACAGAGCCCTGGGCAGGCACCTCCACACATCTTTGACCACGGCATCCTCCCAGTGCCCTGGCAGGGACCGGCCCGTGAGCCTGCACTGAGTCCTGTGCTGGCTCTGCTGCCTTCTGGGGGCTGACCTGGAGCAGCGCCCAGGCAGAGNCTTTGATAAGTTCTGCTCCATCAGCACATTAGAATCAATTGTCCAACCATAGTTCAGGGTATGAAGCTCCATCCTCCTGGTTTTTCCTTCTCCCTTCACCACTGTTTTCGTTCTTGGGCCTGAAAGTTGTCCTTGGTGTGGAGCTGGAGAAGGAATTGTTTTGTCTGTCTGCTCTGTGAAGAGAGCTCAGTAGCACTGAATATGAAACCTAAAGCTGCCCACTAAACCAGCACAGGATCTGAAATATAACAGCTCAAACCTAAGGCATCAACTCCAGGGCTGATCCACCTTTCTTTAACCTTCTGGAGTATCTCTGTGCTATGTTCCAGCCCACCTGCTTTCTTTCTTCTGGGAATCCAGAAGGAGTTGCCTCTGTTCTGAAAAATGCGTCCAGGGAGGGAGGCTTGATCTGGAGCCAGGATGGCATGAAATTCCCTTCCCAAAGAACAGGACAGGACAGGAGAAAGAAAACTCATGTCACAGTCATGGTGAAGAGTGTGGACAGTGCTGCTGATCACAAAGACTTGTGGGGATCTGGGGGACAGGACTGACCTTCACTGCAGGGGATTCTCCTGGGCAGGGAGATCCATCACAGATTTCCACTGCACCACCCACCCAGGCTTCCCAAAGCCAGAGAAATGCCATGGAGGAGAAACATGCAGCACATAATCAAGAGGTGGATCTTAAACATTCCAAGCTTGTTTTTACCACACTGAAACCTATGACAGTTACTACAAGAGACTACTTCTGGAATTTATACCCTTTTCATCCCAGGATTCTCAGAATTATTGTTTTGGCAGCCAACAAATATATTATGGAGGATGTTTCCCACGGAGTTATTTTCATGTTAAAAATGCAAATACGAGACAACACAAATGAAAGTGGGGAAAACAGAGGTGTCACTGTGCCAGCTTCATTCTGGGCTTAGACTACATTTTAGCCCCTTCAATCACTTTGGAAATAGCCAGTTCTGATAGGAAGTGACTCTTATGGCTGGGCTGTTACACCAAGTTTTTCAGGAGTGCTGACAGGTATGTAAGAGTGGATTTCACAGGCAGTAAAAATCAAAATTACTTACAGTTTTAAAAGGTTTTTTAGTTAAACAGACTAAATGATAGTTTTGAGAAAGGTAAACTTGGGCCACAGATTTCAGTAGTTTTTTTTTTTCCTTGACAGTTTAAAACTCAGGAACCAGTAGTAAGAAAGTTGGCTCCTCTTCATGGTAGCATGAAGCTCTTTCAATTTCCTCAGTTTCTACCTTATTGGGAATTTATTTTCTATAATTTCTTTTCTATAATTTATATAACTAATTCTAATTATAGAAATATTTGAGAAATATACTTGTCATGTAGTCCAGCTACTCCTACTGCTCATTCCCAATGTCCAGGAGATGGGAGATTGGCAACCTGCTTGTGACCTGCTTGCAGGTTTTGGCCAGGGGCAGCTTGAGGTCAGATGCATGGGATATTTCTTTTTGGGAAGGTGAATTGTTGAAGTCCAAATAAAAACATACATTTCAATCTATTTCTGTGATATAAATGCAATATTTTAAATAAGAAAATTCTAATTAATTTCCTTTATTCTTTAGTGATCCATGGGTCCATGGATTATTCCGCTATAGGCAGACTGGAAAAATATTCTGGAGACAAGCTCTAGGAAAGCATAAGTATGCAATTTTCCTAAAATTTAGCTTGAGCTGTTTAGTGTCTGATATGCAAAATGAGAAGTGGAAACACAGACCAAAGGGAGTGCAATTTAGTCCTGCTCAGATTCAGTAGGAAAACATGAGTTGTGATCTCCTGCACAAATCCTCAAAAAGTGATAAACTGAAATGCCAGATATAATTAAACTTTACATAAACTTTGATGCAAGATTTAATTATCATATTTTGTGCACACTGTCCTGGAAATCTGTAGGCTATTTTATCTGTTGGTGTGATCTAGAGGAATAATATAAACAAGTAACTTTTTTAAAGCCTTAGTGGTAGTGTTACAATTTGTTTCATATTTCTTAGCTCTTCTACATGCCTAGGGAAAAAGAAAAAGTACTCTTTGATTTAACAATGACATATTAGAAACCAAAGCATGTGAAACATACTGGTGTTTTGCAAAAATAATTCTCCTGAAAGTTACTCTGTGCTTATGCTGTTGTCAGTCCTAGGAAATTATACTTTCTTCTTTGTCTATGCAATTTCTACACTGAGGTTTTCTTCTCTTTCTTCTTTGCATTTTGCACTCATTTTCATATATCTGTCATTGGAGCATTAAAAAATCATAAAAAAGCTTGGTGTTATAAAAGTCCTGACAGCACATTTTCAGCTTGCTTTATTTTTTTTCTTGTTCAATTCACAATCAATGTTTGGCAACATCAAAGACTGTAGAAGAAGGTTCTTTTTTTTTATCCAGACCTTTTATTTAGCATGTTTTTAACAACTACTTGATAGCAGCCTCCTTCCCCCTTCCTTCTCCCACTGCAACCCCCAAAATGTGTCAAGTTTCTCCTGAGACAAGGACAGGAAATGATTGGGTTGCTGTCAAGACTCCTCCCAACAATCTCTAGGTTGGGAAGGCACCTCCCAACTTCGTGTTTTGGGCACTACAGCTCAAAATGATGTTCATGCCATGACTAAACATCACTTTAAAAGGGATTTGGCTTGTTTGGGAAGCTGTTGGAGGCCATCACGTCTGTGGTTGAGCAGAGGCCACACAGTTGACTCCTGTTGGAACCCAGAATGCAGAGAATATTCCTCTGCAGGTTTGAAAGGATCCAAACCCTCTGACAAATCCTGCTTTTAACCTCTGTCCATGCAAAGGCCTTCCTGGGCTTTGGGATGAGACAGAATTTGCAGGAATGTCAATTAGACAGTAGCATAATGTGTAATTTATCACAGGGTGAGAAATGGAGATGTTTGGGGTTGTTAGGATGGTGAGGAGATGGAGACAAGGTGGAGGATCCTTGTGGTTTTTGGGCTCCTTCCTCCTCCTCCATCCCCTCCACATCCTGCAGTGTTGGGGACCATTGGTCAGGATTTGCCCAGGGCAGCGTTCCGTGAGCAGAAGTTCAGTCAGGAATTGGTAGGAAAGTAGAAATAATGCCCGTTCTTGGTGAGAATTGGGGGAATTCTCGTTAAGAGAACCTTGATTCTGTGTGCTGGAGGCTCTTTGGTGCCTTTCTCCCTCAGGCCAGGCTGGTGTAAAGCCTGGGGTGCAGAAATTGCTGATAAGGAAAGAACAACCAACCTGGAGAACGAGAACAACCCAGAGTCCTGTTTGTTTTTTACTCAACAAGGACTCAGTGAAAAAGGCCTCCCCTCTCAGGGGAGAGTCCTGTGGGAGTAACAAAACTCCTACAGACTCCTCTCTGGCTGACCAAGAGGACACAGCTGACATGTTTGTGTGTAGTAGTAGATGTTTCTGGAAACATCTGTGCATAGATCAGTGCCTGTTCTAGAACACGAGTGAGAAGCTTATTGAGAGGAAAAATAGAATTTGCATCAAGCATCTGATTTAACAAATCTTTATTCAAGAAATAATGAATCTGAACTTCTTTGTAGAAGAAGGGTTTGGGCAACACCAAGCCATTAATCAGGTGGGTAAAGATTTGAACCTTGCTCCTTCATCTCCTATTTCCTGTGGGTTACAGAGCAGGAACACATCTCCTGCATGGCTCATCCATCACTGTCCTTTCCAGGAAAACGTGCAGGAAGGAAAATCATCCCTGTGAGTCCTGTGTTCACATGTGCACACAGCCTTTTACTCTCCACACTGAGCACCTGCCTGGCTGAGAGAAGGACCCAGCAGAGCCCTGTGAGTGTTATCAGGGCTCAGCCAACACCTGGACAGGAATGTTCTTCAGGATGCTATTCACCAGCCCCATAAGTCTTTCTAATTTGATGTTATTTGATGTGAATTGTGTGTAAGTAATGTTAATTATGCAATAGGTTTTGAAGAATATGTTTTGATTGTACAGTGGAAATGTCAGTCCCATTAACAATCATTATTACCTGTCAGAAAGCAGAAGCAGCTTTGAATGAATGCTAATTTTTTATTCTCCTATCTTTGCAGATGCATACCAATGTTTCCTGTATGTTTTGTTTATTTATATCCTGATCATTACACCAACCTTTCCCTCTCTCCAAGTTTTCTCTCTTTGGACTGAGTCTGGAAAAGAGAGAAGGAGGCTCTAACTTCAGGCCTCCTGTGAGTCAGCTTGCACTGAATGTGTTTTTGAAAGAAAGCTCTCAGTTCTCAGAAAGTGGTTCATCTGCTGAAGTGTTTCCAAACCCTGCTCCCAGTGGTCTCTGGAATTTATTAAATCTGTGGCAACGGTTCAGGAGTATCAGAGTGGGGTTTTGGAAGCAGCATTCCAAAAGGAAACAACTTTCCTGTTTCACTTTGTTACAGTAACAGCAATTCAGTATGGAAAGGAAACATAGAAGAGCATTAGGGGGAATAAACAATGTTTCTGCATCCCACACTCCTTCAAAACAGCATTATTTGATTAAAGGCTCTGCACACAGCCCTTTGCAATGACAATTAGGATCTACTTGGGATGATCAGATTTTCAGCCCAAAATCGTGCCCTTCTTTCACTCTATTCTTGCAGAAGCTCTATAAGCTGAACACGAGGATGGTTCCTCCACCCTTTTCATGTTGCTGTTGAATTTCCTACTTTAAGTTTTGCAAAAAGTATTACTGGGAGACTGGGCATTTTCTGTGCAACTTTTTGTTCTGAACTTTTGACTTGTTCTCACTTATGGGAAATATTGACAATAGGAAAGTCTTTTTCTGGGCAAATTAATGTACCCTGTTTGATTCCTCCAGGTTTCTGTTCTTTGATGTTTGCTTAATTAAGGACTGATCCATAGATCGAAACTCATATTTTAGTACTTCAATAGGCTGCAATAATTACATTTGTCAATCTAACATTTTTTGAATATGTAATTGGCAACCTTTATGAAATCAGATGGACCAAGGAGTTAACAGCAGGGTGCTTTGAACATGAGTGAACAGCAGGGGATAGGCAGTGTACCTGGATAGATTTGATTCACCAGCTTGTGTGTAATTGAAATGACTATTTTAGTAGGAAAAAGGTGAAAAGTGAGCCACAACAGGAGCAGGAAAATCATTGTTGGCTTGCTCTGACTTCCTGTAAATTGGATATTCTGGAACAAAGTTTTCATTCATACATATTTTCTTGTATTTTTTTAGGGAGAGCAGTCCATGAAGCCTCCAAATTCATTTTCAGCTGTCATGTCATACCAGACCAAGCAGTAGTTTGAGGAGTACCTGGAACAAAACTATTATCCCATTTTTCACTTACAGAGGAAACCCCACCAGATTTCCATTTTTCCTTGCATAAGTTAGGATTAAAAGAATAAACCAGAGATGGGAGAGATTGGTTAGGCAAAAGAAACAAAGGCACTAGGAATGAGTGTGTTGGATCCTTGGTGGATGGAGTTTATAGAACAAAAAATGGTACATTTCTAGATGTTTTATGAGAATATTTAGTAAGAATAGATATGCTCCTATTGTTGTATGGGTATTGTAAAATAAGTATTTGACTTCTAGGAAGTTCCTGGAGCATTGTGCTATATTAAATCTGCTCTAAGTGAATAAAGGAACCCCCTAACTGGCAGGGTCAGTTTGCAGGTAGTGAAATAGTAAAATTGGGCCCTGTTTCCATGCACTTTCATTAAATGCTGCTGTATCCCATCTCCAAGATTGTGAATGGACTGTGTCTGGTTATGTGTCCTTGAAGTATCCCATAAGAGGCTTTGAGCAAACTGGGAAGCTGCTGGCTTGTCTGTGTGTCTCAGTGGCTGTACAGGATTATCCTTCACACTCGCCTTTACAGTGACAATCCAACAAGCAGCCACAAGCCACCAGATAAAAAATGTGTTTCTTTTTTTTGCTTAGAAAAGGACTTGAGTAATTTCCATATGCTGTAAGAACTGTGACACTGAAAGACAGGGGTGAATTCCATGCACCCAGACTGGTGGGAATACAGACCTTTGCAAGAAGTTATGTAAGGTAGAGCACTGCAGCTCAAAAGTTACAATCAGATTAATTGCAAATGAATCATTTGAATTATTTCCTTGTCTTCTCTAGAATGCTTGAATATTCCCAAATAAATAATGAGCTTTGAAAGGTATTAATCTCCCCAAGAGAGATAAGTTTCTGTAAAGTTGACTTAAACAAGTATTGCTGCAGGCAATGAAATCTATACAAGCAAACAAAGCCCAAGAGACACACTGCCTTCTGGCAGACTATTAGAAAACATTTCTTTAGCAACTTGCTACGTTCTTCAAAATAATAACCACTATTATTTTTGAATGGAAACCTTTTCTGTTTGAAGTAGTACTTTAAAAACCTCAGGATCTTATCACTGGTCCTGCTGAACGTGCCTGCAATAGGGCTGAGAGAACCATGTGAACTTGAACGTGTGGGTCAGGGTTTTTTGTTTGTTTGGGGCTTGTGGGAAGGGAAGGTGGGGTTGTATGTGGATATATTCTATAAACTCTGACCAGTCTGGGCTCTGAACATCTGGGAAACTGCAGAGCTTTTCTCTGCTTCAGATGAATTCGTTGAATGATTCTTCTTAATTAAAGGCCCTGCAAATAGATTTGGAGGCAAATTCTCCAAACTCTGTGGAAAACAAATAAGGATTTATTGCAGCACTCTCCCACAATGTTGTCTTGGCTTGAATGCCAGGTGTCTACTGAGGAAGGCAGGAGCCTCCCTTGGAATGGAGATGTAAACCCCCTCCCTCCGAATTATTATAATTTTGGATTTAAGGGAGCTGTCAGGCAAAGAGATGGGGATAGGAAGAACAGTTCTTTATTAGGAGAACTAAAATAAAACAAGCATGCAGAATTACAAAACAAACTAATCACTGACAGAGTCAGAATCCAGCCTGGCACCCTGTGAGTCAGGGGTTGGTGGCNAGATAAAGGAACTGCCCCAGTGGTTTTTAACATCTGGGCCATGGACAGAGGGTTACCCCAGCCCTGCCCCAGTTCCAACAGATGCTGATGGAATTCACACTTTGGTTACATTTTGCACTGCAACCCAAGACAAATGTTAACTTGAAAAGACAACTGAATGCAAGTTTTCATCTAGAATTCCACTAGCATGGTACAACACCCACCTCTAAGAAGAACTCTAAATATGTTCTATGAAAACTCAAAACTCCTGTTTTAGGACTGGAACTAATTCCACCATAGCATGGAGAGAAAGTCTGGACACCAGAAGAGGTCAGGCTGTGGTGAAACAAGAGGTGCATGCTGTCCTGCTAGCTCAAAGTCCATTGACAACTTCCAGTGCTTTTACCTGGGGATTTAAAACATTTTGTTATCCTAATGAAGCACCTAAATCTGTGAACTGGACATCTGATCTCTAAAAATATATTTTCCTTCACCCACAATCCCAATTATGTACTTGTCACTAAACAGCTGCCTTCTTCCAACATTCAACAGAGGACAGAGTGAGGAATGTGCCTCTGACATGTACCATAGAAGATCTACAGGCAAAATTAGGGTTTCTTCATGCAAAATTAAAAAATAAAGGATGGCATAAAACCTAACAGTACCTAGTTACAATCACATTAAGAAATTACTTGGCAGACTGTTAACTTCAGCTATTAAAATAATTATTCAACATGAGAGAAACATGTAACAATTATATTTAACACTGGTTTGTCAGAACTTTCTAGTCTATTAAGTTCAGTGACAATGCCTTTAAGAATAATATGCTAGAGGAGCATTGTACCATGAAATATAGCAAGAGACAGCTTTACTTTAACCAGCAATTTCTATTTATTTTGGATGAGCCACTGCAAAGTCTTTGCTATGCTTGTTACTAATTGCAGGGATTTAAAAAACTTCCCCTTTGATGCTGTACTCCTGGGAGAGGGAGTACAGCAACTCCAGGAGTTCTAGACATCTTTTGTAAATCTATTTTGCAATGAGTTATATGAGGAAACCTTCAGAAATCCAATAAAGCTTTTGATGTGAAGCCCTGAAATCTTTTTTGGGGGGAAGTTTCTACTGTAGCACCAACACAATGACACTGCAGAACCACAGGGATTTAAGAACTTGTCCTGCACATTAGATATCCCTATAAAGTAAAAGCAGAAGAATGTGCTGCAATTATAAATAACATCTTAAACAGGACACAAGTGCTGAGTATTTATTTTCAACACAGCAAGGAATGCAAATGAATTTCTGCTAGCAACTGGTATTCTAAAGTATTAAGTTTTCTTCCTAGATGAAGTTTTCCCATTCTGTCTCATTATTTCAGTCAGCATTTATGCTTTTATGCCTTTTTCTTTTTTTTTGAGGAGATATTCTACCAAAAAATAAATAATTAAAGCACAGATGAACTGTCAAAAGGGAACATTCATATTTTAACGCAACATTAACATTTTGGTAATTAACATGGCAGTTAATGCTTTTAGCAGATGTAACAACATTAGACTTGTAAATTTTAATTAAAGTTAATAGTTCACGATAGCTGTAGGGATCAGGCATCCTCTCTGGATACTGAAAACATGTCTAATGTGATTAGAAATACTAATTGAAGAAAAAAGGACTGCTATAGTAATGACTGTACTTCTTTATCCTACTAAATTATTACAAACCTGCAGGAACTTTAAAAATATATTTGCAGGAAGAAGCTTGAAGAGTCAAATGCTCACCTTGAAGAAATTAAAAGGGGTCAAAAGAACACTGCAGACATTTCCTGTGTGTTAGAAGAGGGAAAATCATTAATTGAAAGTCATTGCTCCTTCCTTTTCCTCCTGAGATCATATTCCCAAGAAATACTATAAAGTTATTTGGTTACATTTCACAACCCTTTTGGATTTAATTAGGAACTAATGTGTTAGTTTTAATTCCCACAGAGGCTTTGAATTCCAATAGCAGGCAGAGAAACAGGACTGGCACTGGGAACTATGACTCAAGTGGACATCTCTCTGTTTTAGTGCAAGTTTAGAGATTGGTGGTGAGTCCTTTTCATGGCCTGCTGATACATGAAACATTTTAATAAGCACAGGGAAAGGATTAGTTTTATTAAGGGCAATTACAAGCTGCTAGCCACCTATAAAATACACCCCCATTTTATTGTAAAATGCTACCAATATTTATTTCACTTGTTCTGTGCATTTTTCTTGTCTCAAACTGGCTCTGAAGTCTGTAGAAAAAAAAATCTGTGGTCCTCATTCTAGCAAAATTGCCACTGAAAATCCTGTTCTTTCTAAGGTTTCAGCTAATAAAGGCTAAACACTGAAATGAAGTTTGTGTTTTTGACTGACAATAGTTATTTTTAGGATAAATGCAGTTATTCCCCACTCATACTGCCGTTAGCCCCGTTTCTGTCAACACCATTCCAACATCACCATAAATTATTATTCATTTGCAGTGCAGCACAGGCATAGGCTCCATTCTACCAGGCAAAGTGCAAAGACATGGTGAGAGACAATTCTTGTTTGGGAGAACTGCACTCTAACCAGTTGTGACACAGGCTGAGAGAAAGGATGCTAGCAGAACAAATGCTGGTTTATCTGCATTTGCTTTCTACCTGAAAGGTTGGAACAAGTGATTAGGAAATATGGTCAAGCTTATATGGAAAGAATGAATAAAGTGATTTGAATGAAATTATTCAAGTAACAAGGGGATAGAGAATATATTGGTTAAAGTCACGTCAGACTCTGGGCAAAGTGCTTACGTGCTACATTCTTACCTTTCTGTCTCAGGTCAGGACTAAATGTAAATGTTAAATGGTGCTTAATTCATCATGAGCCTCAGGCTGCCTTTCTCCTCCTTTGACTGAGTTCAGGTAAGAAGACCCAAACTGTGTATTTAGAATAGGTGTGCACCTGGAATGAGACAGTGGAGAACACAAGACATTCCAATATGCACCTCCATGAGGCCTGCAGCTTCACTGACTTGTGTGCTAAACAGACAAGAAATGCCTTTATCTCACAAATCACTTCCCACCAACAAATCTCAATATATTTAACAAACTTCCAAATCTTACCTGTGTTACTAGGTCAGGTAAGGAGCTTCTGTGGACAGCCCAGAGTTTCAACACTGGGACTACAATGGCACGGATGTCTGATTTACCCAGGGATTTGGTCAGGTGGGAGAGGAAAATTAAAGGTACAGTTAAAGTTTCAGTAATTTTTTTAGACACCACACCCTTGTTTCCTAGGCACCACTGAAGCCAATGGGATTCTGCATATGGATCCATATTCATGTATGTTTATTTTAGTTAGCTCCAAATGCAATAGCTGGGAATTTTCAGTCATAATACTGAGTTTTTGTTTTGCAGTATTACAGCAGTAATGCCTCCAGCATTACACAATTCCTAGCAGCCAATTGTGAAGGAAAGGATTAACTTGACTAAATTTTCTTTGTTATTTGTTAAAATTCTCAGATCCAGCAGCTAAGGCCCAAGTCTTGAGCTGTGTAAATCAGCATGACTCCACTGAAGCCAGAGCAGCTACACCAACCTACACTGGTAAGAGTCTGAACTTCAGTGACACCAGATCTACAGTTTACAGGTTTTATTGGCAAGTCCATGTTTATAGACTTGAAGGCAGTTTCTAATCATGTGTCGTATCATAAACACTACAACCTTGGACAAACAGACAGAACTATTATCTGGAAGCTGAAGGTCTTAGTTCTGAAAGTTTCTTTTACATGAATATGCTTCTGTGAAAGAACTTCCTGCATGAAGGGCCATTACTAGACAGAAGTTAGGCAGCTTCTGCCATTAGCACAATGTACTAATATTCAGATTCTGGCATTTAGAGCAGGGTGATCAACTTAGGAAGTGAAAAATTGGAAAATATTGTTTTGGTTTGAAAGACAGGTGTCTGCTAAGGAAGGCAGGAGCCTCCCTTTAAATGGAAAATGCAAACCCCCTCTTTCTGAATTATTGTAATTTTGAAATTAAGGGGCTCTCAGGCAAAAAGATGGGAATAGGAATAACTGTTCTTATTATGAAAATTAAGGTAAGAATGCAGCAGTACAAAAAAAACCCTGACAGAGTCAGAATACAACCTGACACAATGTGCTAGTGCAAAGAAAAATAAAAAAAAAACAACAAAAGAACTGTATTTAATTGTGATTATGTATCTAGAACCAAATTTTAGGAGAAGGTACTGCACAGCACTCAGTATAGCTCAGCACTGATCCTTTCTTTGTATTGCAATGCAGCTCAAATTCTTTAAGTGATTTTAGTGAAGAGTTGTTGAGAAGTTTTACTGAAATACAGCAATCTCCTACCATCCAAGCTCCCCGTTTCCACATTCCTTTCCCAAAACTCTCACAGGTTTCTGTGGTATAAAGGGGTTCCCTGTAGGAACCTCTCATAATATCCACACAAGCAAACAGTTTTACTGTCCCACAGGCTTCCTGCTTCTGATGTGTTTGGAAGAGGTTTTACAATAAAGTTTTATACCATTACTAACATTTTCCTTCAAATGCTTTTGGTCTGCCTTTTACAGTTTTACATGTAGCCTGCCAGTGGTTTTGCTATTTTCTGTTTTTCTCATCTGAACACCATTTTCTTTTAGGAGTTCCTTTTCCTCTTTAATAATATCCTTTATTTTCATGTAGAGCTCTGCTAATCTTTTGGAGACCCTCTAACTGGCTTTGGCAGATGATAGATAAATACTCAGAAATTCTAATACAGGTAATTTCCTCCTAATTTACTTTTAACAAACTTCCTTGATTTTATGTAGTCCTCTTTTCAACATTCACTGTTGCTATGGTAAGTTTATTTGGCCTTTTCACTTCTACAAGGTTTTTGAATTTGAATATATTATGATCAAAATTCTAAAACAGTTCTTTGATATAAAAATTCAGAAAAAGGTCTGGTGCCTTGCTTGATACCAATCAGTTCTCCAAGCTCCCCTGGATTGCTCCATTTCATGATTTATGTTGTCTAAAAGCTTAAGTTCTGCATAAAGCCCTATCATAATATTTATCCAGTGCACATATAATGGAGATCTCTTTACTCCTGCCTTCACAGCCTTTCTCATTTCCCCATCCATGTCACAGGCAGCTATCCCAGCCTTTTTACTGTGAGTAACAAAGAACCAGGAGAGAGGGAGACTTTTCAGGCTTCAAGGACTTAAAGCAGAGCAGTTGCTCCTTTTGATTAATTTCCTGTACTTTATTGATTGGAAGAACCTGAAGAATTGTTAACCAGTGAGCTGTTATGTTATGCTCCTGTCTCTGTGACCTCCAAGATGACATCTATCCCCATCCTCCACTGTCCTAGTGAGCTCTTTTGCCTGAAAGTTTTAAACTTTTCAATCTATATTTTTCCTGAGTCTTCAGTTTATTCTGTTAATGAACATCTCAAGAGTCTCCAGCTGTACAGAGCCCTGGATAACAGTGGAAGCAAGTTAGGAACCATACGGGGAGTTGGGCTAAATGTTTGAATTCCTGGTTGATTTTTATGCTGTTACCTAACACTCTCTAGGTGCTTTCAAGTCCAGCAGCTCAGTCCTGACAAAGGACTGTTTTCAGAGACAATCCAAGGGTCACACTGCCATTCCAAATAATACCCTTTGTTGTCATTTGATATTTTTATATTCTTGAACCCTGACTGGTTATGTATGTCCACAGATTTCAATGCTTTCTGAAATCAATGCCAAAATATAAATAGATTAATAATAGCATGGCTAATGAAGTGTAGCATCCATGGACAAATAGTGAGGTCCTTGTTCCTTCTGTCTCTGGCCTATTCAATTCCAGGTGTTCAATTCCATTTGCTGCCAGCACCTTCAGAAGTTGCTAAGACTTAGGGAACAAGCCACGTTCTCCCTCACAGCTCCCTAACTCCAGCATGTCTTTGTCCATTTTCTCTAATCCTTTGCTACCTGGTTAGGCAGTGTCCCCTCTGGCCTCTGAGAGAAGCATTTGCCAGAGATAAGCCTGCTCCTTAACAACCCCTAAGGCTACTGCATCTTCTGCAGCCTCTTCTGCCTTTCTGATTCTGTTTGATATGAAGTCTCCGTTACAGGGAATATTAGACAAATTTGTTTAACTGTAAATGTGCATTGAAAAGCAAAGAAAAACATCCTTCTATAAATAAACATTTGTACAACCCAGGTCTGAAGAGGGTCTTCTGTGGAAGATGTGTCACTGCACTGAAGCAGGGTAAACTTTGAGGAACCTGAAAAACAGTGGTATTCTGGAATTCAGTATGTTTTACCTACTTAAACCCAGTGCTGTTGCAAAGTAGAAGCTGGTGGAACAGGACTCACCAAGGGTCTGGTCTTTTTTGTTCCCGTCACTTTTACTTCTCCCAGTACAGTAAAGAGGAGTTTGTGTCACTTCCAGCTGATGTACTCAGTCACTATCTAATGCCTCGCAAATTGAGTAGCACAGCTTATACACAAAAAGAGCAAGTCTGGCACGCTGCGTTTTCCAATCTGGCGGGGCCCAAGGCTCAGCGCAGAAGGGCCAGCCCTGCTCCGGAGGCCGGAGCTGCTGTTCCTCCCGCTCCCGGCCGCTCCCGGCTCGGCCCGGGGCGAGCGGCGCTTCCCGTGCCCGCTGCGTTACCGCAGAGCGCGGGCCCCGCGGCACGAACGCGCTGGGACGGGCACTCGCTGTCCCACG
>VYXF01007123.1:42763-77820 GCA_013397295.1 Polioptila caerulea
GCAGTTCAAATTTGCTTTCTAAAAAGACTCCATCCAGAAGTTTCTCCCCAAATTTGCCCTCAACCAGGACACTCCTCCTGCCAGGTGTGGCTCTGGGAGGTTCTGTCAGTGTGGCTGAGGTGGCAGAGGGCAGTGCTGGCATCAGGCTGGCATGTTTGGGCTCCCTGGCACAGGCTGCTGGGATCAGCACTGCTGTGCTGGGCTGCCCAGTTGTGTGTTGGGTATTCAGGAAGGCACTTGGAAATCCAAACCCCTGTTTCCACAGCACTCAGCTTTTTTTAGGTTCAACCAGGGTGACTGTTTGAATGTTGTACCTGCGTTTAAATTGTGCTTTTGGATAGCTGAGGCTCAGCATGGGATGTGAGCTCATGGGAATATTTCCTTAGCCTGTGTTCTTACATGGAAACATAGCATTGGTATGTGTTGTTGGGTTTCCCCCCCACCTCTCTCAGATAAGGATCTGAGGCTGATCCTTATCTTTAAGTTTAGTAAAGATAGATGAGAAGTTTGTTGATCTAAAATTTTTCATTTGAAATCCGTGGTAGATACTGAAGAATCTTAACTTTACACAAAATTTACAAGGAAACTACTTACAAAAACCAGTTGTTTCTGAAGAGCCTTGTTTCTAACCTAACTAAAATAATGGTTATAGTAAAACCTGAAAATATCTGCCTTCAGTGATGGTGTAATCCAGGAGTAAACATAGTACATTCCATCCTCTGAGAGCAGCCAAATTGACTGTGTCCCTGATCAGCACATCCTGAGCCAGTGTAACTCCTTGTTTCTCTGTTAGCAGTTATGTGGAGTGGTTACAGCTATACTTTGCAGAAAAAAAAGATGACTGAGCTTCTCAGATTCTCAGCAGAACCTAACATTCTGAACATTGTTTTAAGTATATGCTCTTTTCCCAAAGTATAGCTGTTTGTGCTTTGACATTGATTACTGTGTGTTCTCACTTAGGATGCAGAATTGACAAACAAGTGCATAGCAAGTAGCTAATGGAAACCATGTATATTGAGACTATTAATGATGTTTGCTGCAGGAAAACATATTTTTTTGTTGTTGTAGAACTGCCATCTGTTAAAGCAATAACATTTTTGCCTAAATACTGTGTGAATTCAGTGTGAATGCTTTATGGACTTGGAGCTATGAAACTAGTTCTTGAAAAGCATGTTTCATGTGATTAAGCAGTGCATTTAATCTTTTTCTCCTGAAATAGTCTGATCATGTTTTTAAAGACATAGTTGCTAGACTTAAGTCACAAGGATTTCAAGCCTTTCCTAGGTATCTTTTGAAATTTTTTTTAAATGCTATTTTAAAATACATTTGAGTGAAGTGAAAGCGATGAGCTCTGGCTCCTGTTCAGGAGTGGCTCCTGTGCTGTGATGGCACTGACAGCCGTGGGTAGTCCTGCCTGTCCTCTGGCAGGCTGCTGGAAACCCCCTGGGAAGCTGAGTGCTGCCTGTGGGACAGGGGCTGGCCGTGTAGGAGTGTGTTCTCCCCTCTTGGGCCGCTTTGTGTCTGTGTGATCTTCAGATGTGTGGGCACACACCCCAGAGCTCTGCCAGGTGGGCACTGAGCACAGCGAGGGCTGTTTGTGAGGGAAGGAAAAGGTGTTAAAGCTCCCATTGCAGGAGCTCTGACTGTGATGGTCTGACTGCTGAGGGCTCCTTTTCTGCCCTGGGAGTTAGAGGAGTTGCTGTGCCCCTGTGATTTCAAATAAAAAATTGGTGCTGTTGTCTGTATCCCCAGGAACTTCATTCTGCATCCTTGATGTGTAGGTGCCACCTACTGTTTTGATCAACTGAAAAAGTCAAAGATTTAAAATATTAATAATTAACCAGAAGTATTACCTGTGTGTCTGTCTTGGGAATGTGGCACGAATCTTTCCTCCCATCTCACTGATGGGAAATAAAAGTTCTCAGTTGGGAATGGAGGCTGTGCTTCTACCAAGGTGTCCAAAGGCCTCTTAACTAGCTTGTGATTGTATTGTGTGCATCTTTAGCTTTTGGTCTGTTTGGGTGGAACTACTCTTGCATATTCCCTAAAATGTACAGATAAATCAGTGCAAATAAGCAGCATGTGCACTGTGCTGATCTGCTATTTCCCCTGCTGCCTGTAGGTCAGACATCTACAGTTACACAAGTGGTTGGTGCCCCTGAAGAGTCATGTGGGGATGCAGCTTTCATTAGACAGAGTCATTTGTCTGGTGCAAGTGGTTTTAATTCACATTAAAAATAAATTCACGTGCCTATAGTGATTGATTTATTTAATTTCATGGAACAGCTAAACATAAGAAAACCTCATTCCCCAAACAGTGAAGAGCTGGACTAGTTAAATGTTCCTAAACTCAAGCATACAATTGAGAAGATTAATTCCTTTGTTCTTCTGCTGGTGTTCATTAATCATAAATACTGACTGAATTACAGTGTAATGACTGTATTTTTCTTTTCAGGACATAAAGGACGTTGTTGCATCATAGAATGGATGAACAATCACAAGGGATGCAGGGGCCTGCTGCTCCACCATTTCAGCCACAGGTACATATATCTGGGTTTTTTAACTGTAACTCATTTGTTAAATAGAGAAGGGGATAACATTGTTCTGTGTGGTAACAGTGAAACTGTAAACAGAATGTATTCTCATGATCTTGCAATCTGTATCAGTCCAGTATTCATAGAAAATACTCAGTTTGGATTTTTGCCTCCCTCTGCTTCACTGGCTTTGAGGAATTGTGTCCTGAGGAAGCAAAGAGGAATACAGTTGTTTCCTTTAGAAATGTTGGGTTGTTAAATGCTATGTTTCAAAATTGTATCCAAAGTACCATATTTATTTTAGACTGTTGCCTTCACCTATTTCTTCTTACACCTCCTGCTGCTGTATGAATTTCTGTCTTTACCTGTTGAAACCAGGCATTAGATTTCAACTCCACAAGCTCCCTGATCCACCTCCCTTCCACTGTCACCCTCACAGTGAAAAAAACCTTTCCTGATGTTCAGATGAGACCTCCTGTGTTTCAGCCTGTGCCCATCACCTCTCATCCTGTCACAGGGCACCACTGAAGAAAGCCTTTATTTCAACATGTGTTTTTCAGGGATTTGAGCCCATTGATGAGATTGCCCCTGAATCTTCTCTTCTGTAGGCTGAACGTTGCCAGTGCTGTCACTGTCCTCCACCCAGTCAGTGCCATCAGAAACTCATTTGCTCTTTGGAATGGAGTGCCTGAAAGCTCCATCAGAGTTTGTTATCTATGAAGTTAAAACACTCTACTCCCTTACACCACAAGGATGTTTTGGGAGTACTCCCAAATTGTTTCCACATTGTAAAAAAGAAGGAGGAGGAAGATAGAAAAACATGGATTAGCAGTCTGAGGCTGTGGACTCTTAAGTTCCAGAAGTTTTGTGAGAGTAGAATGAGAGCATTTTAGCATCTAAATAGAGAAAAACATTAATCTCTTACTAGATCTGAAAAACCATAAACTGAAGGCAGCATATACATCCCTTACTGTTTGGGGTTTATTTGTTTGTTTTTAGTTTGGGGTGTGGTTTTTTGTTTGTTTGGGCATTCCCAAGGCTGAGGAACAGTGATTTATTAAGTCTCTTCTTATATGGAAGCATATTTCTGCTCAGCATTGCTATTCTGCTCTGTTTCCTTTTCCCCTCAAAATGAGCACTCAGAGCCCTGTTCAGTGTTCAGTGTACACACTGTAGACTTAAGTAGTAAACATTTTTTTCTGTTTCATTCAATTGCTTCTCCTAAAAATGTCTAACTTGCTTTTTGGTGGTAACTGACCAATCAGTTCAGCTTTTAATGGAAGTTTTTCAATGGTGTTGTATGAATCTTTTCCCTGTGTGATAGTAGCTAATTTAAAAACAAGGATTCCCAGCCCTTAGGGTGGTATTTCCCATTAAGTTTTGGAATGGTAACCTTGAGATGATAGTATTGAGTACCAGGGTGAAAATCTAAGGCAGTCTTCTGCAGGCCTTGGCAGAAGGCCAACTGTTTGTCTGGATAAATTTGGAATCTAGGGAAACCTTACTGCAGCATTATATGCATTGAATGGTGTCGTTTCCTTTGGGATTTCACTGGTAACTTCTCCAAGAAAATAACTTTTCTGCTGCTGTTTCTCATCTTGGAGCTGGCTGTTAGTTTGCTTAATGTTCTCTTCGACTTGGGTGAGCTCAGTTTTATAGGTTAGGAATCCTCACTGAAGGGACCTGGCTAAACATTTTTAGAAATGTGTGGTGTCATTTCTTCAGCAGAAGAGCCCAGTTAGGAGAAACCTGTCTGACTCCACTCTTAACTGCTTATTGGAATCTCTAAATGGTTTCAATCCAACTGTCTGCTTTTGTTTTTGAACTGAATCTGTAAGTAAATAAAAGGAAATGATCAAATTGTTTTTTTGCATTTTATTTTAACAATCCAGATGAGTTTTTTGCTGGATGTAGTGCACTGGCATACAGTGATGGAGCAATACTGAGGAGATTGCAGTGGGAGAGAACAAGGATTTCCTGGGAAATTGTGCTCAGTTGAGAAACTGAAGTGTGCTGTGTGCTGGGCTCACTGATTGTAGGCTGGGATGTTTTGGTCAGTAAAATCTTCATTGGTTTCTTCAGTGCTGCCTTAACAGATGTGAGAAACACGCTGCCTTTTTTTGTGCCTGCCTAGGTCAGGACTGAAGTTCATTGATACATTATGGGGCATGAAATGCTTTTGAAAACTTGAATCTCAAAGAGGATGAAAGCTGAATGCAAATAGAACATTTTGGAGAAAGATTGAAGTAAAACATCTCTTGAGAGCTCTGGCTAAAGTGACAGCGACTGTCTGGCATATTCTTAGAAGTTAACTGTGAATGCCTTGTACTAATTTCTGTGGCCTTCCTGTGGGTGCTTTCCTTCCCTGCTCTGCTGAATTGGCTGTCAGCTGCTTTCTGACACTGAAACAAGTCTGGAAATGAGTCTGAAGGTTTCTGTTGAAGATTGTATCTGCTTGTTGTATAAATGAGCTCTTAATGCCATGATGGATTAATTAGTATATCATGATGTTTATCTTTTCCCTAGTAGGAATGTTTAAGCTTATCTTTCCTTTCCCCACATTTCTTCTCTGGGCAGAATTACAACTGAATGTATGGCTGAGATGTAAAATTTACGAGAGTCTGTTCAGAGCCAGAAAAAGAAGAACATTCTTGCAGTTTTAATACATTGTTTGGCCAGAAGTTTAAAAAAATAAATTTGAAAAAAGGAAGCCACTCTGGTTATTTTAATGTTGTCAGATAGAGAACTCTTCCTTGGAATTGTAATATCGTGAGTGCTCACTGATTTCCTTGGCCATACAATGTAATGTGATCATTAGTGAAGTGTGGATAATCTGTTCCGTTGGGGTCTCAGACCGAAGGAAATCTTTATCGTGCACAAGCTTATTCCCCACAAATTGCATTGTGGTGAGGAGAGACCCAGTGGTAGCTGGAGATGTGCAGCTATGTTGCTTCTCATGTCAGCTCTCCACATCTAAATTGTGTGACAGGACAAGGGAGCAGATGAGACAAGCTGTCACTCAGCCACGCTGCCCTTTGAAGAAAGGCCATGGGGGGGAAAAGGTGCCGCAAATGGGCTGTGAAGTTTACATACACTGCCCACTGTTAAACAGATTACCTCTAATGAAGTGTCTAATGCTCAGGCCATATCAGCCTAATCCTCGGTGGCAGTTCATCCCTCAACTGCCAAAAAACACGGCCCTCTGGCCCTCTCTCGCCACTCTGGCCGCCAAGCACAGGGAGGTGCCCGCTCTTAATAAAGCAAGACAGTGTGTGATCTGACATGCAAATGTAGGTCATTGCATATGTAAATGTGTGATTACAAACCTGCATGCCAAAACACATTAGTGAGACTTTGCTCTCAGCATGCGGTTGTCACACTGCCTCAGCAGCTCCCGATAATATTTGTCAGGTTGCTGTGACTCCCCATTCAAATGGGAAGTACACAATACTTCTTAAATATAGCCTATTTAGAGAGTCTGTGTCTTGCAGGCCTGTGTAGAGAATTTAAAATCTTGGAAGTGAAGTGTAATTTCAGACATTTTCCCTAAAAGGCCTGTAAGTAGCTCATTAAGCTGGGTCCTGTGCTTTGGGGTGCACTGGAGCATTAATGCTGCACCACTTTTGTCAGAACGAGGGTTCTCATATTTTGATTTCTGGAGCAACAGAAGGATGTATAAAAATATATTGGATAGCCACTGAAACAGGGACATTAAAATGCTGTCATACAACTGATCCCTTATTGTGGGTTTGGGTAGGGTTGTTTTTTATGTAGAATTTATAGATGGTGGGAGCTAGGAAATGGGAACCGTGGCAGATTAAAGCCTCATAGAATTTCTTCTCTTTTATGTCTAAGACTCCTGATAAGCTGGAAATATTCTAAATACACTCACGAATTTATAATTTTCAATTCTCACTCCACAAATGGTGTAGTGCATGTTTTCTTTAGAACATCTTTTGATTACTCTGGAACAGTTTTGGTTTTAATGCATGTAATGAAGCAGTTTTAATAATTTAAACCATATTTCCTTCACATGTACCTTTACACTGGCTAAGTAAGTAAGTATAAGCAAGGCTAATCATAGTAATTTTAGTCTTAAAAGCCAACTTTCTTTGCAATATCTTTGATTCTAGAAAGCCTTACGACCTGACATGGGCTACAACACACTTGCCAATTTCCGAATAGAGAAGAAGATTGGCCGTGGGCAGTTCAGTGAGGTTTACAGAGCAACCTGCCTGCTGGATGGGGTGCCAGTGGCTCTGAAGAAGGTGCAGGTAAGAATGATTTTTGTATAAATATTTAAAGGATTGATACACTGAAATTTGAAAGGTATCTGACATTCTGATGTGGTTTTGATGAATCTTTAAATGTTTAGAGATAGGAGGGAATTAAGAACTTTGAAAATTCATATGTGACTTTACACAGCATTCCACAAAACAGTGGTTTGAAATTGAAAGTAAAGTCCAGAGTTGCTGAGAAACATAAGAAATCCAAATGAAATGTATTTCCTAACCAAAGCTTGGAATCTATAAATAATATGAATATTTAGTGGTGTCTAATGTGAAAATATATTATGCAAATCCATGCATTTTTTATTGAATAAACATCTGTAATCTTTCAGTTAAGTAGCCATGCTTCAAAAGTGCATAAACCAAATAAGGTCTGTGTGTAATCAAAATTGTAATAGTGAAAAGGAGGGGAGTTACTGTTTCAAAAGACTGAAAACTACCTGAGACAAATACAAACCAAAACTGTGCTTGAATCCATAGCTCAGAGTTTCCTCCAGACTTTGGGATACAGCTCAGTTCATATGATCATCTTCATGAATAATACATCTGTGTGTGGGACTCTGCATGGTAATGAAATGCCAGAGCACTGTGGAGCTAAGTGAATTGCATTGGTCAAGAAATGTTCTCAAGGAGCCTGACTGTCCAAGGTTCATGGTTTAGCCTGTAGTGAAGCTGCAGTTGTCACAGAGGATGGAAGAGCAGCAGGCTTAATAAGTTCCTGTGGCCAAGAAACGTTAAATTTGTAAATTTTAACATAAGAAATGGACTGATTATTTGTTCAGGTACTTTTTCTTAGCAGTTAACAATTTTTAAATCAAAAGCAGAGTTTTAGTGAAAGCAGCTTTTCAAACTGAAACATTTTCACTGTCACACAGGCAAAAGACAGCTCTAGCTATGCCTCTATCCAGTATCACTTCCATTCTCTCTTTTAGTTTGGAGCTGCTCAGAGATGATAATTTTAAGACCTTTACCCTCTAGAATTCCCTCCTGGATAAACTATGAAAGTTCTCTGACAACGTGTTTAATTTTGAAATCAAAACTAAAATTGGCATTTCACTTTTGATCTTGAGATGAGTTTACTTGAAGATCTGAGAGAGTATTTTTACCTTTACAGACTGCAAGGCAATATGTGTAATATTCTGTAGATTGTTTTCTAGAGTTTGTGCCTGTTAATAGTTTTGTTTTTGCTGAGTTAAATGCATGCACTGTAAATGTCTCTGTCATATCTTGACTTGCTGTTCTGTTTCTGTGATTTCCTGTGTGCTGCAGCTCCAGGAGGCAGGGCTAGTCCTGACAGTCATAAAAAGGAGACTTGGTTCCCCCTTCTGGGAAAACTGCCAGATATATACTACTTCAAAAGCTGAAATATATTCTAAGAACTTTGATCAACAGTCTTAAAACATTAGACTAATTCTGCCTTCATTTTCAGTGTGTGAGAAGCCAAAAAGGTCAAATGTGACTTGAAATGCATGTCAATTAAGGTGGCTGTAGAATGCCTGGGTACTTGAAAAAAGTCATAAAAGTCCAACCATGAAATTTTTATAACAGTGCTTGCATTTGGAATACAGAGGCATTTTTGCATGTGTACTCCTAACAGCATTTCAAAAGTCAGTGTGTGTAGCTGTGTTCTCTCAGCAGACTTCCCAATCTGACAGATGATTTTTGTGATGTCTGAAGAGGACATCATGCTGTCCATATGCAGGTGATGGTTTCTACAGCAGAAAAGCTTTCTTACTGAATTTTTATTTAATCCTTTCAGAATTTTCTGACAATACACTTGGCTGTTGGTAGGAAATCATGTTAAAATGTTGTGCCTTTCCCAAATGGCTTTATTGTGACAGGATTCCAGTTGTCTTTAAGTGTCCACCATGGGTTGTTGGTTTTCCATTGGAATTTAGTACCTAGTGCATGTGAGGAGGGGCTGTGTACTGTGCAAACCCTTCCTTCTGGAGGCTGGATGTGTGTAGGAGACTGTCTGAATGGAGAGTGAGATTTGCTTAACCTGGAAGGGGAAAAAATTCCTGAGCATAAAATGACAGCTCAGAAGGCTCATGGCAGCACAGGGTGTTTGGCACAGCCATTCCAGCTGGCATAGTTGGCATCTAAAGCTGTTCCTTTTGGAAGGGAGACCATCTTAATTGTTACTGGGCTTCTGTGACCTTTCCTAGGATTACCTAGAAATATTTTTGGTAAATATTGTCACAGTACCTAATTTTACTATAAAATTTATTTTTATAGATAAGTAATTGTTTTTCAGAGGAGCTGAAAAATGGATCTGCTCTGTATTGGTGCTTCCTTTTGATTTCAGTCTGGTTTGATTTTATTCAAATTAAAATACTCCTTTTTTTCTGATGCCTTTTTAATGGAAGCTCAGCAGGACAAAACAGGAGAAATGTTTCTTTCAGTTGTAAGAGAAAGGCTTTATTTATTCACTCCATTTTACACCTGTGTATGGCTTTCACTCTCTACATTAAGACAGTGCCTCTAAATGCTCTACAATGTGTTAAGTGACATAACTGAGATCTGAACTTGTACTTTTTCTTTATCTGCCCATTCTCATCTTCCATCTTCTCACATCTTACATGCCCTCCTTTCTCTCCAATCTTGCCAGTTGTGTCTGCTCCAGCCCCTCCCCATTTTGTTTTCCTGCCTGGGTTAGGTGTGTACCTGTTTCCTTGATGTGTATTTGGTCATGGTACCCCTTGAGTGTCTCTGCTGTCAAGGGCTTATGGGGCTTAGAACCTTCAGTTATCCTCTCTTGGAGTTACAGGATCTCAGGCCATTATTTGTTCCAGAAGGATTGCCAGTCTTGGGTTCTTGTGAAGCTTTCCAACAAGAATGTTTATTTTTCACTAATAAAATTCTATTTGGCTGAAATATGTACAATATTGATAAATGTTAGATTAATGTGTACAAAATGTATGTTTGTGGAATAAAATGTGAGCAGAAGCAAGTAGCAGTAAGATGCTGTGGGAGAAAGGACAAGCAGATGGTGACAGAAACCACTCTTCCTGAATTTGTAGTTGCTGCTGAGTCCAGATGACAGAAGTAGTATTCATGATTTGGTTTTTATTAGGGTATGTAGCACAGTGAAAACTGTTTAACTTGCAGGTTTTTTTAGTAGTGATTTACCCAGCAGAATTCACCAAATGTTATGTTGGGTCTTTTCTTTCTGTTGTACCCTTTGTGCTTCGTTCTCTCATGTTTGATTTGGTTTTTTGTAATTAGGAAGGTAAAAATTAGATTTCCTCTTCTTCCAGCATGGAACTATGTTTCTGAGATGCTGTTAAAATATTACCTAAATAAAACCAGAAATAAAATCATATCTTCACTACTGAACTTGTACAAATGTCTAAACTATATTTTGAGTTAAAGAAACATCAGGAAAGACCAGCCCCAAGTAAACTGTGACCATAGCAGTGTGAATTGAAGAGCTGCTGGGTTGGTTCCTCAACAGGTGCCAATCTCAGCCCCAGACTGTGCTGCAGGTGATGCCTGAGGAAGCAGCAGGGCCAGAGCTTCTGCACCTCTGGGTACCCCCTGCAGCACAGGGCAGGGCTCTGGGCAAGGGCCACCTCAGGAGCCCCTTCCAAGGGCAGAGGTAGCAATCACTGGTCACAGATCAGCTTTAGATGGCAGAAGAGTGGTGGATATCTGAGTCAGTGGCTGTAAGGCTGTGTGAGTTCTCTTTAGGAGCTATTTTTTTAGGAAACCTTAGCTACTCAAAATTTCAAATATGTGAAGCTGCATATTTCAACAAAATTCCAGATTAATTGCATTTCTGCCTTACATTGTTCCATCTTTCTCTTCCTTTCATTCAAAAACTGGAGGCCCCATGTTAGAGATTCAGACAATGAATCCTTTTATCTAGGATGTGCATTCATTATTCATTGTACATTATCAGTGGGTTACTATTTCAGCCCTGAATTGCAGTTAATTAATCTTAGAAAAGCACTTGTAATTTCACACTTTATGAAGCACTATTGTCTCAGCCCAGCAGTACTGTGGTGGCAAAATCCTCCTAATGCTTGTTGCTGTTCAGTATTGTATCTCTTAATATTTATGTGCCTTCAGGTCTTTATTTTGCTTACTTCCCTGAAGGTTTTTGTTACAGCAGTCATGCTCGTGATTTGGTTTGGAAATGCTTTTTGGTAGTTTTATTATAAAGAGAATTTTGAACAGAGCAGACACAGATTTGTCATTTAAATTTATCCTTTTCAGTGCTGCAAGGGAAAATCTGGAAGAGTGATGGTCTAGAGCAAGTGGGATCAGGTACATTCCCAACTTGGCACTTCAGATGATGGATTTGGTTGGTAGCTGGGAAGTGATCTGGACTTGGAGGCTAGGGCTTGATGTTCTCCATCAGGTGGTTCCCTGTTTCTAAACCTTTTTGCTGTGCCTGTGTCTTTCTGGGGACCTGTGTATCAGAACTTCACTCAGGAAGTTGAATTCATGTACTGCAGCTCCTTTGTTTAGTTTACACATCTACACAGGAACAGTTCCTGCTCTGTAGCTTGTAACAGCTTAGAAAGTATTCTAAAAATCCCAGTATCTCCTGACAGTACTTAAAACTGACATTTCTGGAATGCTGAAAGAAAGAGACTATAATCTATGCTCACATGAAGGTATTAGAGATTGAATGCACACACAAGTGTCATAGCTGTCAATATATCTTTGTCCTTCTACTCTCCCTTTATACACAGTTGATGCAGGATGAGATGAAGAACTGAGAGCTAAAAAGGTTTATTTCACTAAGTGGGGAAAAAAAACTGCTAAGGGCTTTTAAAATGCTCCTTTAAATCTCTACAGCTGTATTTGCCTTATTGTTTTAAGGAGTTTCACAGTAATTGCTAAGTAAGGTATAAAACCTTACCACAATTAGACTTTTTGATTACACTCTTTATGAAAACTGTCACATCAGAAAAATATTTACTCTATTGTTTGCTGCTTATTAGTTCTTAACACAATCATATTCATTTTTAGAAATGTTGATCTTATTATAGTCCTTGAAAATAGAAACTGGGGGAAAAGAATTACAAGTTTAAATAAGAATATATTGCACTGTGCAGTTTGTGCTGAGTGGAATTGGTGCTGACTAGAGAAGCATGCCTCCAAACTGAATTACTCTGTGATCCTGAGTGGAGTCAGGAATTTGAATCATTGTTAGTCTGATGAATGCCCTAGCAGTTGAATCTAAATACAGCAGTTTCCATTGTTAGACAGTTACACTGATGTTAACACTTTCTGTCTAATTACTGCTAATTTCCAATAATCGATGTGTGGAGCATCAGCAGTGACCTGAGCTCTGCTGGGAGGGGGATGCTGGGAGTGTCCTTATGTGAGACTTTGCTGGCTGATTTCAGGCAGTCACTTTGTGTTGATCCAAAAGCTCATTGTTCAAGCTTATCCGAAAATCCCAAGTTTTTTTAAACTTTTGCTGTATGTGCTGTAATTTCCCTCAGGCCGTGCAGTTGCACAGAGCCAAGCTGGGTTTGAAGCCAGGTTAGACACAAGTCGTGTGGCTGCAGTGACTTGGTTACTGTCAGGTCACTTGGCTGCAGGGCTCGTGCTGCTACAGCTCAAACCAAGCTCAGCAAAAGAGTGCAGTGCCAGGGAAGGCTGGACAGAAGGCTGCAAGTCCTTAGGCAGTGTGTGTGTGGGTGTGTGTGGGACCTGTGGGGGTCCTGTTGGTACAGGGCTGAAAGTCCTGTGAGAGAGAGGGGTCTGTGAGCAGCACTCACCTGGCTGCAGCACTCACCTGGCTGCAGCACTCACCTGGCTGCAGCACTCACCTGGCTGCAGCACTCACCTGGCTGCAGCACTCAGCACTCACCTGGCTGCAGCACTCAGCACTCACCTGGCTGCAGCACTCACCTGGCTGCAGCACTCNTGCTGCTACAGCTCAAACCAAGCTCAGCAAAAGAGTGCAGTGCCAGGGAAGGCTGGACAGAAGGCTGCAAGTCCTTAGGCAGTGTGTGTGTGGGTGTGGGTGGGACCTGTGGGGGTCCTGTCAGTACAGGGCTGAAAGTCCTGTGTGAGAGAGGGGTCTGTGAGCAGCACTCACCTGGCTGCAGCACTCACTTACTCACCTGGCTGCAGCACTCACCAGGCTGCAGCACTCAGCACTCACCTGGCTGCAGCACTCACCTGGCTGCAGCACTCACCTGGCTGCAGCACTCACCTGGCTGCAGCACTCAGCACTCACCTGGCTGCAGCACTCAGCACTCAGCAGGCTGCAGCACTCAGCAGGCTGCAGCACTCAGCAGGCTGCAGCACTCACCTACTCACCAGGCTGCAGCACTCACCTGGCTGCAGCACGGGCTGACCTTCCAGCTGGCCTTGCTGAGTCACAGGAGCTGAAGGGGGAATTCATCTGCCTGCAAAGCCATCAGCTTGTTGGGATGGAGGTACTGCCATCCCTCCTCAGCGTTCCCCTCATGGCCAGTGAGGGCAAACCACGGGCCAAGGGCAGCCTGTGCTGCTGAACAAACCCTCAGAGAGCTGCCAGGTGCCAAGTGGAGCCCTGCTCTCAAAGCCATTCCATTTTTCAGGGTAAGATGTTCTTCAGTGTTGAGTCATCTGCTGGTGAGGAGGCATGGAGGATTTTTCCTTGTTTCCAGCCAGCTCTTTGTGTGAGCTGACATGGCTTATTCCACTGGCATCCTCTGCTCTGAGCTGCAGCACTTGGGCAAGATAAAACATCATCTCTTCAGAGACAAAATCTCTGAAAGCTTTTTGCATCTGGTGTGATTCAGAGGTTCTTCAGAGGCCATGGATTGAATGATATTTTCACCTTTTTTGTTGTTGTTTTGGGTTTTTTTTACAAATCTTATTGCTGGAGGAAATGAATGTCTGTGAAACTGAAATTCTAGATTTCTGGGAAATGCTATTTGTAGTCTTTTGAGGTTAGATTTGGATCAAAATCTGAGAACCACAAGAATGCTAAACAGTAAATCTTAAGATGATCTGTGTTGGAGGTTGTATGGATCAGATAAGACTTGTTTTTACTGCCTTGCTATTTTTAATTTAGGTAATCTTTGAAATGCTTAGTTTAGCTGAAACTATGACAAATTTGCAAAGATGCTTATGAAGTGCAGCACAAATAGAGGGAGTCTACTTTTGTTTAAAAAACTTGAGTCTGTCCTTTGGGGAGAGCAGCTGCTTGATCTAATCTATTCCATGCTATTTAATAACAAATGAGAAGTTCTGGGAATACAATCCAGAATACACAAACACAATTTTGTCTTTCTTTCCTATGCCTTGATTCTAGATTTTTCCCAGCCCTGGGTCTAGGGTTTTATTTTTGTTGTTTTGTTACTGCTCTATGAGAGGTACTGATTTCTGTCCCTAGCAGAGGCATAGCTTGTAAAAAAACTTTTCTTGGAAAACGTGTTAGTTGAGGTGAGTAGGGAATTTTTCCTGGAACAGGTAGATTAGTGTGCCTCTTGGCATATTGGAACACCCATTAACAGGTGCAAGCTGCCCTGTTTTGTTACACAATGAAGCTCATTTGGTTGCAATCTTGAAACTGTATTTCTGGTAATTTTCCAAATCTTACAAGGATTTCGTTTGTGTGCAGTTTTTAGTCTGAGATTCTGACCCCAGTTTTGGTTAGATTTTCCAGTGTGTTTGGAGAGGAATCTGTGTATCATTTATAAGGAATGATTTTATCTTGCTGTTGTCTAGAACTTGGCAAAAATGAGACCATTTATAAGGTGTGCTAAATTATTGCTGTGTGTTGGAACAGATATGCAAAGGTGACAATTAGATAATTGGAAAGCTTTTATTTAAAATTGGCTTATTTTCTATGAGGGGGCTGAAAGAATGGCCACAGCACTAAATCAGTGCATCAGAGCATTAGAAATATTTCCTACTCTGATATTACATCTTGCCATGGAATGCCTAATTCAGGTGGCTTTTTGGATGCTATAAAATCATGGTAATGATTACTCAATTTACTGTATTTTTATCACTTAGTAAAAGTTTTTTCTCTCTTGTTCATAGATATTTGATTTAATGGATGCCAAAGCCCGTGCTGACTGCATCAAAGAAATTGATCTTCTTAAGGTAAAAGATTAGTTTAGAAAATGTGCAGCTGTCCTCTAAAAATGTGTTGTGTGTTTTTCATAGACGTAATTGAGGGGTCCACTGGTTTTTGTGCAGTTTTTAAAAGCCTCACTTTGAAGAATTTTGGGATCTTTGCTACTTTAAAAGTTAATATTGAGAAGTAAATCTCACAGAATAATGAGTAAAACTTCAAGTAAAAGTTTCTGCCAGAATGGCAGTATTGTGAATGATGGTGTCCTTTGTACAGTAAAGTCCTGACTTCAGAAATTGATTTTGCTATTTACTTCAAAAATCATCTTTGCTGTTCCAGATAAGTTTAGCATGCTGTTGGATCTGTACATTGAAGCAAAATTCCTCTAAAATTGCCATGTCAGTCGTGGTGTAGATCCTAAAATGCCATTCTTGCAAACTATTTGTCAATGCTTCATATCAGCATATACCTTTTAAAATTTGTATCATAGTGAAATAAATTTTAGGGGTTGTTTTGTTTGCCTAAATAAGAATGTTTTCTGTGTCAGTCTTAAAACATGTGGCGTGCTCTACACTAAAATGTGAATTACTATTTTGTTTTCTTAGCAACTGAATCATCCAAATGTAATCAAGTACTATGCCTCATTCATTGAAGACAATGAGCTGAACATTGTGTTGGAATTAGCAGATGCTGGAGATCTCTCTAGAATGATAAAGGTAGGGATTAATTTTTTTTAAAAAATAAGAGCTTGTGATGTTCAACTTCAGCTTTTCATTCTGTGTGATCATCCCTGGGTGAAATGCAGGGAAAAGGGCAGGATCTGTAGAGATCTGTAGGTGTTTAGTCTGTTTTGTTGGGTTTTTGTTAGTGTATGCCAATATTGATGCTTGTGTAAGTATTTTTAACACTTTGCTCTCAATGTCAGTACAGATGGGGCCATAAGTAGACTGAAGTTATATTAGCACTGGGGAGAAAAAAAAAAAAACAAACCTGTAAAGGAAAGCACTGTCACCACCATTTAGAACAATCCAATTTAATGGCATTCTGGATATTTTGGCACAGTTTTCTGTGTTCCAGTATTCTATTCTCAGTGAAAGCAAAGAACTGTGGCCATACAGCACAAGTGTCTTGTAGATCTTGAACTGCTAAAAATATATTTCATATTTCTTTGAGATCACATGAAGTGAATAAACTGATCTGTGGTTGTGCATTATGGGTTAATTGCCTTTTTTTGGTAATATTTAAAGGCCTTTTTAGCTAATCAGAAAAACTTATCCAAGACCCATTGTATAAATTCTGTATTCTAAAGCATAGATGAAGTTTTAACTGCCTTTTTTTAATGTTTCTTTGTCATTTGACAACTACTTCCTCTTGTTCCCTTCCCTTTTCCTGCTGTGTCTTGGGCCTCTGTGTCCTTTGAGCATTTTTCCCTGTGTGCACACCAGCATTACTGCACAGCACCACTGTGGGCACAAACAATGCCAGTCAGTTTGTGTTCACTCAGCAGCTCTGGGCACAGAACACAGTCAGGCTGTTTTGCTTGGGACCCACATGAATAGAGAATGTTAATTTAATTTCTTCCTTAATGACTTTCATGCTGGGTTTCTTTTTTTTTTGAGCTTCTGAAGAATATTCCTTTCTAAATTGATAATTGTGAGGTAAGACAGTCAAAATTTAGTTCTAAGCAGGTTGACAGCATCTGTTAATATTTATAGCCAAATGCAATTTTTTTTTCTTCATCTGATGAATTATTAATTCTGTGGGCTTACATTTCATAAAACATAAAGGAAGGTTTGTCTTTTCTTTTGAATGTTCAGTTTTGACACAACAGTTACTAATATGAGTACTCTGTGACAGATTGCCTTATGGCATGTCTGGTCTTATGACCCACTGAAGCTTTTTCTTTTTTCCCTTGCCTTTTTTTTATTATTTAATTTTCAATCCAATGTGTGGCTTTTTCAGTGCAGTTGGCCTCATTACACCTTGTTCAAGTCGGTGGGTATTTCTTACAGCCTCGATCTTGGAGGCAGTTTGTGATTGTCCTCTTAACACAGGGATCATGTTTAATGTAGCAAACTTAGATTGCTGTTTGATGTTAATGACAGCCTATCAGGCTATCATTAAATATGGATGAGGTGTCACAATGCACTGTGTCTTCATGCTGCCGGTGGAGGAAATGATTTGGTAGATTACTTTGACAATATGAGTTTAAATGTGGGGCTCACCAGTCTTAAAAATGTATTTTACAATTGCCTGAAAAATAAATGATATGTAATAGTAGAGAATTTTCCTAGAAGAGTGGCTGCCTGTCACACTATTAAGGTAAATAACTGTGTTGTGTTATCAAGACAAATAAATTGCTTTGGTTTCCAGGGTTCTTGCTAGAATGTTGCTCTAAGTTGTTGGAGAATGTTGAGACACCCTCAGAATGATGTTTGGGCACCAGCCTTGTGTGATTTGTAGAAGGGATCAAGAATGTTTCTGAAATTGCAAATGGCCACAGCTTAAATGACACTAAAACCAATGTTCATGTGAGGGAAAAGTACTTAACTGGTTTACTTAGGTATTTGTTATGACATTATTGGCACATCAGAGAATACTTCAGGGCTGCTGTGCCTCACAGTGCACCTTAATGAATTCTTTAGTTCTTCCCTAATGAACGCCATCCTCACTGCCCAGCTTTTATACTGTCCCTCTTGTCACCTAAGAATAATTCTCTCTTTGTCCCCATTGAGTAGACAACTGAGGAAAATCACTTGGTGCATTCAGATGTATTCTAATGGAATTCACAGAATCTGCTGGATGTCCAAAAAAAAGCAGCTGTGCGTTGGCATTTACATATCCCATAATGAAGGCTTGGGTATCTCATGTGTTCCCTCTGCCTCTGTGTTTATGTATGTACATACACAGATTTAATCCACTTTACCTTAATTATTTTTGTAATTATCTCTGTCACAGGGAGACGTTTCAATATAGCCTCGGTTCTCAAAAGCAAGAGAGTTCAAAATTGAGGATTTCTTACTGTACAGCTTTGAATGGCCTGTTAGGATTCTGGAATGTGGCACATTGGCATCTCAGTAAAACTGAGAGGGAAACATCCGGGAGGGGGGAGTGTTTGTGTTTGACTCACAGTGGGTTTTGCAGTGCAGTGCCTCAGCAATGTGTTAACCCCTCTGCTGGCATGGTGAAAGAAGGAAAATCTCCTGATTTGTCTCTCAGAGAATTATGCTGCTGGATACTCTTACCTATTCCTGCATTGGGCTATCCTATAAAAAGTTCAAGGACAAAGAATTCGCTGGTCCTGGCTATAGAAACTTGAGATATCAATAGGAATTTTGTGCTAATTCTAGTATGTTCATCTTTATTTAAAGTTGAAAAAATACACACAAACATGCTGTCTGAGGAGTGGCTGAAGTGCTTAGGTGACATTTTGTAGAATTCAAGTTATTTTCCATCTATCTTGAGAAAGCTGCACAAATATTTTCAACTTTTCAGATGAAAGCTTTCATGCTTGTTTCCAAAACATGATTAGCTTCCTTAAGATCTGTATGACATATTCAGTTTAAAGTTTGCATTTTTTTTTTGTGCACTAAGATTATTTGCCAAAAGAACATAAAAACTAAAAATAACTGCAGAAATTAAATAGACTTTGAAGTTTATTGCTGAGTTAAAAAAGCCCCAAGATTTTAGTGCCTTGATAACATCCCTTCATGCTAGCCTAGTAATTTTATACTTAATCTTAAATAATAGGCTAATTATTCTGCAAGTTAATTAAAATTCTCTTGTTCCAACATCTTCAGGACAGACTTTACTAACTAGCTTTTTTTTCTGAATTATTATAATGTATTTTCTTAATTCAATTAGTAGATTCTTCTTTTTGTGGCAATTTCTTTATCTGCTACATCAACTGCTGCTTGAAAACAAGAAAAAAACCTAAAAAACCCCCAGAAAATTTTCACTTTGTCACTGTTTGTGGCAGAGGAGAACCATGACTAATAAGAAAAGGGACCAAGCCTCAAACTTGCCTTACAACTTATTATTGTATTGCAGAAGGAGGTGGTTTTGTGAGGTAACACCAGTTCTCATGAACTACCCTGAACCTTGGCAGCCATGTACTGTCTGCACAATAGTTAATAATGATTTACTTGTCCTGTCTTTGAGGTAATAGCATCCAGCAGCCTAATTCACTGAGAGAATATTCTCAGCCCCTTTGTGCCTTGAAACAGATGTACAGCTCAGGGGATTTTTCCTACAGTAATGGCTGTGAATTTACCTAAATTTCAATTCTTCCAGCATATGTGCTTAGCAGAAATTGCTGGAGTGTAATTGCAGAAGTGGAGAATTTCTGACATGCAGAGCTGTGTGAACCTCCTGGTGCTGACACCACCTGAGGGACTGTCAGGGCTTGGAGCTGGAGTAGGATGGGTGGCTGAAGTGGCATTGCCAGAAATGGCTTTTGCAGATGCTTTGGGTGGCTGGAGCTGTCCCAAGGGTGTTTGTTCTTTCCAACAGCCCAGGAGAGGGAGTGATGTGAGGTGAAGGTGGAGAGGGCAGAGGGCAAGGCAGGCTGAGGAATGGGCTGGGACAAGGAGCTGGGTGATCCTTGAGCGCAGAGAGGGTCTGGCTGGGAAGGAGGCAGACAAGAGCTCCTGTGCTGGCTGGCTGGCAGTGTTTGAGAGGAGGCAGACAGGGAGTTTGGGAATTTGGGAATTCCTGCTGCTGGCAGGAGAGACCGAGGAGTGCAAGAGAACAAGGGGAGTGTGCTGGGAAATGGTGAAATGGGATTTGCAGTACTGGGCATGGGGAGGGTGGGCAAGAGCTGATGTGTTGTCAGAGGATGAATGGGGCAGGTGGGACAGGGATCCTTGGGACAGACAAACTGCTGTCAGCAGGGAGAGAGCCTGGCTGGGCTGGGAGCAGGATGGGGACAGAGACTCTCTGAGGGCACAGGGCACACTCTGTGTGGAAATGGTTGTGGCTGTGCTGCCTTTTTGCTGCCATGGTCGTTTGCTAGGCAGGGAGTTTGAAAGACAGAGGTTTTGTGGTGAGTACCAGCCAAGGTTTTTCCAAAGCCCATCCTTACTTGGTCTTTTCCTAAGGGATACTGAATAAACCACTTCAAGCAGTGCTTTTTGGGCAGAATTCTAATTGCTTATTCTGTGTTTCTGACATCCAAGGCAAAACTCTGGGTCTTGATTTGTGGAAGTATTGAGCATTCACAGCTTCATTCTGAGTGGAAACTGTGCTTTGAAGATGAGCTGTTTCTTAAAGCTATGTATGTTGAGAAGGAGGTGCTTAAATTGGTGCCAGAATTAATTAACACTTTTGATCTCTTTTCTTGGCCCACATTCTAATCTGTCAGATGAGGATATTACTACCTCATCATTTCTAAGGCCATTTGTGAAGATATTTTATTAATTTGATATTCCAGCAATGCATACTAAGAAACCATATCCCTCCCTGAAACTTAAATTTAATAATAGGTTATGAATAGTACACAATAAAGAAAGCCTAGAGACATTTTCAAACTGCTCATTAGCTGAGTGTCATGAATGAATGAGTAAAGGGTCTTCTAACATAAAGAAAACAGAACTGAAAATTGCATGCACACACTCTCAAGGGGGAGAAATTATGGTGGCTCTAATTCTGAGATTTTCTTATACACATATTTATGTCCAAATAATTGACATAATGGTTTTGGGAAAAGTATTTTTCAAGTAATCTTTTGTGCATGTTTGTGTAATTTGCTTTTTTCCGTGATACTGTTTTATCTTGATCTATAATTGCAGATTTTTAAATCATGGAATCTGGTTCTTCTGGCTTTCAGCAGTATCCATGTCTCTCGTGCTTTTTTTTCTTTCCATGACTGCTAGATTTAATTTAAAGAACAAAAAAACCCCAGTACCACCACCCCCACGCCAAACCTCCTCACAAAAAGTATTTTTATTGAGCATATGGTTATATTTTATAATATAGAACAGTTTGGCACTTTGCTGAAGCTGCATCATTGATATATGTTAAAAGCTTCAAAATATTTTTTCCTCAGTGGCTTGTTTTTCACTTTCTGTATCACCTTTACCTTAGCTTTTTTCCTTACTCATTTTTGAAAAAAGCTTCAAAAGACAGAGTGTAGCTTGAAGAAGCCTCTAATATAATAGGATAGTGTAACACAGAGTGTGCTAATTACAGATCAAAGCTGAACTATTTTTATGTGCCTTTTCCTAGAGGAGGAACCTGGGGCTTTGAACCAGTCAGGCTAATTTTTGCCACTAACCTTTTTTAAAGCTGCTAAAAAACTTTTTTTTTTTTGTAGTTTTTAAATTTTTTTACCTCCTGTAATTAAAAACCAGCAGATCCAACTTTGTTTATCCCTTATCTGTGTAGCAGGTGAAAAAGTGGGGCGGGGTGTTGGAGGGGAAGCTGTGGAAGTTCCAAGTGAAGGCACAGAGTCCTGGCAGGGTGGGAGAGCTGCTGCTGGTGGGCTTTTCCTCCCTGCACGTGTGTTCTGGGCTGTGTGACTCTGTCTGTCTGTCTGTCTGTCTGTCTGTCCCACTGTCACCTTTGCTGGCAGCCACAGGTGACCACAGTGAGCAGCACTGGTTTGCCCTGGGCACGTCACCCCTGTGTGCTGGCAGAAGGGGAGCTGGCTGCTCCCCCAGTTTATAATCAGGGGATAATTGGGCTGGGTGATTGCCAGGCAGCCCTGTTAGCTGTAAGGCAGCCATTGTGTGTGTCTGCTGCTGAACAGGCAGAATAAGCAGGCAGATTTTCTGCTGAAATAATCAGACAATCAGCAGTGTTTGGTGATGTGGCCAGTTGCCTGCACAGACATCACACCTGAAGCTGTTGGGGAAGTACTGGCTGGACACACAGGGGAAATAATGGCATCAGTCAGCTCTGAAAAGTGAACTTGGCAATAAACTTCATTGAACTTACACAGGCTGCTCCAATAGACTGTGGAGGTTTCCTCTCCACCTTTGCCCACTGCTTCTAAAATTGTCTGTGAGCCTTTCAAGAGCAGGGAGAGTTGGAAGATTTTATTGAATAATTGCTCTGGGTACTTCTCTTGTTTGAAATGCCCTGCAGACAATACCTGGGGACTAATTTTAATTTTAATTTTTGAAAAATTTGCACTGTCAGTGTTTGCACTGTGTAGATAACTTGCTCAGAAGAAAGATTTCAAATCAGTCTGCCTTGTTTGTAGAGGGAAAAAAAAAAAAGTTAAGATGATAGCCTCTGTATTTACTGTGTCATGCTATTGCTTTTTATTAGGAAGCAGAGCTAATGATTCAAGCAGGAGTTTCACCTATTCATGCTGTACCAGTTTTCCCAAGGGGATTTTTTTGGGGAGAGATGCATGTAAACAAATACTGTTGAATTTAAACATGTGGCTGTGTGTTTTCAGAAGCCCCACTCAGCAGTAACAGCAGAGAGAAGGAAAATGATGCAGTGTTGGAAATTTTCTGTTCCTGGTTGTGCAAGTCTGTCTGATTTCAGTAGGTGATCTCTATTTCTGAACACTCCATGTCCTCGCTCTTTTGCATCAGCAAAAATGTGAGGTGGAACAGAGGGACTGTAGGTGGGCTGCTCAGTAAGGAAAATTGAAATGAATCCTTGCAAAGAAAGTGGGCTAAAAATATGTTTGTGTAAAGTGACTTTGTGCAGAGCTTTCTAAGGAATAGGAGTTTAACAAGGAGTCTCACTAAGTCTGATTATTAGCCTGAAAGAATATACTAAAATGGAAAACATGAAAAATTTTCCTTGCATTTTTTACAAGGCTCATTATTTCTTGTCCTTTTTTTGATTTGTGTGAAATAAGCTTCTGTTTGAGAAGATGCTTCTATCTCAATTCTGTGCTGTCCCTGCACCATTCATCTGGGTTTTTTAATGCTTTTTTTTTTATTTTTTTAAGGCAGGACAACAGTTTTATTCTACTGACTTGTCCTGATGCTAGTAGGTACTTCTATTAGTACCATTATTTTGTGTGTTAATTTTTGTACTGTATCTTAGTCTTTTGTTGCTTTTGATGACATAAAGTTTGTTGTGCACTACGATGACTAGTAGAGGAAGATTTAATTTTTTAAAACTCTCTTTTTTGTGAATTCTGAAAGGGTAAAAAATCAATGTATGGCATCTTCAGTAAGGGGAGATATAAGCAACTGTTAATAAAAGTTGGAAAACAAACCAGGTAAATATTTTTATTTTCCTCACTTTATTGGCTGAGTACTTGCTGCTTTTGGTATGTTCAGTTGATGGATGACAGATAGTTTGGGTGGGTTTTTTTTGGTGTTTGTTCTCTTTTTACAAGTAAGAGACAGCTGCTTCTCTTGAAATGTAGGCAAATTTGATGACACTGTATATCAAAGGGAATGAATGAATCAGGATGTGGTGGGAAGTTCTATTTATGTTCTGCATAGAAAGCAAAGAAAAATGGCAGAAAACTTGCCATGGTCTGAAGAGATGGGCAGCTGAGTTAATCAAAGAACAGAACTCCTGGGATGCTGCATTGCTACTAGAATTACATGGCTTTGAAAAGAGAAAACAAGACTTGGGTACAGACTTCCTCTCTGTATTCCTAAAATCTTGGGGTGTTGCAGCCCCTCTTCACTGCTGTGACCCTGCATGCCCGTGCCTGGTGGGGTTTGTTCCTCTTGGATTCACTGAGTGAGAACTCTGGCTTGTGCTTCCATGATTTCCTCTTAGGGCTGCCTGACCTCCTCTGTCCTCTTTGCTTTTCCTGCTCATCCATATTAAAAAAAAAAACAAAAAAACTCCCAAAGAAACCCAGTCAGAAGTGGTCAAGAGCTTCATTGTGGTGCTCAGAAGTTCTGTGTAATCATTTTTGCATCTCTTTGCTCTTGATGAAGTTCAGATTTCTTCCCACTGGTAGCTGGTTGTTGAATCACTGTGTTATAAGTCTGTGCAGTCAAATCTAAAAACCTTCCGTGCTTTATATTTTTATAAGCTGTGAATGAAGTCATGAGAACAAAAAGATTTGATCAAGATTCTTATAAAATCCTGAAAGAAATGAAGGAATCTGTTTAAAGTAATGCAATCATCATTCTCATTTTACTTTTCTTCCAAATACTGTCTTTCAAAAAACAGCTCTAGGCTGTAGCATGTGCAGGGAAGAAATTCAGATACATGTTCTTGTGGGCTTGTTTGACAGTTCCACAGTTCTTTGCTTTTTTTAAATAGTGACTTTGCAAAATTGTTTAGATGATCAATTTATCAACTCTCTGCAAGAGAAGTTCATAAACATCTTGCTTTTTTTAGTCCAGTTACCTTCTTAAACACTCATTGTGTTGTCTTTTTTCTTATTTATTCCTATTTTTTCTCTAGTCAGTGAGACCTAAACCAGACTAAATCACACCTTAAAATCCTCCCATATACCAACATCAGAACTGAATGCTTATTTTTTCCAGGTGTGGTTATTGAGGTGTAGGCAGTCATATTTGAATTTCTTGTGTGGAAATCATCTCTATTCAGTCTCTCTACTCATCTGCAGAAAATCCTTAGTTTTCTTATAAAATCCAGACATAGTCCTGTGTGTTTGCTGTAGGTATTGTCTGATTTGCACCTTTTAAGCCTAGGTAGGACCAGCTGCCAACTGCTGTCACTTTTACTTTTGGAGTTCGACCTTTAAAACATCATCTTTGAAACTCAGTAGAATATAATTTCATGCCTTTATGTTGACTTCAGACTTTTTTCTCCATCTATCCTCTGTTTTGTTTGTCAAGACACTGAATGGCCTTTGCTGTTTAAGTGCAGGGCAGCTGTGTTTGGTTTCATTAGGATGGAGACATTTGGAGAATATTTCATTTCTCTTTTAGCAATCCATTAGAGAACCAGGAGAGTTCTGTTTTCCCACGATGAAACTGCTCAGTCATTCTGTAAAAGGGATGAAAATATGAACTGGTGATCAAGCCAGCCTGCCTTAAAGCTCTTTAAGGCATTTGATGAGCAAATTTATGAGCACCAAAATGCCCAGTTGTATTAAATGACTGAATTGCAGTTTTAGCCACAATGTGCTGACACTGTGGTGACTCTTCAAAGTAGATTTTTGTGATTCCATTCTCAGATGTAATGGAAATTTCATGGGATGTCGCTTTTGAAACAAACAATTCTTGCTGGGAGCCAGCCTGCTGGCAAAGAGTGCTGGTGTTGTGTGTACCTGATCAAGCACTGGCTTGCAGCACTGCCCATGTCTTTAATGCACCTGGACAAGCTGCTCCCTTTCTGCCCAGTTTCACCAGTCTGAGATTGACCCTTCACCCCAAACAGGATCATGTGCTGTTCATGTCACACCCTAGAAGGTCAGTGGTCTGGGGTGTGGGAGATTGTTGGGGGCTGTCGGAGAGCGGGTGGGTTCAGTGGATGGACACCAGAGATCTCTAAGGCCAGGTCCTGGAACTTAGAGTTTATTGTGTGGGGTGTGAGTACAGAGAGCTCTGCTTGGAGCTGCCACAGCTCAGAGCAGGCCCAAGAGAGAGATAGATAAGGGCAGAGCACAGCAGATAAGAGCAGCAAGAGGAGAAGAGCAGGGGGAAGAGCAGGAGCGAAGAGCAAGAGAGAGAAGAGAGAAAAAGGAGACATTCATGCCACAGAAGAGTAAGAGAGCAAGAGGAGTTGTGGAAAGAGTAAGAGAGCAAAGTTTCCGTTACCATCACAGAAATCCTTTTCTATGTTGAATATTCTAATTCCTGCTAACCAATCTAGTACAGAATACAAATCCTATAGCATTTACATCCAGCCTATAAGAATCCTTACATTTCCATGCTTATCTGAGAGTGGAGGGTTTTTTTTAGACAAGAGGGGGTTCCATTCATGCCACACACACCATTGTCTTTGGNTAAGAATCCTTACATTTCCATGCTAATCTGAGAGTGGAGGGGTTTTTTTAGACAAGAGGGGGTTCCATTCATGCCACACACACCATTGTCTTTGGTTGTTCAGTAACTGAGGTTTGGTATGGCAAAGGTCACTTTCTTTTCAATCTCACTTACAGTCTCCATATTCTCAAAATCTTTTGTCAGACAATCATATTTATAAGGCTTTCCTGATTGATCTTCCCCAACATTGGGGGACATCAGGACTGGCCTTTGAGCCTGGGACAGGTGGAAGGAGGAGAGTGATGAAGTGTTGAAGATGAGAGCCCTTGAGGGAGAGCTGCATGCCAGGCTCTATTCCTGCTGGGACAGGTACTGCCCACCTGTGCACAGGTGGGGAGAGCTGCAGGGAGGTCACTGTGTGCAGTGGGCCTCAGAATGCTCCAGGCACTGAGCACTGCATTGGTTCCAGCATGGACTGTGGGGCTGCTGTGCTCTGCTACAACACAGGTTGAAAATTATTGTTGCAGCATCATATCTTCTGTGTTTTGGCTTCCCTGTAGGGAGGGAGCCAACACCACAGTCATGAGAGCTGCATTTTGCATTGTGGTCTGTTCTAAAATGAAGGAGAAAGGACAGGATCCTTCTTTGAATACAGTTAGGTGTGCTGTAGGAATTTATTTATGTTGTTTGGCATAAAAATAGGTTTGCCTGTGTTTTCCATCAGTTTGCATTTCTAGTTAGAATGTGAGGTTCTAAACAGAAATGGAATTTTCCTTGCTGACTTTTCTCAGAATTATCTGTCCCTGCTGGACTAGTTCCTAGAAGTGTACAGCTTGGTTCCATAACCAGTTTTGCAAAATACATCTTTTTCATGGTGGCTTTTCGTCACTATTTTGCCTATTGGGGGGCAACAGCCTAAGAAAAAATTGAGAAGATGTTTTTTGAGGGAAGAAGATAGAGTAATTAATGAGTGAACAACATAATGTTAATTTAGTTTATTTTGAAGATAATTCTATTTTTTTAAGCCCATACAAATGAAAATTTTGCCTGTTTCTTTGTTTAGTTTTAAATATTGATAGCAAATCTAGAGGCTCTCTTTTTTGATGGCTGAATTCTCTGGGGTTAAGTATTATCATTGATATTTCCAGGAGGAGGTTATTATTGTCCTGCAAAATTATTAATGCCTTCAGCAGAATGAGACCATGTCTGACACATTTTTAAGTTGCATCCTTGCACTGTAAGAACTGAAATCAGTTTTGTGGTGTACAGTGCTAGGGATGGCAAGTGAATAAAGTGTTAAAAGAAAACTTGTGCAGAAACACTTGGAAAGTACCCTGATGTTGTTCAGGTAAATGGGAATGGGAATGTGTAATGGAAAATCTTCCCATTTCAGGCATTTTGTAAATGATGTTTCATCACCACTTGTACTTGCATTGGAGTTGAAAAAATAATATTCAGAATGTTTAAAGAAAGCACCTAGTTATAATTATGATCATTTCAGAATGCATTTTAAATCAAGGCACGATGCTTTCATACACACATACTCAGATGTGTTGTGTATTTGTTTTTAAATGAAAAGAAACCTGCTCTCCATCTTCCTGTTGACATCAAACAATCCTCTGATATGCAAATCCAGCTATGGGGAGAACAGATACACAGGGTTTGTTTGGATTCAGTCCAAGACTGAAAGAAAATTATATTTAAAGATGTAATTTATATGCTTTGCCTCATTTAAATGAAAATGCGTTTGGAAATAATCCTATAACTAAAAACATTTGGTGGAATTGAAGAGCCTTTGTACAACTGATGCATTTTGCTATGGGTAGTTTCAAAGCATCTCTCTCGTGCTCCTGTGTGTCTCTAATGTGCAGATGCAGCTGTCAACTTCTCAGTGGCATGTTATAGCATAGTGTGGAAGGATTTTTATTTTTGCAGATTAATAAATGTTTGTTATGTGAACTTGCTTAAGGTGTGCACGAGTGTGACGTCTGTCTGTACACACAATTAAAATACATCAAATATTTTGCTTTCCAGCTAAAATTTTGCTAGTCCTAATGTTGTTTATGTATTTTCTCCTTGTGTGTAACTTCAAAAGCTGACACAATATGATTTCTTTGGAAAAAGAGGCTAAACAAGCAATGATTTTTCAATCTTTTTTCCTTTAGCTGCAGAATTCATAATGATTAAACTTCTGCATTTTAACATTGGCTGAATTCCAGGTTTTCAGTAGGTCTCTTTGAGGCCTCTTATTCAGTTCCTGAATACAACATTTGAAGATTGTGTGTATAGCAGTGTAATTGTTTTGTGTCAGCTTTAACTGGCCAGAGAACTCTTAGCAGTGATCAGGGCTTTTATACAGGATAGAAAATATTTGAGCTGGAGTTGCATCACTGTGGAATTTTCAGAAATCACAGTTCCCTTTCAGAAGTTTTTAAAACTAATGTGACCAATTTTTCTTGCCTGATCTTTGTGCCTGTGTGATACTGCTGATCTTTTCATTCCTTCTTTTTAGAAAATGAGGGTTTGGAAACCAATTTTGGTGTAAGGAAGTGTGTCAGAGTGTCCCAAACTAAATACAACTTTATATCTGATCTTTATTTCTTCTGTGGCTACTTTACACTCGATTGCTTTGACCACATGGACCCAGCACTGAGGAGTGCTAAATACTCTATAAATGCTTTTTTAGGGAAGGAATTTCATTTCATTAATGTTGATTGTGGCTCTGTGTGACTTATACACATGCAGTGATGATACATACATTAATATTTAGGGGAAAGTTCTCTGTGTCAGAGAATTTTGTTAAACCTTTCTCATTCAGTGTTGAGCCTCTTGTATTCTTTTATTTTTTAATTAAGAATTTTCTGTCTTTTCCTTTTTTTAGTCATTTTATGCAAGTTTTAATTTTTAATATTCACTGTCCATGTTTTGGTGGTTTTTTTTTAGCATTTTAAGAAACAGAAGAGGTTGATTCCTGAAAGAACAGTTTGGAAGTACTTTGTTCAGCTTTGCAGTGCCTTGGAACACATGCATTCCCGTCGTGTGATGCACAGAGGTAACAGAGGATCAAAGATGATTTGTCCTTACTAAACCTTTGACTATGTGAGAATTAAGGTGGCTGGAATTAATTTTGACAGCTGAAACATTGTATGTTTCTGTAAGATTTTATAAAGTGAGAGAAGTCTGTAGTTGTACCTTTGTTGTAGCAGGCATTTGTTTGATAGCAAGTTTTTCAAAATAAGCAATAGTTCTGTAAGTGATGGATACCCTGCCATAGCTACTTCATTTTTCTGGCTCTTATCTTCTGTCCTGTGTTTATTCTTCTATATTTGCCCCTTGTCTTGCCCAGGTGTTGTTACCTGCCTTGCACAGATCTGCCAATCCATTCTTTACACCTCTTGCACCTGGCTGGCATGAGGAGTATCTGCTCCTGCCCTGCCTGTCATGTACATCCCTTCTCCCAGTCCCTTCTCTGCTGGATTATGTGCAGGTGTAAGAATTTCCTCCAATTCTCTGCTCCTTCCCACTGTTTCCCATCTCTGTGTCCCTTCTAGCAGCAGCTCTCCCTGTCAGGTACTTGATTTCCTTGGCCCATTTTAAACCTCCTCTCCTCTGGGTGTGGTCTTCATTTCACCTCAAAACTCATGAGTCAAAGAAAACAGATCATAGCTTCTCCTCAGATCTGCTATTTTTTTTTTCCTTTTAGAAATCCCTCTGGCTGTGGGATTGTGAGTTGTGTGTCACTTTTTGGGTTCAGGTGCCATTACCTCTCTTAGGTTGATGGCTGCCTGTGCAGAATGCAGCTCACTGCCTCATAGAAGCAGTCCCTCGGTGGCTGCTCTGTCATTTGCAGCTGGAAATTTTGCACCCTTAGCACCCTTGGATCCCCCTGTCCCTGCAAATGCCTTCCCTTGTGATTCTCCTTTTTTTTTTCCCTTTGTGCATTTGTAGAAATGCCTGCAAGTGCAAATGATACAAAGAGAAGGATATAAAATACAGACTCCTTCCATAGGGTACAAGTATCTTCCTTTAACATTTTTATAATTAAATTAGTTAATTTCTGTATATTTTAGCTCAAAACAAAAGGATTTAAGTTCCTTAAATTGAAATACTAATTTTAAAGCTTCTGGCAAACCTATGGCAAATCTAATGATTCCATGGTTACATGCCAAAAGCAATGACAATTAAAGCTATTTTTAAATTCAGTCTATCTGTGTTGGATTATTACACAAAGCATTATCCAAACTCCCAAAACTGGGTCAGATAGCAGGAGAGCATAATTGCTTCTGTCTTCTTCTAAAACTTGGAAGGTTTTGTAACTTTTTAACCGGAAAGCTGAAAATGCTGATGTTGGGAGGGTTATGAACCACTCCTTTGACTGTGCCTGTGTCTCAGGCAAACTGCAATCCCCTCTTAGCAAAGTGAACTGATTTCTCCAAGTGTAGGGCCAGGGTGGGTTGCTCTCCAGCAGAGCAAGAGCTAAACTCCCTTGCCAAACAAATAACAAGCCAGTTTATTTAGAAGACTAACAAGGTAGGTATCTTGTTAGAAATCAGAGAATGAGAGTCTCTGCTGTTGTCTCTGAGGGATTGGATTAAAACTTAAACTGGATATTACTTGTGAAAAATAACTGTCTGGGGTATACATCATTATTTTTCTTTGTTTCTACTTGATTAGCCCAATTCTGTTGATGAGTTCAAATAACCATTCTCCTGAGTAAACTTGCTTCCTTTTTTAATGCCTGCTTTTATAGAGAATCAGTTCTCTATTTCAAATAAATAACTTTATGTCAGTGTGGGTAATTCGATCAGCAAAAGTGATGAAAAATGCTCTACAGTTCTTGAAAACATTTTTAGGCTGTTGCTTTAGACATAACAAAAGAAGTTCTCTAGTTCTGATGTAAGTCCTTCTGTGTAGCTTATATAAAATAATAAGGAATGTCCCTTAAATGTGCTTCTGGACTTGGGGTATGTGGGTTTGTTTTTTTTTTCTTGCTTATTTTTTAAAAAAATAATTTCCACAGCTCTTGGTTTTCTTTTCTTGAGTGATGTTGTACTATAAGAATAGTGGATTTGAAATTGTACATTCTGCACCCATTCTTTCTGAATAGCACTGTGAAATTTTACCAATATTAGCTGTAAATAAAATCCTCTTTGGATCTGTTATTAATAGAAGAGTAGCTTTTCTTGCAACCTCCCTGTGACTTTTAAATTTTTAAATTTCTTTTTCTTTCAGATATAAAGCCAGCAAATGTGTTCATTACAGCTACAGGAGTAGTAAAGCTGGGAGATCTTGGACTTGGTCGATTTTTCAGCTCCAAAACCACGGCTGCACATTCTCTAGGTAAGCTTTCTCTGAGCTACAGATGTTGGGCAGGCAGAGTGTTTTACATGGTGGCCCTGAGGGTCAGACTCAGGAGGAAGAAGAAAAGAGTTAGAACAGCTAAAACTGTTTGTGAGTAATAATAAAAATATGGTTCTAAAGGTGTTCTTAATAAAAAAAGGGTCAGCACCATGGACAAATACAGAAATGCTGCATCACTGAGGCATTACTTTCAGCATATTTTGGATACTTTCCCTCCTTTGTTTGCATAATTTAATGTACATTTCTGCCTCTGAACAAGTCTTTAAGGCAAGTGTTACCTAGAAATGCTAAGAGAAGATAAGGTGATAATATGGATGCATTTTTTAAAAATTGACTTGAGCTTTTTTCAGTGTTGGAAGGAATCTCCTAATCCTGCATGAGTAGCATTAGTGACTCTTGGTTACATGGTTGCAGAGGCTCTCAGAGGAACTTCCATTTTTTAAGGTGATTTTTCTCAATATAAATTTAGGTAGTTGAGGGGAGATCAGAATTAACCAGTTCCCAGATAGCTTTTTTTCTTATTCTTGTTTTTATAAGTTTTCTGAAATGCTCAGTTTATTCTTTGCTAGCACACAAAACTAGCAGTGTATTATCTCTATCCAAACAAAATTTTCAGGTAATTTGCATCTTTTGAGTAGCTTGTGAATACTAGGATGATTAAGAAGCCTTTAAAGAAGAAAAATTAAATATTTGGCTTTTATTTTAAGTTGAAAAGGAGATAATAGATGAATGACAGAGTCTAGGAAGATGTCTGTAGAAGAGAAAAACCTTGTAAATAAAGTAACATCTGCTTTAAAGAGGAAGGTAGGAATTTGTGTTCATAGTGCTGTTAAGCTGGGGTTTTTTAGATAGGAAAACATTCTTTTCCCTCACAGAAGTGTCTGTGTTTGGTGGCTGCTGAACTCAAAGCCTGTTCATTGATGTCATGTTTGTCATGTTTGTACCACATTTGAGGTGTGAGTGAAACATGAAAATACAATATTTTGGACAGGAAATTTTTGGCACTATCCTTACATCCCTCTCCTCCAAAAAGCCTTTGGGTCACTCTTTGGTGCTTTCCAGTTTTTACCACGTTTGGTGCAGATTGGTAAAATCAAACCCATGGGTAACTGCTGAGGTGCCCCAGACACTGAGTGCAGTCCTGCATGAGGAGGAGTGGAGAGCCCAGGCTGGAAATGTGCTGGAGGTCAGTCAGGGGTGTCCCTGGGGGTCAGTCTGGGGTGGCCCTGAGGGTCAGTCTGGGGTGTCCCTGGAGGTCAGTCAGGGGTGTCCCTGGGGGTCAGTCTGGGGTGGCACTGGGGGTCAGTCAGGGGGGTGACCCTGAGGGTCAGTCAGGNGGTCAGGGGTGTGTCCCTGAGGGGGTCAGTCAGGGGTGGCCCTGAGGGTCAGTCTGGGGTGGCCCTGAGGGTCAGTCTGGGGTGGCCCTGAGGGTCAGTCTGGGGTGGCCCTGAGGGTCAGTCTGGGGTGGCCCTGAGGGTCAGTCTGGGGTGGCCCTGAGGGTCAGTCTGGGGTGGCCCTGAGGGTCAGTCTGGGGTGGCCCTGAGGGTCAGTCTGGGGTGGCCCTGAGGGTCAGTCTGGGGTGGCCCTGAGGGTCAGTCTGGGGTGGCCCTGAGGGTCAGTCTGGGGTGGCCCTGAGGGTCAGTCTGGGGTGGCCCTGAGGGTCAGTCTGGGGTGGCCCTGAGGGTCAGTCTGGGGTGGCCCTGAGGGTCAGTCTGGGGTGGCCCTGAGGGTCAGTCTGGGGTGGCCCTGAGGGTCAGTCTGGGGTGGCCCTGAGGGTCAGTCTGGGGTGGCCCTGAGGGTCAGTCTGGGGTGGCCCTGAGGGTCAGTCTGGGGTGGCCCTGAGGGTCAGTCTGGGGTGGCCCTGAGGGTCAGTCTGGGGTGGCCCTGAGGGTCAGTCTGGGGTGGCCCTGAGGGTCAGTCTGGGGTGGCCCTGAGGGTCAGTCTGGGGTGGCCCTGAGGGTCAGTCTGGGGTGGCCCTGAGGGTCAGTCTGGGGTGGCCCTGAGGGTCAGTCTGGGGTGGCCCTGAGGGTCAGTCTGGGGTGGCCCTGAGGGTCAGTCTGGGGTGGCCCTGAGGGTCAGTCTGGGGTGGCCCTGAGGGTCAGTCTGGGGTGGCCCTGAGGGTCAGTCTGGGGTGGCCCTGAGGGTCAGTCTGGGGTGGCCCTGAGGGTCAGTCTGGGGTGGCCCTGAGGGTCAGTCTGGGGTGGCCCTGAGGGTCAGTCTGGGGTGGCCCTGAGGGTCAGTCTGGGGTGGCCCTGAGGGTCAGTCTGGGGTGGCCCTGAGGGTCAGTCTGGGGTGGCCCTGAGGGTCAGTCTGGGGTGGCCCTGAGGGTCAGTCTGGGGTGGCCCTGAGGGTCAGTCTGGGGTGGCCCTGAGGGTCAGTCTGGGGTGGCCCTGAGGGTCAGTCTGGGGTGGCCCTGAGGGTCAGTCTGGGGTGGCCCTGAGGGTCAGTCTGGGGTGGCCCTGAGGGTCAGTCAGGGGTGTCCCTGGGGGTGTGCTGCTGTCACAGGGCACAGTGTGTCACCCCAAGTGCTGCTGTTTGCTGCCCTTGTGAGCCAGGGGCCATCTCTGGCCGCCCTGTGCAGAGGCTGCCTTGGGTTCCTGCAGGTGGGCTCTGCTCCTGCCTGCAGATGGACACAGGGTGGGAAGAGGGAGCTGTAAATCCTGATTTGGGAGTAGGAGCTCCTGAGTGAGGCACAGGTCAGCAGTGAGGGTGGGAGGGTAGATCTGCACTCTGAGGAACATGTCGGGAGGTTAAAGAGGAGCAGACTGCCTCAACCCTGGGTTTTTTTGGCTCCTGGGAGGGTGGTGGTTGTGAGGGCTGAGCAGGAAGTTTAAAAAAGCTGGAGACTGTGCCTGAGTTAAAAACAGTGTAAAACCCCTGAGCCCTGTAGATCTCATCTTTTACAGATCCAAGAGCCATCCAGAGAGTGGGGGAAGGAGGGGAGGATGGCAGCCTTGTTCTGTTGATTGCTGTGTCTTGATAGAGGAGTTATTTTTTATTTTCTTTTTTCCCCATCTCTTCTTTTCTCATTTCCTTCTTAATTATGACCTAATGTCAGAATTCAGCCTAGAAAAAAGGTTTGTGTCAGTTGTTAACTTAGGCTGCAGAGGAGACAGTGACTTTCTGATTTCTCATGTCCCTAGCAGAGACCACTTCTTAAATTGATTTCTTCTGCAGATTCTGCTGCTGGTTTTCTTGAAATTTCTTTCAAAGTTGTATCTTTTTATGATTCCATAAACCTTTGGTGCACATAACCTAGTAAATTACAAACATATGTGTAGCAATTTATACTTGTTTACAGGCTTTATAAAAATTTCAGTAGCAAACTAGATTCAGGCTTTCAGAGATAAAGAAATGTACTAAAATTTTAATTAGCTACAGCTTCTAACTGCTAATTATGAATAATACTGATTTAATTAGAATCTTTACTGATGGTCCATTTGAAACAAATGAAAAAACTGCACTGGCCAGGGTTTTTTCATGTTCTTAACTCTTTTGAGACAGCTTTATCAAGAATTTTCTATTGTCCTGCCTAAATCTTTTTGGAGATGGAGAACCTTTCTTACAAAAGGGCAGATGAAATGGAGGTGTTTGGTATTGTTGATTTGATCTTGTTTGAAGAAGACTTTANTCTTTACTGATGGTCCATTTGAAACAAATGAAAAAACTGCACTGGCCAGGGTTTTTTCATGTTCTTAACTCTTTTGAGACAGCTTTATCAAGAATTTTCTATTGTCCTGCCTAAATCTTTTTGGAGATGGAGAACCTTTCTTACAAAAGGGCAGATGAAATGGAGGTGTTTGGTATTGTTGATTTGATCTTGTTTGAAGAAGACTTTATATTAGAAAGGGGAACATGATCCAACAAAGACTTGTTACTTCTTTCCCCTGAACTGTGTTAGGTTTCCTTGCTGCTGTTGTTTCAGTGGCTGAATGCCAGGCCTTATGCTCTTTGTGAAATGGCAGTTCTAAGGCCAGCTCATGGATATAGGTGTTTTTTTCTT